>OY804579.1:80117094-80717094 GCA_963680875.1 Bathymodiolus brooksi | reverse complement strand
CTCAAATGGTCTAAGCGTGCCTCAAAATTTGACAGAGTCCTGTTTGTGTTTTCCAATTGCCTACACAATAATTCAAGTTTAGTTGACTGACAGTTATCAGATTGTGGTGTTCTTAATGAACTGTCCCCCTGACCCTGGGCTTTTGATGGCAACAACTTCTCAAGTGTGGTTGCTCGAGAGTCACCAGGACTGTGAATTTCTAACTCTGACTCATTGAAACTGTGGTTATCCATTTTAACTTATTGTTTAGATAAAACTATTTGTTGTACAATAAAAATAAATTTACAAGTGTTTAAAAATGTTAAAAACATGGGTATGAAAACGTAATCCCACCGCCGGACACCAAATGTTGAACCTAGGGTGCTCGGTGTACGGTGTGTGAGTTTTGGTTAACAAAATCACTCTATATAACTTGGTAGTAGTTTACACCATTGGTAGCATGGCTGGTCTAAGGCACTGGTTTTATCCAAAGGATAACAGTTTATTATGACAACAGTTATATAGGTTCTTAAACAAAGCAATTTATTATGTTCAATTGTAATAATATATTCAAGTACAACAATAATATAACTTCCCCGTGAGCGATAATAATAAATATGAGGTCCCCCCTATGGAATGGTGGGTCGTCGTAAATGCGTAGTAAAATCGTAATAAAACATCTAGGTCAAGTCGAAATACGTGTAAATAAAATGAAAACGTACTGGTAATGTACGGATATCCTGGTTACGGATTTAACGTCTCTTGGTTTAAACTGGTCGTTCTATGGTGTCAATAGTAGTTGCTGTCTGGTATGTTCTCTGCCGTCTATGATTGTTGGAGGGTCGCTTCTGTGGCGTGCAGACGATGCCCTTTTATATCTAAGCAGACTCCACACTTTTGGCTGTGGCGTGAATCGTCGTCATTGATTGGTCCGTTCTTACGGACGTTCCCACGGTAATTATATCCATTAACAGGGCCGCAAACCGGGCCACATAAAGTGTGAGATAACACACATGCGCATTAAATTACACACAGGATACACATGGCGGAAAGTATAAACATAGTTTGTCATGTCAAGATGAAAGAGAAAAACGGGCTTAATAAAGCTTACCCTTATAGAAACCAAGCCCAAGTACAATATATAAACCTAGCATGAATCAATGAAAAAGGTAAGAGAATGTGACACAAGGTTCATAAGGAGAACAAAACATTGGGAAGTTGTCGTAGGCCCCCCTTTTGGTCAAACAATGAGAACGAACTCTGTCCTAACTACATATTTCCCATATAATATAACAACAATTTACATACAATAAATATTCGCGATCACGATACCTGAAACAAGAATAGTATTCATTCAATCACATCACAGTCGCGACAGTTACTCAAGACACCAGAATACGGCACGGTATCAACAACAAGAACAAAGTGAAAATGTGCCAGAGTAACAAGAGTAAATAAAAGTGTCATATATGCATACATACAAACAATATTATTTCCTATGCCTTACACCCTATTCGTTACAACATCACTGCCAACGTTTCGTGGCCATGACGTTAACCGTTGCGGAATATCTGTGTCTTACGACTGGTACCACTAGTGGAGCAGGATCTGCTTACCCGTCCGAAGTTCCTCCCCGGTTTTCAATTGGGTTCCTGTTCCTCAATCTTTTCTGTGCATTTTGTAGATAATACGGACACTGTATTGTCTGTTCTTCGATTTACGGCTTTATCTACCCCCTTTGATATCTTCAAATCTGTCTTACAAATATCTTAATGAACTATATTTCAGGTGTTAGTGTACAATCTATAGAGTGTTCCAAAGGTATCTGTACCATTTCATCGACTGTTATGAACCAAAAAGAACTCCAAGACAGATTAAACGACCTTTATTCTATACTTAGTATCGATCATCGAAATACGTCGTCATTCTTGCGAACTAAGACTAGTGCGACTGACAATCGACCGTCTTCTGTATCTATCGGAATAACTGGAGTTATCCTTCTTGTGTTTGTTATGTTATTTATTATATTACTGGATATTTTACCACGCAACTAAAAAACCATCTCCATGGCAATTTTTGACACGGTTGTCATATTTTTTTTTAAGGAAAAGTAAATTTTAAATTGACTGGTCTCATTAGATAGATTTCTTATTATCGATTCCTCTTGATAGTAGCACTACTACCACGAACTATGACCAGATTTTTACACATTAGTAAATATAATTAACATAGAGACCTTATGGGTAACCTTTTTAATAATGAACCAAAAATTTTGAAATTAATTGTCAGAGTTCGTTTATATCATATATTAGCAAACATCTAGGGGAAACAATTGTTGATTTGAAAACTGGATTTTTTTAAAAAACATCTGAACATTTATAGAAGTCAAACGGACTTTATAACATTTGCTAACTTTGCATAAACACAACCAAGTGATAAATATTTATTGCAACAAAGTTGAATTTTACGGAATGAGATAACAAATTTAAAAAAAGAGGTAAAAATGCTGATAACAGAACCGAGTATATGCCAGACCAATCTACTGTGGAATATAGCATATTATGAGTAAGCTATGTCATTGTACTCTGGATTATAACAAGAACGAGTAAGTCGTGACATACTACTCTCAGACTGGTTTATGACAACAACTAGTGGCATCCGTCGTGTAACATATAGTATGATTCAGAACGCACATTGAAAATATTTTCACTTATTTTATTGAAAGAATGAATTCCTTGATAGATCATTCGATATCTAATCATGTAAAATAATAATTTTACTAAAGGATATTACAGTGCAGAGTACTTAAAATCAATGTTTTTCTTTGTTTTTTTGTTCTTGTTTTCTTTGGGGGTATGGTTGTTTGTTTTTGTTCTTAGAGGCCGTCGTGGTCGTGAGCGTATGATTGTTAGATTTTAGAATTACCTATGTAATCAGTTCCTATCACCACTAACGTTGTGAGTTCGATTCCCGCTAAGGCGAGGTGTACTTGATACAACACTTTGTGATAAGTTTGTCAGTGACTTGCGGCAGGTCGGTGTTTTTCTCCGGGTACTCCGGTTTCCTCCAACAATAAGACTGACCGCCACGATATAAATGTAATATCGTTGAAAGTGGCGTTAAACACCATAACCTTAAACATTACCCCCTTTTTTAATGTTTGTAATTTAATACATAGATGTACGTTCACATCTCATTAAGCCTATATATATATATAACTAGTCTGACATTTGTTCATATAACATGTCAGTTCTCAGTATGCTCTTTGCTATTCTTAACCTCTATGCGAGTAGCAAAGCAATATGTATCCACAGGTACTCGAGGACAGGACAGCCCCACCCTTAAAATCTTGTATTTTCATTCCCGAGTCAAAAAAATTCAAAACGACATCTATTTCCTTTGCAACTGCGTCAATTCACAAACCGACAAAATGAAACTAATAATTTTAAAATTTCATATTTTTTATACATATTTTACGATAAAAAAAATCCTAGAAGTCAATAAAAAACAAAACAAAAATCTTAAACAAATCCGAATCATTTATAACTTGACAGGGAAGCTTTGAAAACAGAACAAAAGCAACTAAAACTACAGGAGAAAGGGAATAAACCAAAGAGGGCATGCCCTCCAACAGATGAGGAAATTAACATCCGTTATAACAGAAACGTTCTGGGCAGTCACACACCACAATCTTTACTAAACACACTTATATGGTTAAATAACTCAGTACAGTTTGAACATCAAACTCTAAGATTACTACATATATTTTATTATAAAATTTCTTCATATTAAATGTTCAATTAATTCACATCAATTACTTCAACATATCAGATAGTAGATTTATTCAAGGTGAAAAGATCACATATTCCTGCTATTGCATCAAGTCACTTTAAAATTATAGATAATTATTTATATTCTGAATTATTTATGACACCACAAAATATCTATATAATTTGTTTTAACCATTTGGAATAATTGTATTCAGTCACTTCCTCCAATCATTTTGCATCTTTTTTTAAAACATTTTTTTCTTTTGCAAAATTCCAACAAAGTTGTGTGATTTGTCAGTTGAAACTAGTGTTTTATCTGCTGGAATTCTACTCACTGTTGATCAGGATTACAGTACATTTTTTATTTTGTGCAATTCCATTTGAAACTGATTCACATACCCCTGGCCTGTATGCAACAACTGAGTGATAGTTCTTGAAAAATGTCCTTTGTTTAATCAGATCTTTATAAAACGTTCATAGGTTTTTATGCAATTATTTCTTTCATATATAGTCTTTGCACTTATTTCAAACATCACATGTACATTGTACACTGTTAAACCATTAATCCAGCCATTCATCTGAAAGACATTAATATAGCATTGATTATAATTAAAATACATGTTATTATATATTTACTAATAAAATAACAAGAAAAAAGGAACAAAATGCTGACTAAATTAGCAATGTTTGAATATTTGAAACTTCAAGCTTTCATAATGCATTTTTGTATGATCCGACTCAGAAAATATATTCGCACATTAGTCATTACTCGCAACAACCAACATTATCATGTAAATATTGTTCATTCCAGAAAAATATATCCTTCACTCTAATATTTTTCTGGTCACAACACCTATGTCCATAATATTCTTGGTTCCTTAGTGACATCGCATTATGTAATTTACCAATCAATGGATTATGGTTTAATAATAGCAAATTTGATATGAAGAAAATAGTTGGTGGGGATTCTACATACATGTAGACTTCAATGCATATTAATTCATTTGATTATGATATACAAATAGAAGTTAAATATAGTAATTAAAATCATATCTGGTGCTTGTTGACACTAAATCAGATCTCTATTTTGATTTTCTTCAATTTACCATGTATATATGAAAGTTTTATTTTATTCTATAAAAATAAATTCCAATTTTCCATTGAAACCTATGTAAAGTCCAGAAGATTGGTATTAGCTTCTCCTCCTTTATATACTTGCATTGTCGCAAAATACATAATTTATTTGTACGAGCTTTAGAAACAGGTAGAAAAGTGCATGAAAGAAAACTTTCCAGTCTCATGAAAAAAATGAAGGATAGTTGCAAATTAGACATTAATCAATCAGTGCCAAAAAATATCTTATCCCATCCAGAAGTTAAGAGAAAACAATGTGGAGGGGATAGATATTATGCAAATATCAGGGCATAACAATGTGGCATTTATTAATAATTACTCAACATTGAGTGAGGAAAGACACAAGAAAATATCAAACATCCTCAGCAACACTGAAACTTTGAAAGTGAAACTAACAGAAATGCTTTTCAGCAAACTTACCTCGTAAAACCTCCACAAATTATACAGCCAGTAGCACTTCTGATGTTTCGTGTCGAAGCAATCCCGATGTTCCTTTTTACAGTTCCAATACAAATATGTCAAGTCAAATTAGTTCTATGTTTTACGGCGTGGTCATCCATAACAAATGGTGAATGTGTACACAATTTTCACAAATGACTAAATATCCCAATAACTGAGCATTTGAGTGTTTGACATCGTTGTTAAATACATTTCCGTGAATCAGTTCAGTTTGTTGAGATAAATGATTAATCTTTCTGTTTTCTCTACTCTACCTAGTTTACTTAAAACAAGCTCGAATCGTCTATACATGAATGTGTGTATTGCTTTCACATGTTTACAAACTGTGTGGGTCATACTTAAATACGCCTGCAGTAGTAACCAGGCACATATATACGCCTGTGTGTCATACAAAGGTGGACGCCTGCAACTATATGGTTCTTTTTTATTTTTATTTTTTTAATATAAACTAGTAAAAGGAATATATCGGATGTTTATTATTTGATATAAAAAAATAAAAATAAAAGTGAACCATATAGTTGCAGGCGTATACCTTTTCACACAGGCGTATATATTTACCTGGTTACTACTGCAGGCGTATTTAAGTATGACCGCATGTGACGTATGATCGCTAAATTAATGTGTTTTCATATCTATGAAAAACATATTAAATATATATATTTCAGGTTCTAAACTATCAATTTTCTATATAGATTTTCACCTTAATCAATAAATCTTCACTTAAATAAAGTTATTTCACTTCCTTTTGAGAACTATTTGTTCGCGAATTTTTGTCAGCAAAAAAAATCTGGTATTTTACTACGCCAAATAGTGAGGATTCCGTTGCATTAAAAAAGGCATTTTTACGAGTTAAGATTATTTTTTAGGACATCGTGGATTGCAGGATAAATACAATATTGGTCTGTTGACGGTAAATATAGAATTTATTTGACTCGGCGCGAAACGGGGAGAAAGACTCGCTAGAAGCTCGTCTTTCACCCCGTTTCTCAGCCTTGTCAAATAAATTCTATATTTACCGTCAACAGACCAATATTGTATATTTATCCTGCAATCAGTACATTTGCTGTACAAATATACCATACGAATAAATTTTTGCTTTATTCGTAGCCTACGAATAAACTTTTGAAGCCTACGAATAAACTTTTAAACCTATGAATAAACTTTTAAGCCCCGCCCATAGATTCCGGAACTACTTTTTTGTATGTTTCTGCTCTCCTGTGAAGGAGGTACAATATTAACCGTAACCAATGTCAATAATCGACGTCGTCTTTTTCTAATAAATGTTTTCGTTCTCACTATTTGTAAATTTACAAACCGACAAAATGAAACTAATAATTTTAAAATTTCATATTTTTTATACATATTTTACGATAAAAAAAATCCTAGAAGTCAATAAAAAACAAAACAAAAATCTTAAACAAATCCGAATCATTTATAACTTGACAGGGAAGCTTTGAAAACAGAACAAAAGCAACTAAAACTACAGGAGAAAGGGAATAAACCAAAGAGGGCATGCCCTCCAACAGATGAGGAAATTAACATCCGTTATAACAGAAACGTTCTGGGCAGTCACACACCACAATCTTTACTAAACACACTTATATGGTTAAATAACTCAGTACAGTTTGAACATCAAACTCTAAGATTACTACATATATTTTATTATAAAATTTCTTCATATTAAATGTTCAATTAATTCACATCAATTACTTCAACATATCAGATAGTAGATTTATTCAAGGTGAAAAGATCACATATTCCTGCTATTGCATCAAGTCACTTTAAAATTATAGATAATTATTTATATTCTGAATTATTTATGACACCACAAAATATCTATATAATTTGTTTTAACCATTTGGAATAATTGTATTCAGTCACTTCCTCCAATCATTTTGCATCTTTTTTTAAAACATTTTTTTCTTTTGCAAAATTCCAACAAAGTTGTGTGATTTGTCAGTTGAAACTAGTGTTTTATCTGCTGGAATTCTACTCACTGTTGATCAGGATTACAGTACATTTTTTATTTTGTGCAATTCCATTTGAAACTGATTCACATACCCCTGGCCTGTATGCAACAACTGAGTGATAGTTCTTGAAAAATGTCCTTTGTTTAATCAGATCTTTATAAAACGTTCATAGGTTTTTATGCAATTATTTCTTTCATATATAGTCTTTGCACTTATTTCAAACATCACATGTACATTGTACACTGTTAAACCATTAATCCAGCCATTCATCTGAAAGACATTAATATAGCATTGATTATAATTAAAATACATGTTATTATATATTTACTAATAAAATAACAAGAAAAAAGGAACAAAATGCTGACTAAATTAGCAATGTTTGAATATTTGAAACTTCAAGCTTTCATAATGCATTTTTGTATGATCCGACTCAGAAAATATATTCGCACATTAGTCATTACTCGCAACAACCAACATTATCATGTAAATATTGTTCATTCCAGAAAAATATATCCTTCACTCTAATATTTTTCTGGTCACAACACCTATGTCCATAATATTCTTGGTTCCTTAGTGACATCGCATTATGTAATTTACCAATCAATGGATTATGGTTTAATAATAGCAAATTTGATATGAAGAAAATAGTTGGTGGGGATTCTATATACATGTAGACTTCAATGCATATTAATTCATTTGATTATGATATACAAACAGAAGTTAAATATAGTAATTAAAATCATATCTGGTGCTTGTTGACACTAAATCAGATCTCTATTTTGATTTTCTTCAATTTACCATGTATATATGAAAGTTTTATTTTATTCTATAAAAATAAATTCCAATTTTCCATTGAAACCTATGTAAAGTCCAGAAGATTGGTATTAGCTTCTCCTCCTTTATATACTTGCATTGTCGCAAAATACATAATTTATTTGTACGAGCTTTAGAAACAGGTAGAAAAGTGCATGAAAGAAAACTTTCCAGTCTCATGAAAAAAATGAAGGATAGTTGCAAATTAGACATTAATCAATCAGTGCCAGAAAATATCTTATCCCATCCAGAAGTTAAGAGAAAACAATGTGGAGGGGATAGATATTATGCAAATATCAGGGCATAACAATGTGGCATTTATTAATAATTACTCAACATTGAGTGAGGAAAGACACAAGAAAATATCAAACATCCTCAGCAACACTGAAACTTTGAAAGTGAAACTAACAGAAATGCTTTTCAGCAAACTTACCTCGTAAAACCTCCACAAATTCTACAGCCAGTAGCACTTCTGATGTTTCGTGTCGAAGCAATCCCGATGTTCCTTTTTACAGTTCCAATACAAATATGTCAAGTCAAATTAGTTCTATGTTTTACGGCGTGGTCATCCATAACAAATGGTGAATGTGTAGCTTAATTGGTTTTCTCCGGGGACTTCGGTTTCCTTCACCAATAAAACTTACCGCCACGATATAACTGAAATATCGTTGAAAGTGGCGTTAGACACCATAACCATAACCCTAACCCCGTCGTAAATTTAAAGTTTGAGAGGCGATCAAGGAAAAGGAAAGTGCGGCTAAATTAAAAAAAAATCAAGATTAACACTACTAATAAAGTTAAAAGTTTCTGGGAAGTTCTAAAAGGTTAAAAATGTGATAAAGCTCCTTCACGGCTTCTAAACCCTGTATAATAAGTCTGAATTATAAAAACGTAGATATCAAATTTAGTGCACACAACACGTTTCTGGAATAACCTTCATCAGGTACGGACAAAATCGAAAGATTGAAAAGCCAAATAATAATCGGCTAAGGTCACGTATGCCTGGGGGAGGAGAACCTTAGTTTTATTAATAAATAATTACATTATTTAGGAACTGTAAATTTTCAGTAATAAATATATATAATAAACCACGTCAGTGCCGAAGCACTGACTACTGGGCGGATGATACTCTCGGGGACTAATACTCCACCAGCAGAGGTATTGACCCAGTCGTAGATATCTGATGAAATGATGACAGAGAAATTGATATCAATGCAGTCCATGGGGAATAACAAATATTCGATTCTATACGCAATGATTGTATGTCCCTGGTTAGTAAATAGAAATGTCAAAATTGGAAACATGACCACTGTGCAGATGGCTGTTTCCCCGAGAAGATGGGTATTACTATTGATTTCATACTGCGTAATCTGCTTCGTTTCTATTCGGTCACAGTACTTCGATTTTAGTTTTGGAACTTCCGGTAATATTTTACTTGGAACAGGAATCGAATATTGAAGACTTCATTGCCTTTGAAGTATTTGGCAATGTCTCTCATTATTAATACATTATTAAATTTTGATTCGTATCTCGTGGGCATTGTGAATGGCTCTAGAACAATTAAGTTACCTGTCGTTTCTGATGTAAACAGGAAGTGACCTTTGAACGTCACATTCGACCAGACCACAGGCACTAGACGTTCAATGAATAAAATGTAGGGTCAATATGGAAAAAATAGTGTCACTGTTATATAATAAAGAGAAGGCTTCTAATGCATTTTTCGGCAAATATGTAAACAAATCGGTTCATTTTTTCGTATACGGTGTTCGCTTGACCTTTGCGGTATTTATGGATAGAGACCTACCTAATAGTGTCTGCGCCGTATAATCTATTGGAGAGCAGACGATCATACTTCACTAAACCATACTATTGTGACGTCCCCAGAAATATTCGGCTTCCATTGTGGAGCGACCATGACATTGCAGGTCTGCACAGAATAATTAGCATATTTAATAAAAGAAAACTTGGCAGGTGCATCGTTGGACATCACAAAAAAATGTCAGAAGCTTACCAAATAAATAAAATGTATGCCTTTTATTTCAATTGTCCAGTAATCGGTCGTAATTTTTTTTTATGTCTAGTTTTCTTTTATTAAATGGCTTGACCTCAGTTAGATTCAGAATTCTTCAAGTTTACAAACGGGTGACATCCGTAGCTCTATGGTCACAACAAAGCAAAAACATAAGAGCTACGGTTCTGTAGCTATCTACATATTATGGTTGCTGGCATCAACAATATAACAAAGACCGATGTTTTCATCTCTTAGGAATTTATCAATGAATTGTAAATTTTGTTTAATGTCAAGTAGTGGCTGTGTATATGTCCTTGTGACAAGTGAGCAATTTTCAGTCGTATCATGTATTCATCATGATAACTTTTTAAACAACTTCATAGTTCACAGTACATAATGTGTGTTCGGACCCATGTTCATTTTTGTATGATAATAATGTTAGCATATTCACCGAAAACAAACTTTTTTTTCGTGTCACATGGTAGCAAAAATGTGAAATATACAATTATTCTCTGTTCTAGTGGTTGTATATGGATGGAAGAAATTACAATTTGCTTATTTTGATTATTTTCCTGTTTATTATTTCGTTCAATGGGGGGGGAGTACAAAAGGAAAAACAACGATCTACAAAACATGCATATAAAATAAAAGATCGAGTAACACGAACCCCACTAAAAATCAGGGGTTACCTCAGGTGCTCCGGAAGGGTAGGCAGTCCCTGCTCCACTAGTGGCACCCGTCGTGTTAATCTAGTTACAAACCCGGTAACTTCGATGTTTTTATTTTCAAATTATTTTTTAAGTGTAATTTGCTTCATAGAGAACTGCTGCTAACACAGAAGCTACTTAACCTCGGGTTCTTAGGTGTTAAATTGAAGTCATCACTTCCAACGTTTCATGGCCATGACGTTAACCGTTGCGGAATATCTGTGTCTTACGACTGGTACCACTAGTGGAGCAGGATCTGCTTACCCGTCCGAAGTTCCTCCCCGGTTTTCAATTGGGTTCCTGTTCCTCAATCTTTTCTGTGCATTTTGTAAATAATACGGACACTGTATTGTCTGTTCTTCGATTTACGGCTTTATCTACCCCCTTTGATATCTTCAAACCTGTCTTACAATTATCTTAATGACCTATATTTACCTTGTTTCTTTCAGGTGTTAGTGTACAATATATAGGGTGTTCCAAATGTATCTGTACCAATTCATCAACTGTTATGAGCCAAAAAGAACTCCGAGACAGATTAAACAACCTTCATTCTATACTTAGTATCGATCATCGAAATAAGTCGTCATTCTTGCGAACTAATTCTAGTGCGACTGACAATCGACCGTCTTCTGTATCTATCGGTATAACTGGAGTTATCCTTCTTGTGTCTGTTATGTTATTTATTATATTACCGGATATTTTACCACGCAACTAACAAACCATCTCCTTGGCAATTTTTGACACGGTTATCATATTTTATTTTAAAGAAAAGTACATTTTTATATTGACTGGTCTCATTAGATAGATTTCTTATTATCGATCCCTCTTGATAGTAGCACTACTACCACGAACTATTTCCAAATTTGTACACATTAGTAAATATAATTAGCATAGAGACCTAATGGGTAACCTTTTAATAATGGACCGAAATTTTGAAATTAATTGTCAGAGTTCGTATATATTATATATTAGCAAGCATGGATTTTTTTTAAAAGAAATCTGAAGATTTATAGAAGTCAAACGGACTTTATAACATTTACTAACTTTACACAAGCACAACCAAGTGGTAAATAGTTATTGCAACAGAGTTAAATTTTACGAATGAGATAAAAAAAAAAAAAAAAAAAGAGGAAAACAAGCTGATATCAGAACCGAGTATATGCCAGACCAATCTACTGTGGAATATAGCATATTATGAGTAAATTATTTCATTGTACTCTGGATTATAAGTAAAACGAGTAAGTTGTGACATACTACTCTCAAACTGGATTATGACAACAACTAATGGCATCCGTCGTGTCACATATATATTATGATTCAGAACCCACATTGAAAATATTTTCACTTATTTTATTGAAAGAATGAATTCTTTTATAAACCATTCGATATCTAATCATGCAAAATAATAATTTTACTAAAGGATATTACAGTGCAGAGTATTTAAAATCAATGTTTTTCTTTGTTTTGTTGTTGTTGTTTTTTTTTGGAGGTATGGTTGTTTGTTTTTGTTTTTAGAGGCCGTCGTGGTCATGAGCGTATGGTTGTTGGATTTTAGAACTACCTATGTAATCAGTGCCTACCACCACTAACGTTGTGAGTTCGATTTCCGCTAAGGCGAGGTGTACTTGATACAACACTTTGTGATAAAGTTTGTCGGTGACTTTCGGCAGGTCGGTGTTTTTCTGCGAGTACTCCGGTTTCCTCCACCAATAAGACTGACAGCCACGATATAAATGTAATATTGTTGAAAGTGGCGTTAAACACCATAACCCTAAGCATTACTCCCCCCTTTTAATGTTTGTAATTTAATACATAGATGTACTTTCACTTCTCATTAAGCCTATATATATATAACTAGTGTGACATATATTCATATAACATGTCAGTTCTCAGTATGCTCTTTGCTATTCTTAACCTCTATGCCAGTAGCAAAGCAATATGTATCCACAGGTACTCGAGGACAGGACAGCCCCACCCTCTTTTTTCAAAACTGCAAAAACATAATTGCATCGTATCCTTCAGCTATTATTTTCATGTTTAATTATACGTGAATATGATATAATATCACCACATTAGTGACCCTTTCTATATTAAATAGTCGTCTGAAAAATCCATTTAGCTGAAATTGTCATGAAGTTGGCGCTAAACACCAACCAATCAATCAATCAATCAATCGATTTACATAAATATTTAATGCCTGTGCCCCTTCACTTGCTGATGATATGTCATGTATTAGTACGTCACCGAAAACACTACAATCCATGCTCGATGTTGCAGTGAATATTCACGAAAATGGTGTTTCCGCTTTAATGCAAAACAAATCGTACATATTGCAGTTCTCACTAAACCCACGAGAGAAAAACCTGATATATAATTGACATATAGGCGAGGATGAAATACCGTCATCAGATAACTGTTGTCATCTGGGTATAGAAATGAACTCTCGTTTCAAAGCCACAGAACGAACAACTAATGCTTGTAGAAAAGTTTGAAATGTCTTTTTTCCCATTAATGGTATTAATGGTAAAGCCATGCGTGTTAGTCAAATTATATAAATGTGTCGTCTTACCCACTGTCGTATACGGCTGTTAAATGTGGAACCATTTTAAATCAGTAGACCTAACGTACCGTACCTTAATACATTCCAACATTTTATTGTAAATAGAATTCAAAATCTAAGACCTCGTACAAGATCTGACATGTGTCAAAGCTTAATTGGAATCCATCCTATGTTATCCTACATTGACACTAGAAAACTGTTATTTTTACAGAAACTATGTTCTCTAGATGATAATTTCCTAACAAAAAGAATATTTATGACCAGGTTGTTCTCGTATTTTGCTGACAACGCTCGAAAACATTTCGGGTTTATTCCAGATATCATTGAAATCTTATACCACTATGAACTGAGCGACTATCTAATAGAATACTTACTCCAAGGGATTTTCCCTCCAAAGCAGTTATGGAAATCTATCATTCATGGTGCTGTAAATGAAACACACTCGAACGAGTGGTCATTGCATACAACGTCTGACAATAATTTCCTTCGATTTAGAGACATTCATAGATCTGTTGAACTTGCTAATGTATGGAAATATGCGGAATCTTCAAGGATATTAAAAAAACATTATTGTGAAACTTATGACTGACATCCCAAATAACACGAAAGGCATATGTGTCTATGTAACAGACAGTTTTCTGACATATTTGTTCATGCCTGTTGTAGTTGTCCTGGTGCCCAATTCCTACAAAAAACTTGGTGGGATATGATTATTGAACATTTTAACCTTGACTTGTATGTTGAAATAAGTCAATACGACAACGAACAAAGATACCATGTCCTACTTGAGAAAAACCTACTACTGACATTAATGAACTGGACTACCAGAGATTTCTAAAGTTGCTTCGTTACCATCTTATATATTGCATCACCGAATATAACCGTATTGTATACTACATAGAATGAAATTACACGTATTTATTTATTTATTCGTATTTTTGCAAAAAAATCATAATTAGTTATAATATGTCAAATTTTGTCCCTAAATATTTGTAACATTCTGATTTGTTTTAAAGGAAGTAGATCATCCCTTAAAGTTTGGTTATATTTCAATTTTCAATTTGTATTATATCCTAAATAATATTATGATATATATATGGTTTGTTTCTTTGTATTTATATACTGTAAATATTATTATTATTAGTTATTGTAGAATTGTGTACCTTAATCACATATTTCATTATAATCTCTGTAATGAGGAAATAAAATCTGGGGTTTTATACTGTCGACAATAGTTGTTTTAGTGTCAGTGTAGAGGGTACGTGAAGCTCGGGGATGTCTCCTATGTTAAATGTATTTGATATTAGATTATTATTGTGATATGCGTTGAATGACTCTAGGAAGTAAAGTTTAAAATATTATTATATAATAATATATAATGACATCCGCGATAATTCTTAGAAAATAAAATAAACTTTCCTTGTTACAAATCATTGTATACTTTTTTTTTTGAGAACAATAAATCAATAATGATGTGTAAAGGTGGTATACCTATATATTGAATTATGGTTGTGTGCCATCAATAACCAATTAATCATAAAGATATGTTGGTCTAGTTACTATGTGTTACAAGTGCTTGCACCAAATTGAAATGAGTGTGCAATTCTCAAGAAAGAAGACAATTTTACGATGAATTGATCTTACTGAAATGATTAGAGTGTCGTCCTCAATTATGATGACAGCAAAATTGCTTACAAATTTGTAATTGGGATTGTTCTACATGTATTTGTTAGTTTTGATATAAAAGTGATAATGTTGGATACGATATATTTTTTCTTTCAACGACCACCATCAATTACCAATCCCCACGAGATGTTCTTCAATTTGGTTTTACACATATCTCATTTGCCAATTAAATTGATTAGACACAAGTTAAGCAAACTTATGAAGTCTTCTCCAAATTACAATTTGTTAATTTAAAGAAGTACATAAAAGACATTACTATATATTGCACTAATAACGAATCGATGATGAATATTCACCCGAAAAATGGAAGGATGAATAAAATTTAGATGGATTCAAATAATGTGCATGCTCACCCAAATCGTCTTCGTCGTTTTGTAAACCAGTTACACGTTCAACGGATATATGATCTTTAAAATAAATAAGAAACCCGCCGCCTGTGTTATTATGATCCTTTCTGGTGAAGGTTTTTGAAGAGAATTCAAGTAATAGATCATCGTTATTAATATTCACATCTAAATGGGATTCTGTGACGCAACGTATATCATATTCATCAGCGAAATTTGTTTTCGATAGTTGATTGGCTTGGTAGATTTATGGAGCTTAACGCAACTTTCAACAATATTTCAGCTATGTATCGTGGCGGTCAGTTTTATTGGTAGAGGAAAGTAGAATACCCGGAGAAAACTACTGATCTGTCGCAAGTCACTGACAAACGTTATCACATAATATTATATCGAGTACACCTCGCAATATACGGGGTTCAAACTCACAGCTTTAATGGAGATAGGCACTCATAGCTAAGGTAATTATAAATCCAATTATTATATAATCACGACAACCATGGTCCCCTTTTTCGATAGTAGATGCTATCTAATTTATTTTACATGCCATGTGAGTTGCATCCTAGAAAAATGGTCATTGTTTACGTCTTATTCTTTAGACTGAACGAGGTGAATTTTGACAATTGTAGCCAACTGGAACCGAAAAACATAATGCTGAAATCAAAAAAACGCAAATCGTAGTGCAGAAAACGAAAATTGCAATTTAAAACATAAAATAATGCATTACGATCGGAAATTGCGGTTTCCGAACGAAATACGAAGTACTTTGTGAGTTATCTGATGTTTCGTGAAATACCTGGTTTTCCAATCGGAAATCCCAGATTTCGTGCGATATACAAGATATTTACTACGTAAATCCCAATTTTCTCAAGAAACTTCTGATTTCTTCATCTAATTCAATATACATTTATACACTATGGCTTTTACTGGTAATTATATGTCGCCATTGTATATTTCCTTAGTATAAGGGGTGATCGAGGAGATCATTGTAATTCCATTTCACAACATAGTACATAGCTGTCCCATGAGATGAACAGCCTCGTCCTGATATCATAATTGATATCAGGAGGAGACTGCTCATCTCACGTAACACCATAAATAAATCTTGACATCAAACATTTTAAACACACACAAATAAGTTTTTAATGATGTCATTTTATTTTCCATATAATAATTGTATCTGTGGTTATTGGTGGAGCTTTTACAATATAAGTCACTATAAGTCGTCAATTATGGGGATACCAGTTCTGTTGAACTTGCTTATATATGGAAATATGCGAAATCTTAAAGAGATATTAAAAATTATATTTTTATTGTGAAACTTATGACTGACATCCCAAATATCACGGAAGGCATATGTGTCGTATGTAACAGACATTTTTCTGACATATTTGTTCATGCTGTGCCCCACCATCGGCTAATTACAAAATTGAAGGATTATGGAATATCTGGAAATATCCTTGAGTGGATCAAAAACTTCTTATTGGAACGTAAGCAAAAAGTGGTGCTTAATGGATCCTACTCGAAATGGAATGAGGTCACCAGCGGAATACCCCAATGGAGCGTTCATGGACCCATACTATTCACAATATACATAAACGATTTGCCTGACGTAGTACAAACTGTAGCTAAGCTCTTTGCAGACGATACAGTAATTAATACAAATGATGAAAGAAAACTACAAGGAGATATAGATAGACTAATGCAGTGGTTGTAAATCCAACTACCATGTGACACTGCGAAAAATAATGTTACATGTATATTCTTAATAACTATGAATTCCGAACACATACATGCACTTCAATATTTCTTTTATGACTGTTTAATAATAGGATGTAATGAAATAACAATGAATAGCGCGTCAATCTTTTTAATTTGAAGCTACCCGATGGGGGTTATTCTAGAAACTCGTCGTATAGATATCATTAGATATCTAAATTTTTATTTTAATCATTCATGGTTTGAGAACAATAAATCAATAATGATGTGTAAAGGTGGTATAGCTATATATTGAATTATGGTTGTGTGCCATCAATAACCAATCAATCATAAAGATATGTTGGTCTAGTTACAGTGTGCTACAAGTTCTTGCAGCAAAATGAAAGGAGTGTGCAATTCTCAAGAAATGAGACAATTTTACGATGAATTGATTTTACTGAAATGAGTAGAGTGTCGTCCTCAATTATGATGAAAGCAAAATTGCTTGCAAATTTGAAATTGGGATTGTTATATTTGTTTTCGATATTTAATTGGTTTGGTTGGTTTATGGTGCTTGACGCCACTTTGAACAATATTTCAGTTATTATTGTGGCGGTCAGTTTTATTAGTAGAGGAAACCAGAGCACCCGGAGAAAACCACCGACCTGTCGCTAGTCACTGACAAACTTTATCACATAATATTGTATCGAGTACACCTCGCCATATACAGGGTTCAAACTCACAGCTTTAGTGGAGATAGGCACTGATTGCTAAGGAAGTTATAAATCCAACTACCTTATGATCTCGACAATGACGGTCCCCTTTTCGGTAGTAGCTGCTATCTAGTTTATTTTACATGCCATGTGATTTGCATCCTAGAATAAAGGTCATTGTTTACGTCAACTTCTTTAGACTGAATGAGTCGAATTTTCCCAATTGTAACCAAGTACTTTGCATGTCATCTGATGTTTCGTGAAATACCTGGCTTTCCGATCGGAAATCCCAGTTTTCGGGCGACATACAAGATATTTACAACGTAAATCCCAATTTTCTTTTTGTAAAATCTGGCATTTGTACATTTGTACATACCCGGGACACTTTATATTACCGTATGCTATTAGAAATCGCCCCACTTGCCTGAAAGGTTTAGGAATGTATAGGCAGTCAGTATATGCTTGGCACAAGAATGGTATGTTCTTTTAATATTATATATCATTTCTCAAGAAACTTCTGATTTCTTCATCTAATTCAATATACATTTATACACTATGGATTTTACTGGTAATTATATGTCGCCATTGTATATTTCCTTAGTATAAGGGGTGATCGAGGAGCTCATTGTAATTCCATTTCACAACATGGTACATAGCTGTCACATGAGATGAACAGCCTGGTCCTGATATCAGAATTGATATCAGGAGGAGACTGCTCATCTCACGTAACACCTATGTACCATATATTCTTTCACGGAATTTTAGTCAAACTTCCATTAAAATGTAGTTTATTTTTTTAATTTTAGCTCCACTAATTAAGAACGCTTGTAAGTGCCATAAATAAATCTTGGCATCAAACATTTTAAGCACACACAAATAAGTTTTTAATGATGTCATTTTATTTTCCATATAATAATTGTATCTGTGGTTATTGGTGGTGCTTTTACAATATAAGTCACTATAAGTCTTCAATGATGGGGACAACAGTTCCCCCAAAGTATCAGGGAATTGACCTGCAGCTTTCTGGGTAACAAGTATTAAATCGATGACTACATTGGAGTCTAATTGTATGCATATTTTATTGATCTTCACCTTAATATAGACAAAAAAAGATTACAAATACTCTTCGACAAACGTGATGAATTCATTTTTCCAATAGTCAACTTCCCATTTCACCAGTATCAATATTCCAGCAGCATCAGTGCAGCCAGAGTTAAGATTTCACCACTCGTACACTAAGTGCCCAGTATACTGATTTTCTGGAGAGAGCTCAGCTGTTGACGCAAAAGCTGCTCAAACAAGGATACCTTGCTCTAATGTTGATGTCATCGCTATAAATAATCTACGGTAGTCATCAAAAGCTGGGTGAATATTACGAAATATCCATTTCTCAAATGGCAATGGATCGTTTCCCTATTACGTAAATATTTTCTTTCATCTATCGCTGACAATATTTTTAGGGGACTTGACTATATGTAGCATGGCCAGTGTCCGTGTTATAAGAACTGGAACTGTCTACTCTTAGCGAGCACCTAGTTTTGGTGGGGTTCGTGGGTGCCAATCTTTTTAGTCCCTACGACAAGATTATCAGCACATTTGTTTTATTTAATGCACATGATCTTTCAATGAAAGACCATTCAATATCATTTGTAAATACAAAAGGAAGTACAATTATATAATCTACAAACCACATTGAGGACAAATTCAGTGAACAAACATAACATGTATTATTAAAGAAATACTTTTAAATAACGTTCCTCTTGGTTAAGTAATGTCATCAAAGTGACTTGGTTGACCGCTATGGAATATCTTTTACAAATGACCATCGATATATTCCACTTGCCGTAAACACTTCCTTATTCATGACTTAGCACCGCATTTGTAACTAGATTAACACGACGGGTGCCATTACTTACCCTTCCGAAGCACCTGAGTTCACCCCTGGTTTTTAGTGGGGTCTGTGTTACTCGATCTTTAGTTTTATGTGTGTGTCTTGTAGATCGGTGTTTGTCCTTTTGTCCTTTTTCTTTTGAACATTGTGTTATCTGTTCTTCTGCGATTTACTGATTCTGATTACCCCTTTGGTATCGTCAAACTCTTCTTATTTAATTTAATATATAATATATGTTGATATATTTAAGTTTCATGGAACGAGATAAAAGAACATTGTGACGTCCCGACCAAGAGTGAAGTAGAACAGAATAAGAATCCAGAACTACAACTAGACCAACATGTTACGGCATGGACTGCTTCTTGGGGGAATGGAAACCACTGGGCTCATTTTTATGGTCATTATTTATTTTTACATTAAGATAAATACTACATGAGAAATACAAACAATAAAATAAGACAAAACAAACGACAAATAAAAACAGGAGCATGTTAATATTTCTTTAAAAAAATAATTGAAATATGAAATATTAATATACAATTTGTGAATCGTGTATTGTTTAAGCCTCTCAGATATATTGTTGTTTGTAGTGCCAGATTTACACATACCTGGCAGACTGCGGTCAAGGACCTTAAAATCTAGGTAGCCTCTGGTAAGAGTGTACAATATTCTTGATACTGTCATAGACATTTCTTACATATGATGCCATAATGCACTGCAGTCTCTAAGCAATCGTTGCAGTCGTGAGAGTGGGGGATTGAGAGGTGTCTCACAAGTGGAGATGTCTAGAGCCTCTCTTGATCTAAATCCGGCACTTGTTGTTTGGGTACAATACATGTAGCAGCGATAGTGCGGTAGTTGGTTATCAACATCAGCGATAGTACGGTAGTTGGATATCAACATCTATCTCTACAATCATGGTCTATGACCACGTTTTAGGTATGTTACTATGGCGACGTGTACTTGATAAAGACTGCCAATTAATTTCCACAGGTTGGTATTGTATTTACCTACACCTTATACGCTTACACCAGGAAACATGTATTGTTGAAATATTTTTTGAATATTTTGAACTTTTTGGTTTTCTATTAGAACTAAGGTATTAATTATCAAAATTGAATAATCAACTGATGTAGTTTTTGGTACATTAAACCCTCATTGATTAGAAATCGATGGGACAATCAAGAATACCGATTCAAAAAACCCTGTCATTATACACCTGCATAGAGATAGTTGTGTTGTGTGAAAAATCAATACTGTATTTATAACAGTTAAAAATACATTTTTAGTCCATACTATTTGTATCATCTTTATGGCTAAGATATTTAACAAGGCCGGCTTATTGTTTGATTATATAAATGCTTATTTTGTCCCCGTCACTTGTTGGTCAGATCAAATATTGCCCTTGTTAACACACTGTCTACACCACCACCCTATTTTTTCTAATTGATTTAACGGAAACTAGGCCATACTGATAAAATCTATGTTATTATTTTCCCAAGGATGTCTTGATTTGGATGTTAATATAACCACTATTAAGGACAAACTAAAGCAGTACTTCCCAGAAGAGAACATCGCAACCGACAAAACCAGTATATTTGACTGTGTGGCCGAATGCTTCACACAAGGGGATCATTTTATTTATTACGTAAGTCTTATAATTATTGTTGTCATTTGAATACCGTTCCACGAATCCTCTCTGAGAATTGTTATATATACAGTCGGACCAAAGTTAAGCACCACCTGACTTGTTTCAATAATATCTTTTCTAATAATGAACTTATTTCAAATCGGATTGCTGTTTTCGTTACCTGAAAACATATACTTACTTACCTGTGAAACAGGTTATTGATCAATTTGTATTCATGTGTATAAGACAGGGTGTGTAAAGTGCCACGTGTACTTTTCAACATTTGTGTTTGCGAATGATAGCTGATTTTTTTTTGTGTAGAGTTTTAAGTTTCATTTTCTATTGGTTTGGTATGGTGCGGCGAAAATTAACCATACCAGAAAGGTGGCAAGCTCTTGGCATGCATAACGGTGGTCTTAGCCATAGAAGCGTGGCAGACCACTTCAGGGTTAACCATTCCATCATTGTACGACTGATGCAGCTTTTTCGTCAAACGGGGAATGCTACGTGCAGGTAGACCTCGCAAAAGGACGCCGAGAGAGGACCGGCTCATATCCAAACGGGTGCGGCAATGGTCGTTCAGTACAGCTGGTGCCTTTCGTGGTAATTTAGCGTTTGGAGGCCACATTAGCACACGCACTGTAATCAGACGCCTCCACCATCAGGGAATGCGAGCGCGACGACTCATAAAACGTCCACAGTTGACATTACGTCATCGCCATGCTCGATTTTACTGGTCACATTATCATTTGGGGTAGACTATTCGCACATGGAGACGGGTCCATTGGTCTGATGAAATTCATTTTTTGCTACGCCCTACCGACGGTCGTGCAAGGGTTTGGCGCCAACCACATTTTGGGCACAACTGCTTTTGGGGGTGGGGGTGTAACTGTCTGGGGTTGTTTTTCCTTTGACTGTAAGTTGGTCTTGTACGTTCTTGATGGTAATCTGACAGGCCAAAAATACCGTGACAATGTTCTCGCTCCACGCGTAGTCCCCCATTTCGACAATCATGCGTTGGCTGACAGGCCAATGTCCATGGACGACAACGCTAGGCCACATAGAGCCCGAATTAAACAACATTTTTTTACAGCAAGAGGCTGTTCAGACAATTCCATGGCCTGCGATGTCGCCAGACATGAACCCTATAGAGCATGTATGGAACTTTATTGGCCGAAACATTGACCAACGCAATCCAAAATGTCAAAATATTGACGAATTAAGAACTGCTATCTTACAGGAGTGGCAACAGTTCCCCCAAGAACGGCTTAGGCGTCTCGTGCGAAGCATGACGAGGCGTGTTACAGAACTTCACAATAAACGCGGTGGATATACTTGTTATTGATTTTTATGCCTTACACATACACACAATAGATGCATTTAAAAGTTCTTAAAATCTGAAAAACTTCCATGAAAGACAAACTGAATTTACGTTTTTCCAGCGCCTGTTTTGAACCCCATTTTTGCCACGTCATAGTCACATCTTTCAGGATGATAAATTCTTCGTAGATTGGTAATTTTAGAGCCCTTGGTGTAGTCTTTTAAGAAGTGTAAGAAAATGCTGATATCTATTTTATTGTTTTAACAGTATTGATGTAAACAAATATATCGATAAAAATATAGGGTGGTGCTTAACTTTTGCCGGAGTGTATATATTATTGTCATGTGGATACAGTTCAACAAAACCTCTGTGAGAATTGTTAAATCTATTATTGTCCTGTGGACACCGTCCCACGAAACCTTTGTATGAATGGTTGTCTAAAAGAGTTTGAAGATACCAAAGGGGTAATCAGAATCCGTATATCGAAGAACAGACAATACAATGGCCAAAAGAAAAAGTACAAAAGACAAATTACGATCTACAAAACATACACATAAAACTAAAGATCGAGTAACACGAACCCCACTAAAAATCGGGGGTGAACTCAGATCACCTGGACATCATTACTAAAACGTCTGTGGGAATTGTTATATCTATTATTGTCATCTGGACACTGTTCCCCAAAATCTCTGTGGGAATTGTTATATATCTATTATTGTCATCTAGACACCGTTCCACAAAACCTCTGTATAGACCGTTTGCAAAATTGGATGTGAATTCGGGTTATCCGGAATAGTGTGCAGATCCTGTTTAAAGTGTAACACACGCCGTGCTACTCAGTATCCAACACATGTCGTAAAGAGAGAAAATGTCCGGCAATAGATTACGACAGTATAAATAGATCACAAGTAGTCATCAATGATATTGATATTTCGTTATTCCATCGGAGCTGTCGTGGTCGTCTGGTAGTTGGATCTACAATTACGTATGTAATCAGTGCCTATCACTACTAAAGCTGTGTGTTCGAATCCCGCTCAGACGAGGTGTACTCAATGCAACATTATGTTATTAAGTTTGTAAGTGACTTGCGACAGGTCAGTGGTTTTCTCCGGGCACTCCGGTTTCCTCCATCAATAAAACTGACCGCCATGATATAACTGAAATATTGTTGAAAGTGACGCTAAACACCATACCCCCCTCGTTAGTCCATCAAGCGCATTTATTTGTGAGAGTGTGTGTTTACCTTTTTAAGTAGTACTTGCTACCTGCATTATAAAAGCAAACATATCTAAGAGCAGTGAGATAAACCTTAGTTTTAAAACAATATTTCATATTCATCATTTGTACATTCTTATCTTGAAATATGAAGGACATGTTTATTATTCTAGAAGAAAATATGCCAATGTGTTACCACACCTAGTAAAATTGACACGAAACAAACTTGCATTAAAGGGTGCCAGTCTTACAATGATGTGTTCTGCTCGTCTGGGAAGGGATTGGCATTGTTTAAGATTGAACGAGGTAATTATTTGTCAAGAACATGTAGTGTTATGTATTCACATATCATCCACAATATGACCAAACTTTAGAATTCACAACTCTAGTGCTGATAGGCACTACCAAGATGTGTAATCAGTGCCTATCAGTTGTGAGTTCGAATCCCGTTCATGGCGAGGTGTGTTCGATACAACATTATGTGATAAAATTTGTCAGTGACTTGCGACAGGTCGGTGGTTTTCTTCGGGTACTCAGGTTTCCTCCACCCATAAAATTGACAGCCACGTGCACGTTATAATTGAAATATTGTTGAAAGTGGCGTAAAACACCATATCAAATAACCCACCTCAAACTTTAGAGTATAATATCTTATGCATTACTTATGTTCGTTTTTACAGTAATATTGTGACAGCAAAGCACTTTGTAAACAATAGACAATGTGGTTCATTATAGTTTGTATAAATAACTCGTACCCATCTATATTGGTTGGTCTATCCTATTGAACTTGAAACAAAAGGCATGACAGATATAGATAGGCATGCTTTATATCCAGAGATGAAATCAATTTTCCATTTATATGTAGCAACATTCCAGTACCACGAACATATCTCTCTTTATAATGGATATTCCAGAGTGTCGTATCTGGATTTCCTTGAAAGAGGATGCTGCTAACAAAGAAGCTACATAGATTCTATGATCAGATTGTCCGACCTTAATTTGTGCTTAAACAAATATAACATCAACATAAAACAAAAGTTTGTTTAATTGAATTAATTGACTAAAATAGAAGAAATATTAACCATTGATTTATCATTTCCAGATATCGAAACTGACATGGAAATCTTTGATAACATATCAAGTACACGCCTTTGTCTTGCTTTGTAAAACAACACACATGTTGTCACGGATTGTAGTTCTACGTATAATTTTAGTTGTGAAGGATCAGGTGAGTGGAAACCTTAGTTTTGCAGCAAAGAAAAGTTTCAATATCAGAAGCAGTAATTCGAAAAAGGACAGATAGTTAATACAATGGTCAAACGAAAATGGAAAACAAATACTGAAAATGACGGACAAACCACAACACGAAAAATTGAAGATTGAGAAACGCAAACCTCACTGAAAACCATGGGTGAACTCAAGGGTGAACATATCCTGATCCACCAGTGGCACCCGAATATATTACGTTCACTATTCGTAGAATGTGCATAACGCAAGTACAAAGCAAATACACGACATGTCTGCAGTTAATATTTATAATTCTGACAAATTTATCATATTCATCTTTGAAGCGCAAAACAGGACACAAGCAAGACTAGGTCAACACACACGCACATGTTGTATTACTCATCTCTGAAGAAATGTGAGTAAAACGTAGTGCCGATACAAAAATATCAAATTGTGTACAATAAATGAAAGTAAGGTTTTAGTTGATGTGTGTTAACACCTGCAAACTGGGATTGATGACTAATATGACGGCTGAATTAAACATGAATACAAACGATATATTGGCAACATAGAGAATACAATGTACATTTCATAATCATAAAGTATATAAACCTGGAGGGGCCGTCGTGATCGTTATCGCTTGGTAGTTGGATTTACAACTACCTGTGCAATCAGTGCCTATCACCACTAAAGTTGTGAGTTCGAATTCCACTCGGACGAGGTGTACTCGATACAATATTATGTGATAAAGTTTGTCAGTGACTTGTGACAGCTCGGTGGTTTTATCTGGGTACTCCGGTTTCCTCCACCAATAAAACTGACTGCCACAATATAACTGAAGTATTGTTGAAAGTGGCGTTAAACACCATAAACCTGGATCGCTAACAGTGATATAAAACAGAATAACAGTTTACTCAGTAAGCACAATAGTAATAGTTTATTTATTATTGTTAGGAATCAACCATTTTCGTATTATATGGGTGGGTGCTCCAAGATTTCAAGATTTTATTAGTACTCTCAGACAGTTACACTGTAACAAGAGGCAACATATATACAACAATATAATAATGGTGAACAGGGCAAATTCACAAAGAAAAAAACACATGTACATAATATAATTAGCATAACAAATATTAAATAATATTTGAATAAACAGACACAAAATATATTGTAATATAATATTCATAATAGAGAAGTTATCTATCACGTGAAAAGCATGGGTCGCACTCGATACGAGTAACCAGAAAAGAGCTCTTTAATCTATATAACATGGATTATTTTTTACATTGGGTGAGTTTCTTATCATTTTCATAGTATTATAAAAGTTTGCGAATTTTTTCTATGAATATTGCAACATTATTCAAAACAGGTTTACTGCAAATTGATCAGATTCCATTTAACTTATTCTGACATGTGCTAGTAAAATAATAAGAAGGAATACATGTAGCCCTAAGACGTTGTATTTGTTCGTTCTGACATAAATATAAATAATGTAATTCATCACCTATTGATCTATTATTGTCAAGAGCATATAACGCTTTTTGTGCTTGTTCTGCTAGTTTCTTTTTTACAAGTGTCAATTTTCCATTATAAGTAAACGTTAATCCTAAATATGAATATGACTCAACAATTTCAATATTGGATCCATATAATTTAAACTCATTCTGTTGTCTCCCTTTACGTTTACAAAAGATCATAGCTCTAGTTTTTTCAACATTTATAGACAGTTTCCATTGCGAACAATAACTTTCAAAAACATCTAATGAACTTTGTAAATCAGTTGCGCTTTCTGATCAGATAATAGTATCATCAGCATAGAGGAGTACAAAAATTCTTAGCTCTTCCTGACATAGATTTTTAATTTTTTCAAGACCTTTGATCTGGTATTGTATCAGATAATCTTCTAAATCTGCAAGGAAAATCGAGAAGAGGAAATGAGGTAAAATTTCCCCTTGGCGCACCCAATATCACATGTAAAAAACCCTGAAATATCATCATTTTGCATGTCGCACGATTTAATTCTATTATGCATATTTAATATCACTTTTATAACTTTCCTACAAACATTATTTTTCACCAGTTTTTGCCATAACCCCAACCTGCAAACTGTATCAAGCGCCTTTTTAAAGTCAATAAATGTGCAATATGATTTTTCCCAAACGACATATATATATATCTATATATCAATTAGCACGTGTAAGCAAAAAATATTGTCTGTAGTTGAATATCCCTTCCTGAACCCAGCTTAAGCATTTGGAATCTTGTCTACCAAATCTGCATATTTTGTCAGTCTACTATTAAGAATTGACGTGAAAACTTTACCAACAGAAGAGACCAATGTGATTCCTCTATAAGAATCTGGATTACCAGGATCACCTTTGTTTTTGTAGATAGGCATGATCATACCTATTGTCCACATCTCTGGGATGATTATACCTATTGTCAACATCTCTGGCATGATTATACCTATTGTCTATATCTCTGTGATGATTATACCTATTGTCCACATCTCTGGGATGATTATGCCTATTGTCCACATCTCTGGGATGATAATACCTATTGTCCACATCTCTGGGATGATTATACCTATTGTCCATATCTCTGGCATGATTATACCTATTGTCCATATCTCTGGCATGATTATACCTATTGTCCACATCTCTGGGATGATTATACCTATTGTCCATATCTCTGGCATGATTATGCCTATTGTCCACATCTCTGGGATGATTATACCTATTGTCAACATCTCTGGCATGATTATACCTATTGTCCACATCTCTGGGATGATTATGCCTATTGTCCACATCTCTGGGATGATTATACCTATTGTCCATATCTCTGGCATGATTATACCTATTGTCCACATCTCTGGGATGATAATACCTATTGTCTATATCTCTGGGATGATTCCTCTATCAATAATTTTGCTAAACAGTTTTAAATACAATGGCATGCATAAACTAATAGTTGATTTGATATATTCATTAATGACACAATCATATCCAGGTGCTTTGCCATTCTTTAAATTTTGAATAGTAGAAGTGATTTCTTCTTCAATAATTTTGCCGTTTTATAGTATCGTTTGCAAGATTATCATTGGTATCTGGCATTTCAAAATTGGAATCCCCCACTTCATTACTAAGGTTCAAGTTTTTAAAATACTCGTATAATTCATCAATATCAATTTTGTCCTCCCTTTTTTGATCTTTTAAATTTGCTTAAACTTTTTCACAAATCACCTGGATTCGATTCTGACGCAGTTCATTTTCGACTCTACATGTAAGTTCATAATCACTGAAACATTTATTCATTTCTGCTCTATAAGATTTACATGCCACTTTTAAGTGATGTCGATTTTCGTCATTTTTGATTCAGTTAAAGTTTTTCTTAGCTTTTTGAAAGGTTTTTCTTTTTGGATGACAAGTGCTGTTGTACAATAATACCCCCAGCAAAGCTATTGTAAAAGCGGCCTCTAATATCACATACAGGCCGCTAAAAGAGGCCGATGATACAAGCCGCTAATAGGGACCGATGATACAGGCCGCTGTACTTTGACCCATTTTTGAGACATGGTAAATATCATTTACCTGGTCATATTACATTTCTCTGACGTCACATTATTGTTCGAACAGTGGATTATTTTTAAGAATCTACAGTTTATTCTTTTGTTCTTGAATATATGAACTTTAACCTTTTACTGTTTTAGGCTTAAAAACGTGTTAAACATATCTTGAGACTTTCGGGTATCGAACCACTGTTGGGCTTTTTCAAGTCTATTTGACTTTCAAAACTTCCATCTAACCACTCAGCTACTGTGACCACACTGCTATACTCTATAATTAGCCTATATCACTCTTGATAGTAAGCTTTGAAAAAACATATCAATAATTTGTTTAAAAAAGCAATATACAAGACACGATACAAGTATTTCGGATCTGGCATAATTTATGTTCAGAACTGACGAGTATGTGAACTTTTAAAATATATTCTCGCAATACAAAAACAACAAACGAACCGACTGCAAGTAAAAACAAATCAGACAGACCTCAGGTGAACATTTGAGACACTTGAAAGACCTTGAAATATCTAAATATAAACGATTCTTTTCATTTGAAAGACCTTGAAATATGTAAATAAAAACGAGAATCGAAAGGACATTGACCGATAAAAAATTGTCGTTTTATTTTTGTTAATTGTTGTCTTATTTGGCTTTCTAAACATTAAAAGTGTTAAAAATATATGCCATATCATTTATTTTTTCAACAACTCTATTATTGTACAAGTTAGATACATTATTATTGAAACAAAAGAATTTGCCCGTATTGGATATAGCGCACCTCGGCCTTCACCTGTGTAGTCATGCGGAAAAAGAAACCCGTTATATCCAATACGGGCCGCTTCTTTTGTTTCAATAGCACTGTATGTTATATTTAAACCAAGGCCGATTTACTTTAGATGACTTCTCTTTGTAATATATTTTATTTCCAAAGGTTTCTTGAGAGGTATCGATAAATATTTTATTTATTTTTTCTACAAACTGATTTAAATCTGACTGAAAAGTGTTACTGTGTTCATTAATCATTTCTAATTCATTACATATCAACTAAAAGATTGTTTTCACTGTTGACAATGAACCGGTTTAACTATTTTTATTGGAGTGTTGTTATTATGTAGATCATGTAGACTCTCTTAACATGAAATTGACACATATATGCGACAGTGAACATCAGAAAATAACGGGTCAAAATCAATAATACCAAATTCCGTAATAAAGGGAAATAACTCAGATGCAATAATGAAATAATCAACCGTACTATTAGATTCTTTACTAGTGACTTTACCAATATTTTTGTCATTACCCTACTCTACCATTTGCAATGTATATGTTATTATTCTTGCACATATTTAATAGTTTATTGCCATAGGCATTACACCGATCCTTGTCGCTGGATTTTCTATGTAAATGAATATCATTAAATGATATTGTATCATCGGTATTATAATTCTAAAAAGTTCACAAATCATCATCAGGTATAATGAAATCGTTCAAATCGGATGACCTTGCAATAAAATCCCCAACTAAGGCACAAAGAGTGTCGTTATCATTCAAAATCTGAAGTTTATTTTCTATCACATCGAAAGCTTCGGATGCAAGTATGTTTGGAACCCTCTGGCGTAACATTTAATCGGTCTATCAAAGAATTCGACCATTCTTCAGAGAAATTACAAATATTTATCAATAATACATAGTCTGGGTCATCTGAGAGAATAGTTATAAAAGGTTTTTAACAAAGGGTGCAAACAATCCCACCTATTTTTTTGTTTCTATTTTTTCTTTTTTTTAGAAAAGTAACTGTACCCTAGTGGCAACGTCAACACATCTAAGTCATCAAGTTTTGACTCAATACAAATAACAATATCATACAATGTAATTCATGAAATTCAGGACAAAATAATTTACTTTTAATATCACATATATTAATACAGGTTAGTTGTAAGTTATATGAAACATAGCATTGTTTTGTGCAAGCTGAAGAATCAGATTACCCTCTTGTTTGCCTGTCCTATACTGTGTTGTTACCACCATTTCGATCAGAACGCCTTTGGTCAAACACTGCATCTAATACATTACGGTTTGCATCGTAAGGAATAGAGTTGTGATTGTTGGATTGGTTCTGGGTGTCAAGATGAAATTTCCGTGGCATCGTGGAAGGCTAAGTTCGCCGTCCATCAACAATGAGTTTGCCTGTTGTATATTTGACTTTTCGTCCCAGTCGTTGTTCCCTCTTGAAGATGGGCCATAATTCCTTCCTTCTGTCACCAATTTCTTTAGGTAACTGCTCATAAACACCGAATCCAGACCCTTTCAGCTTTGCGGCGCGCGCGGCAGCTGTCAGTATTTCGCTACGGTCTTTATGTTTTTCAAACTTTGCGACAATACTCCTTGATGTTTTGGCAGGTCTCGGCCTCAAACGATGAGTTACATGAAGTTCGAAATTTTCAACAATTTCCAGTATATCACTGACAAATATTTTCACCAAATTTTCTGTTTCCTCTGGAGATTCCTTGAACTCTGTTTTCGAGGGACAACAATCTATCGTTAATAACAGGGAGCATGTCTAACTTGGACGAGACAGTATCTAACGTTTCTAACTTTGCATATATTTCATGGAGAATATTCATGGGTGGTGGTTGGGAAAAGTTTGGTGAAGATCATTGATCAATGAATGACATACATACCGGGCTTGTTGATCAGGATTATGTGGCGTATTGTACGGGACGCTTTGAAAATTTGGAGTGTTGAAGTGTTCCGCTGAAGTCATTACTGCGGATGCGTTTGTTTGACCGTATAAAACATTGTTAGTTCTGTTCAAGCGATTAGATACAGGGATGCGTGAATGTTTACTCTGTTTGTTTACCTCGTCCGCCATCGATGGTGAATATTCAACACAGCCACTTGAAAGCAAGATTTCATATTTAATTCAACGTTTTTTCCATTAAATCACCAAATATTCCTCAGTTATTCAATAAGAGACCGACCATTTAACTTGCAGGGGGGGTATGGTTTTTTTTTTCGTTCAGAAATATTTTTTCGCACAAAGTACGAAATTTGTTTCCAGAATTTAACATTAGGTTATATGACAAAAACTCTGAATCAGATTATTTGTTTCTTCCTCCACCAAAATCAGAATATTTTTCTCAGCAACATTGGGAATCAGAATATTTTTTTAGGAGAAAACCATAACCCCTTTCAAGTTAAATGGTTCGTCCCTAATAAGTCTTTCAAAGCAAAAGTGTCACAAAATGTCAACTTACAACAACTCAAATTTGAAATTTTCTAGAGCTCACATTTTCAAAACTCCCGCCCTGTCCGCCATTCACCTGTAACCAATATCCTCGTAATGCCCTAATCGCACTAAGGGCTACGGATTTCACCCTATCAAAAATTTGCGAAGCTGCGACCTTGATTTTGTCGCAACTTTCAACAGTACTTTTCACAACAAAGCGCTTTGTGAGAGCGGAGTCATGAGGATAATTCGTTTCGTTACATATTTTTCTATCGCTTTTCATATTTCCTTAATAATTATTATTCATTTCTAGCTCATTATGATAACAAATGTCTCGATATTAACTGATCCCGCCTACTTCGTTCTGCCATCTTGTCATTGTGGTATTCTCGCTTTGAGGTCACGTGATATTTAAGAGATAACTCTAACAGCAAAACTGGCCAAGGATCATAAGGGTTGCGGTTCCGCAGCTAAATCGCTCTATGTCAATTTTCAATTAAGAAAATTTACACACCTAGCCTCAGAGACGAAAATTTATTTCTGTCTGAACAAGAATTTCGAACCCCTTTCAATTTCCTGTAAGAAAATGGCTGGTCCCTTAAATTATTTTTTTTACAGTAGTGTTAACATGTTAATACATTAACTTGATATATATTTTAAAGGGTCAGTATCTAATTGGATGAAAGCTGTGAATACGTGCATAAACAGGAATAGTATACTACCTTTAGCATCAAAGCCAAGTAATATCGTCTCGTGGTTGGGGTATTTTAGTGTTAGAGAGTTATTAAATGGTATGAAAATTTGTAATATGTATAAATCAAATAGCAGTAACATTATCACAATGGGCAGCCATGTTTGAAATATTGTATCTAGAAATTATCGTTATTATACAATGGAAAACATAAATATCTCTTATATATCGTATGTTACTGTTCTAGTTTTGGTAATTAAAACGTAGATATACAACTTAGTGCACACGACACGTTTCTGGAATAACCTTCATCAGGTACGTTTCTGGAATAAACTCCATCAGGTACGTTTCTGGAATAACCTTCATCAGGTACGTTTCTGGAATAACCTTCATCAGGTACGTTTCTGGAATAACCTTCATCAGGTACGCTCAGAATAACCTTCATCAGGTACGCTCAGAATAACCTTCATCAGGTACGCTCAGAATCTAAAGATTGGAATAACCTTCATCAGGTACGCTCAGAATCTAAAGATTGGAATAACCTTCATCAGGTACGCTCAAAATCTAAAGATTGGAATAACCTTCATCAAGTACGTTTCTGGAATAACCTTCATCAGGTACGCTCAGAATAACCTTCATCAGGTACGTTTCTGGAATAACCTTCATCAGGTACGCTCAAAATCTAAATATTGGAAAGCCAAGCAATATCAAGGTGTTTGGGAGCACCAATGCCAAAGGGTATAAACGGGATAGCCAACATCAGTTAAGATCACATATGTCTGAGTGAGGAGAACCTTAGTTTTTATAGTAATTGCATTATTTACTGTTCTTGATGTCCATGAAATCGTCTACGCAAGTATTATTTCTTTTTAATAATAATAATAATATCCGTTATGCATATGGAAAGATCGTGTAATGCATCGCGAGAGGTCTCGGGCAATATCTATTTCTGTGTCGCAGGGTTGAGTTAAGGACACAACACGCTTCCAGCGATACTAATCATAATACACAAATTCACAGACAAGTCAGTCACAATTTATCAATGTACTATTACAGTATATAAATATATCCTGTTAGTGAGGGTTATTTGCGAAAAATACCGGTTGAGAGGAGAGGCAAATATCCCGAGCCACTTTAGCGGCGAGGGACATTTGACTGTCCTCGAAACCGGTATTTTCCGCAAATAACCCTCACTAGCAGGATATATTTGTTTAATTCCGCCGAATATTTAACAGCAAGTAAAACAGTGGCATGCAAGCAGGTTCAGAACTTCAGACCACCTTGATCATTTGATTTTCAACTAAGACTTAAAATCAAGGAAAATATTTTCAAAGAAGTGTATAAATTCTGGAACACACTCAAAAATAAAATAAATCATGGTTTTGCTTTAACTTACAACATGCAAAAAAAATAATGCAAATGAATTTGAAATATATACATTTCAACGATTTCAAACATAGCGCTGACACGGTCGTCATATTCTTTACTTTAGCGTTGGTTGAAAGAAGAAACCCGAGTAATTCGAATGACATCCATGACGTCATAAACTATTTAAAGAAGGAATTTCGTTTCGAGCGGGGTATTTGCCTATAGTACCGTGGTATATTTAGGCAAATATCCCGGCAACGGTGCAAAAGCTGGAAAAAACTAAGAATTGGTAAAAAATACCCCTTTCATCAACCAATCAGAAGACAGCATTCTGATATAAGGTGGAATTAATAAATGAATTGCACAGGTTGAATATCAACTTGAGATTGATCTGTTAATTCGAGAATATATCCTGCAGTAGTTTGAGCTCGAATCCCAATCAGGCGAGGTGTACTTGATATAACATTATGTGATAAAGTTTGTCAGTGACTTGCGGCAGTTCGGTGGATTTCTACGGGTGCTCTGGTTTCTTTCACCAAGAAAACTTAGAGCCGCGATAGAGCTGAAATATTGTTGAAAGTGGTGCTAAACACCATAACGCTAACCCTTCAGTAGTTGTTGCATAAATTAATACCATAGGTTTGATTCTACTACATTTTCAGCGAGTCTCTGTACTGCTGTTTCATGGTCACGTGGTTCTTATGAGTATGAAAATAGAAACTGTTCAGAACGGTTACCTTTTCTATGCCAGTTAACAGGTAATAACTGATTTCAAAATATGGGTACCACAGTGGTATTGATGTTTCATTGCTTAAAATAGTGTTGTTGTTTTTTTAACTTTTCATCTTCTTCACTTTTTAATAAAAATGAACAACAAAACATACTGTCGGAGCTGAAGTACTTTGATTCAATTGTCTAAACAAACACACTGAAAATAGTTGTGCAATTGCTGTTATAGCTTATTTTGACAATATCTTCACTAACACGCTTAAATAAACGTTAGAGAAAACCTAAGGGGCAATCAATAATAGACTATCTTGAGACACAGGCAACATTGGACACAGGACACCGAACTAAAACAAAAAAGAAATTTAAACACAAGACAGAAAACAAAAAGATGATCAATACGGACCGCACAAAAAAAACAGGGGGTGAACCCAGGTGCTCGCGAAGAGTAAGCAGTATGATCTGAATGTTTAACAGAAACATATAATGACAATAAGAGAATATACTATTGGCAATAGTATATCATCACCAAAACGCTTGAATCATCTGAACGCTTAATTCTATTAGTATCCCCTAAAAATGGAATCTATTGTATGAAGTTGTCTTAACAGTTTTCTAAATATACAGAAATGTACTTAAACACTGTATATTATTGACACTTTTCGAAATAATATACCAATTACTGAACATTCATTGTGAAAATAGTGGCCAGATTGACAGGCAAAGTGCATGACTCTGAGCACTATTTCCACATAGCAAAGGCTAAACACAGCATTACTATATAGATATTGATCGCTGAAGAAATATCACTTCCATTACAGACAGACAAATCGGAAGGTAATGATATTATTTATGTAGTAAATCTGTTTATACGATTTTCCTATTAGATTTGGAAACTGTTCTGACTGTATGGTATTTTTGTTTTTTACTTTATTGTATCGGTCAACATGTGTTTTAAGGACCTTAGTAATATTCGGCATCGCTCAATGTGGATTTCTTGGATCTATTACAAAGGTTATAGCTATAGAAGAAAGAGCAAAAGATTGGTCAAATCGTGAATGCCAAAACAAATACAGTAGAACTGTCAAACTTAGAGTAAAATGCCTAAAGTCATTAGAGAAAGAACCAAAGAGCAGTCTAAGCAAAAATGATAAGTGAATACAACAAGACCAGGTTATTCGAAGAGGTAAAAATTTATCCAAGTATCCGTCGTGTGTTTTTGTCTATGCAAAATCAGTTGGATGCGTCTTGGACACATACATATTCAGTTGTATAATGAGACGTTTATTGTGCATGCAAATACAAGTATTTCCACAAATCAACTAAAGTATATGGCCATACACTCATGGTTTTAGGAGGTTTGGGCACATAAAATTAGCTCAACTCCGCCCATTTTATTTGAAGTGTTTATACCAAGCAAGGAAGGTGAGTGGTCATGTATATGTGTGCTAGGGGTATATATTATCCTCTACGATTTTTAGACTAGATTTTGGAAATGTTCAGCTAGTGTAGTATTTTGTGCTTTCATTCTATTCCAGAATCAGGTTTGACTACTTTGACTATTGACAACGATGATAAAAACAGTAAACCAGGTATATAAGGGTACATCAAATATAAACTTAATGATATAACGAGTGTACACGGACCAGACACACAAACAGGGGTGTTTGAGACAGGGGTTAAGGGTGCAACTACTTCTGAGAGCCAAAATTGAAGAAATAACTGAATTTCTAGTATGGAAGCAAAATAAATTATTGTCCAATCAGACAATGGTATAATAAGGATATAATTATTTTTTCTTTTTTCTTTTTTATTTGATAGTATTGAAAACTTGTTCCACCATCCCCACCCAATACTTCCTCCCCATCTCCCGCTTCCAAACCACACCGAATACTTGCTCCCCTCACTGTGCAGTCCACTTCTAAAACTTCCCCTCTTTCACACACATACACACACACACACACACACACACACACACACTATTGTTGGGACTATATAACTGAAAACAACTGACATATTGAAATGAAACAAGATGGCTGAAAATGAAAACCAACAATACATACAGAATTTCTGGGATAATAACTCATTTGTTTTTATGATGTTATTATTGACATTCCACCTATGGCTTGACGAAGGGCTTGATGAAGGGCGTGACTTCTCCTTAGGAACCTGTGATGATTATGTCCCTTAATAACGGACACTAAATGTGTAGCAGACAATTCGGACTCCTTCACAGGAATTTTCTTATTATTGATGGTAGTCCGTCTCACGTGTCTTGTTATTGCTTGGTATACTTTTATATTTTAGAAGTCAGATGGATATTAATGGAGACACTTTCTTCAACTTTGGTGTTCCCTTTCCTAAATAAACGGACCATTACGTGTTATTTGTCTGGGTATTAACTAATTGTCACGATCTTAAGTTAGATGATTAGAACTATTTCTTTCAAATACTGGATTTGTAAATTGGGACATGATATTCAGAGAACTTGTTTGGTGTTTTTGTTGTTGTTGTTGTATTGTGTGTTTTACCTATATAATAATAGAGGTTAGGGTTAGGGTTATGATATTTATCGTCACTTTCAACAATATTTCAGCTATATCGTGGCTGTCAGTTTTATTAGTGGAGGAAACCGGAGTACCTGAGAAAACCACTGACCTGTCGCAAGTCACTGATAAACTTTATCACATAAAGTTGTATCGAGTATACCACATCATGAACGAGGCTCGAACTCACAACTTTAGTGGTCATAGGCAATGATTGCACAGGTAGTTGTAAATCCAGCTACCATACGATCATGCCCTCAGCTGCCCTGCTATTGTACCTCTTGTATTATGTGGTATTGCAATTTTATGCTAATTACGTTTATTTATTTTTTGCAGTAGTGATTATACCGGTAGTTGTAAGTGTCGTATTACTGGTGTTATGTATTGTAGTCATGATGGCTTGTTGTCGTATTAAGGTAAATATATTAAATATATAATATTATAGGTCTTTTTTAAACAAATTTTCACTACCCCCATTTGTTCTGTATTGATTCATTCCATAATAAATGTATTTAGTGAGTTTATGACAAACTTTTTCACGAGTATTAATTAAAATCACCACTATATTAATAAGTGTAAAACGGTTTCGACGTTACGCACAACGGGTTACATCAATGGAACAGTAGATAACACAGAGAGAGAGAGAGAGAGAGAGAGAGAGAGAGAGAGAGAGAGAGAGAGAGGCATGTGTAACAAACGTGACAGATTACACGAACGACACCCTTCGCTAAGTCTTCGCTTGAATATCCGATGCATTACCAATATGTATGCAGTGATAATAGTGAAGTTAAAACAGTTTGAAGAAACCAAAGGAGTAATCAGATGCAATAAATCGAAGATTGACAAAAAAACAATGGCTAAAAGAAAAAATGGCATGAGTGGCAAATTCATCATGATCATCGAATCATTATAACTGTTCACGTACATGTATGTGCTTAACCGAGGCTTATCGGATAATCCAATGTATATGCTGAAAAATCTCAAATACTCAAGTAGAAAGTCATAGATATGCTTGGTTGGCTCGGAATCAAGATAATGTGTCCGAGTGGGCCGACGTGTATATCTGCGGACTGTTGTTCCAGTGAGGTGGCACTCTAAAAATAAATCCAACTAAGCATGTTAATCTAGTATAAAAACGAACCTCATCATCATCTTATTGAAAATTATCCTTTTTTTCGCCATGATATAGCTAAAAAAACACCAACCACTCACTCACTCACTCACTCATAATTATGCAATGACACTTTCTGCCGAACAAATAATAGTGCAATAAAGTCACTTTGTATTATATTTGATTTCAGAAGATCAAGCAAGCGATTCGTCAACGTTCTTCCAACAAGCACATCACTAACAAACACGCTGCAACATTAGCACGTGTCGATATTCATCGACAAGATGATGGTGACGGTTATGTAGCAGCCTGGGATCAGCATCACGACATTGTTGGCATGGAAGAATTATCTCACGATATATATGAAGAGGTGAAATAGAACAAATTGATTAACATTGACAATAGCTTGTTGGGGCCATAGTGTTTATGGCTTCAATATTCTTCAGTTGTTTTGTACAGATATATCATGAACATTTTGTATATTATAGTAAATTAATTTGGAATTAAATAAAAATAACTCTTAAATGTCAAACACTTTATAGAACACTTTTAACATGGACATTTTAAATACAAACCAGAAATGTGTACATATATTCAACGCACTTCGCTGTTTTCTTAAGCATATGTTCTACTATTTGTGTGAAGAAAATGCCATGATTTCAGAATTTTGTGGTTTTATAAACATAAATATGCAAAAATTATTACTATTGAAAGTTTAGTTTATAAGTATCGACTTACTACAACAATTTGATATTGAAAACTGTCAAAAATACTGATAGGAATTGTTTTATCCAGATTTAAGACATCCTTTCTGTTTTACATAAAAAAAATAGTACTTATATGAAAGTCAAAATATAAAGAAATGTTCCATAATATATATTTAGCATTTTTAAACTAAGATTTTAATATTTATATTTCAATACACCAACAGTACATCTTAACCTTTTTAATAAAACAAAATATACAATAAAATAAATACGTTGTTTTCACTATAGGATAATTACCCTGCTGATACCAACTTTTTTTGTGTCTGGAAACATTGTTACAAGGAGCAACCCTGGTCATTTGTCAGCAAAGTAAATCAAGCGAACAAATATGTTTTCCTATCGTAGTGTAATATAAATATTATTTTCCCTTCGTATTCAATTGGCAATGTCATGGACTGGTTGTTTATTATAGTTTTTTATTAGCACAATTTAAGTGTATGGGGGTGGATGGTGTTTAACGCCACTTTCATCAATATTTCAGTTCTATCGTGGCGGTCAGCTTTATTGTTGGAGGAAACGGGGGTATTAAAAAGTATGAGACTTCAATTTCAAGCTTTATGAGCGATATCACAATAGAAAAATATACGATGTTCCTATTTATACATGTGGCTGAGCAGATGTAACAGTCCCCGTGGTTGAGTCCAAAAAGATACACAGCACCATAGGGTATTGAGAGTGCCACGACTATTGTACGTTAAAGATCACTTTTGTAGATTTTGAAATAGTGGTACATTGTAGCTGCTAGACAATGCTTGTTTGTTATCGTCCCAATAACCTTATTTACATTACTTGTCCAGTGGCAATGAAAGTCGCTGCCCCATTTATCTTATTCTTCCCTTATTTATGCATAAAGTTTTACCTTTGTTGTGAATCGTTGAACTCAATTAATCAACCTTATAGAAAACAAACATAGGCTTCCAGGAGCCTGAATCGCTCATCTAGTATACAAATAAGTGTTCCCTTTTACTTTTCACAACTGAATCAATGAGCTATTTAATCACTACAATGAAGTTATACTGTTGAAAACCTTTCCTTAATTGATTTTAGTCAGGTTTGATAGATTCATACCTTGGTAGTCATAGGCGTCTTTTCAAACACCATGTGAGGCCAACATCCCAAAAATGAAGCTTTGTTTGAATTTTGTGCATATTAACTTTGTAACATTTATGAAAAGAATTGGCCAAATGAAAGGAGTATCAAAGCATAGAAATGAACATTCTACATTCTCGGCTCATTTTTCAACAATGAGTAGAATTAAACTCCGCCAAATCAAACTTAGTCTGCATTTTGTTCATAGTAGGCCAAAAGAAAAAGTGTCGTGTTTTCAGTTACCCGATCCACTCCCTTTCCTGGTTTCCAAGATTTTCTTCATTCATCATCTTATCAGAAACCACTATGTGATGTGGTGGTCATATTGGGTGTTAAATCTGAACGAAGAGAGGAATGTTGTTTTTGAAGACCACATATCATTCCTGTAAAGTATCCGTATAAAACAAACAAACAAAAGCAATTTGTTTGATGGTGTTTAACGCCACTTTCAACAATATTTCCGTTATATCGTGGTGGTCAGTTTTATTGGTGGAGGAAACCGGAGGACCCGGAGAAAACCACCGACCTGTCGCTAGTCACTGACAAACTTTATCACATAATGCTTTACACCTCGCCCTGATTGAGATTCGAACTCACAACAACAGTGATGATAGGCACTGATTGCATAGGTAGTTGTAAATCCTACTACCGTACGATCACGGCCACCACTGCCCCTAATTGTAATTGGTTCTTTATGCGCATCCTTAATTATCAAATGTCTGCGATCAATTATGTACAGTTATCAAATGACATTTGTAAAGGTGTAAAACGTGTTATTATCGACAAGGGTGGATTATTCTATATTCATAGTGACCATTTCATTATACAAATCGTATTCAATACAAGTCATATACAAAAGGAAAACAAAAGGGTAGTAAATGCTCCCCCAAGTTTTAATGGAAAATAAAAGAGGAAACCGATTGGCCTATGTTTCAGGAATGCATAAAAATCAAGTTTGAGAAGGTTAAATTTAATAACCGGAATACTGCTGATGTAAAATTAGCCTGGTCAATATGAAAAAATGCCATCAACGAGGCTGTTTTAGACGTTATTGGGAAATTTAGAAAGGTGAAATATTTTAAAGTTTTTGAGACAAGGAAATTGATAAATTAATCAAAGAAAGAGAATAAATCGTTTGAAAAGAATTCACGATAAAACACGGAATTATGATAGCGAAACTGGGCAATGCTTATCGAATGTGTATAAACTTCGTATGCTTCATTGGTTTTCTCCAGGTACTTCGGTTTCCTTCACCAATAAAACTGACCGCCACGATATAACTGAAATATTGTTGAAAGTGGCGTTAAACACCATAACCATAACCCTAACCCCGTCATAAATTTAAAGTTTAAGAAACGATCAAAAAAAAGGAAAGTGCGGCTAAATTAAACAAATTTCAAGATTAACACTACTAATAAAGCTAAAGGTCTCTGGGAAGTTCTAAAAGGTTAAAAATGTGATGAAGCTCCTTCACTGCTTCTAACTCTGTATATAAGTCTGAATTATAAAAACGTAGATATCAAATTTAGTGCGCACAACACGTTTCTGGAATAACCTTCATCAGGTACGGACAAAATCGAAAGATTGGAAAGCCAAATAATAATCGGCTAAGGTCACGTATGCCTGAGGGAGGAGAACCTTAGTTTTATTAATAATCACATTATTTAGGAACTGTAGCTTTCAGTAATAAATATATCTAATAAACCATGTCAGTGCCGAAGCACTGACTACTGGGCGGATGATACTCTCGGGGACTAATACTCCACCATCAGAGGTATTGACCCAGTCGTAGATATCTGATGAAATGATGACAGAGAAATTGATATCAATGCAGTCCATGGGGAATAACAAATATTCGATTCTATACGTAATGATTGTATGTCCCTGGTTAGGAAATATAAATGTCAAAATTAGAAACATGACCACTGTGCAGATGGCTGTTTCCCCGAGAAGATGGGTATTACTATCGATTTCATACTGCGTAATCTACTTCGTGACTATTCGGTCACAGTACTTCGATTTTAGTTTTGGAACTTCCGGTAATTTTTTACTTGGAACAGGAATCGAATATTAAAGACTTCATTGCCTTTGAAGTATTTGGCACTATCTCTCATTATTAATACATTATTAAATTTTGATTCGTATCGCGTGGGCATAGCGAATTGCTCTAGAACAATTAAGTAACCTGTCATTTCTGTTGTAAACAGGAATAAGGGTAATAACAAAATTACCGAACTCCGAGCAATCTTACAAAGGGAAAGTCAAAACTCATAATTATATAAACAGACAAAATCAGTCAACAACCGGAAAACTGTGAAAACCGTAATGACCCTGACTTGGTACAAGCATTTCAAAAGAAATGGTGGGTTGAATCAGATTTTAAAGCGCCAAATCTCCCGCTTTCATTACGGCTCAAAGTTTCCGGCTGTCACTATAACAGTATTTATAACAATACTTGAACAAAACAGGTAAAACAGTTGTCAAAACAGCACCAAACTCAGTGAAGTAAATGTCAAAGACACTTTTACGTCACACATTGATATTTTTGACATTTTTGTTGTCTACCTTATCTTTATACATTTTCACAATATGAAAATCCATCGTTTATAATCTTTTCTGCAGAGACGGAATATATTTCGACAAGATCTTGGTATCGAAATATAAACTTTATAAGAGATCGAATAAGGCGAATCTTTTTATAGCCCTGGTCCAGTAGCCTGTTTCTCACATGAAGTGACCTTTGAACGCCAAATTCGACCAGACCACAGGCACTAGACGTTCAATGAATAAAATGTAGGGTCAATATGGAAAAATTAGTGTCACTGTTATATAATAAAGAGAAGGCTTCTTATGCATTTTTCGGCAAAAATGTAAACAAATCGGTTCATTTTTTCGTGTACGGTGTTCGCTTGACCTTTGCGGTATTTATGGATGGAGACCTACCTAATAGTTTCTCCACCGTATAATCTATTGGAGAGCAGACGATCATACTTCACTAAACCATACTATTGTGACGTCCCCAGAAATATTCGACTTCTATTGTGGAGCGACCATGACATTGCAGGTCCGCACAGAATAATTAGCATATTTAATAAAAAGAAAACTTGGCAGGTGCATCGTTGGACATCACAAATAAATGTCAGACACTTACCAACTAAATAAAATGTATACCTTTTAGTTCAATTGTCCAGTAATCGGTCGTAATTTTTTTTTAATATCTAGTTTTCTTTTATTAAATGGCCTGACCTCTGTTAGAGTTGGAATTCTTCAAGTTTACAAACGGGTGACATCCGTAATTCTATGGTCTATAGCTATCTACATATTATGGTTGCTGGCATCAACAATATAACAAAGACGGATTTTTTCATCTCTTAGGAATTTATCAATGAATTGTAAATTTTGTTTAATGTCAAGTAGTGGCTGTGTATATGTCCTTGTGTCAAGTGAGCAATTTTCATTCGTATCATGTATTCATCATGATAACTTTTTAAACAACTTCATAGTTCACAGTACATAATGTGGGTTCGGACCAATGTACATTTTCACCGAAAACAAACTTTTTTTTCGTGTCTCATGGTACCAAATAGCTGAAATATACAATTATTCTCTGTTCTAGCAGTTGTATATGCAAATGATGGATGGAAGAAATTACAATTTGCTTATTTTGATTATTTTCCTGTTTATTATTTCGTTCAAGTTCACAGTATTTGCCTGTCAATGCTGTTTAAAACTCATTCATTAGTTGACTATGAATGTACATGATTAAGGCTATTCCAGAAACGCATCAGTTACACCAAATCAAAGAAATGTTTGAAGATACCAAAGGGGCAATCAGAATCCGTATATCGAACAGACAACACAATGGGGAGAAAATGTACAAAAGGACAAACAACGATCTACAAAACATGCATATAAAATAAAAGATCGAGTAACACGAACCCCATTAAAAATCGGGCGTTAACTCAGGTGCTCCGGAAGGGTAGGCAGTTCCTGCTCCACTACTGGCACCCGTCGTGTTAATCTAGTTACAAACCCGGTAACTTCTATGTTTTTATTTTTAAACTATTTTTCAAGTGTAATTTGCTTCATAGAAAACTGCTGCTAACACAGAAGCTACTTAACCTCGGGTTCTTAGCTGTTAAATTGAAGACATCACTTCCAACGTTTCGTGGCCATGACGTTAACCGTTGCGGAATATCTGTGTCTTACGACTTGTACCACTAGTGGAGTAGGATCTGCTTACCCGTCCGAAGTTCCTCCCCGGTTTTCAATTGGGTTCCTGTTCCTCAATCTTTTCTGTGCATTTTGTAGATAATACGGACACTGTATTGTCTGTTCTTCGATTTACGGCTTTATCTACCCCCTTTGATATCTTCAAACCTGTCTTACAATTATCTTAATGAACTATATTTACCTTGTTTCTTTCAGGTGTTAGTGTACAATATATAGAGTGTTCCAAATGTATCTGTAGCAATTCGTCGACTGTTATGAGCCAACAAGAACTCCAAGACAGATTAAACGACCTTCATTCTATACTTAGTATCGATCATCGAAATACGTCGTCATTCTTGCAAACTAAAACTAGTGCGACTGACATTCGACCGTCTTCTGTATCTATCGGTATAACTGGAGTTATCCTTCTTGTGTCTGTTATGTTATTTATTATATTACTGGATATTTTACCACGCAACTAACAAACCATCTCCTTGGCAATTTTTGACACGGTTATCATATTTGTTTTTTAAAGAAAAGTAAATTTTTAGATTGACTGGTCTCATTAGATAGATTTCTTATTATCGATCCCTCTTGATAGTAGCACTATTACCACGAACTATGACCAGATTTTTACACATTAGTAAATATAATTAACATAGAGACCTAATGGGTAATCTTTTTAATAATGGACCAAAAATGTTGAAATTAATTGTCAGAGTTCGTATATATCATATATTAGCAAACATCTAGGGAAAAACATTGTTGATTTGAAAACTGGATTTTTTTTTTTTAAAATCTGAAGATTTATAGAAGTCAAACCGACTTTATAACATTTACTAACTTTGCATAAGCACAACCAAGTGATAAATAGTTATTGCAACAGAGTTGAATTTTACGGAATGAGATAAAAAAAAATTAAAAAAGAGGTAAAAATGCTGATAGCAGAACCGAGTATATGCCAGACCAATCTACTGTGGAATATAGCATATTATGAGTAAGCTATGTCATTGTACTCTGGGTTATAAGAAAAACGAGTAAGTTGTGACATACTACTCACAAACTGGATCATGACAACAACTAATGGCATCCGTCGTGTCACATATATTATGATTCAGAGCACACATTGAAAATATTTTCACTTATTTTATTGAAAGAATGAATTCCTTTATAAACCATTCGATATCTAATCATGTAAAATAATAATTTACTAAAGGATATTACTGTGTAGAGTACTTAAAATCAATGCTTTTCTTTGTTTTTTCGTTGTTGTTTTTTGGAGGTATGGTTGTCATGGTCGTGATCGTATGGTTGTTGGATTTTACAACTACCTATGTAATCAGTTCCTACCACCACTAACGTTGTGAGTTCGATTCCCGCTAAGGCGAGGTGTACTTGATACAACACTTTGTGATAAAGTTTGTCAGTGACTTGTGACAGGTCGGTGTTTTTCTCCAGGTACTCCGGTTTCCTCCACCAATAAGACTGACCGCCACGATATAAATGTAATATTGTTGAAAGTGGCATTAAACACCATAACCCTAAGCATTACTCCCTCCTTTTAATACTTGCAATTTAATACATAGATGTACGTTCACATCTCATTAAGCCTATATATATATAACTAGTGTAACATATGTTCATATAACATGTCAGTTCTCAGTATGCTCTTTGCTATTCTTAACCTCTATGCCAGTAGCAAAGCAATATGTATCCACAGGTACTCGAGGACAGGACAGCCCCACCCTCTTTTTTCAAAACTGCAAAAAAGAAAATTGCATCGTATCTTTCAGCTATTATTTTCAGTTTAATTATACGTGAATATGATATAATATCACCACATTATTGACCCTTTCTATATTAAATAGTCGTCTGAAAAATCCATTTAGCTGAAATTTTGATAAAGTTGCCGCTAAACACCAATCAATCAATCAATCAATCGATTTATATAAATATGTAATGCCTGTGTCCCTTCACTTGCTGATGATGTGTCATGTATTAGTACTTCACCGAAAACACTACAATGTATGCTCGATGTTTGTAATGAATATTCACGGATTGGTATTTCCTCTTTAATGCAAACAAATGGTACATATTACAGTTCTCATAAACCCAGGAGAGAAAAACCTGATATATAATTTGCATATAGGCGACGATAAAATACCGTCATCAGATAACTGTTGTCATCTGAGTATAGAAATAAACTCTCGTCTCAAAGCTACAGAACGAAAAACTAATGCTTGTAGAAAAGGTCGAAATGCCTTTTTTGCCATTAATGGTATCATGTCTAACTCAACAAATCCATGCGTGTTAGTCAAATTATATAAAGCTGTCGACTTACCCACTGTCTTATACGGCTGTTAAATGTGGAACCATTTTAAATCAGTACACCTAACGAAACTTAATACATTCCAACATTTTATTGTAAAAAGAATTCAAAATCTAAAACTTCGTACAAGATCTGACATGTGTCAAAGCTTACTTAGAATCCATCCTATTTTATCCTACATTGACACTAGCAAACTGTTATTTTTACAGAAACTATGTTCTCTAGATGATAATTTCATAACAAAAAGAATATTTATGACCTGGTTGTTCTCGTATTTTGCTGACAACTCTCGAAAACATTTCGGATTTATTCCAGATATCATTGGAATCTTATACCACTATGAACTGAGTGACTATCTAGTAGAATACTTACTCCAAGGGATTTTCTCTCCAAAGCAGTTATGGAAATCTATCGTTTATGGTGCTGTAAATGACACACACTAGAACGAGTGGTCATTGCGTACAACGTCTGACAATGATTTCCTTCGAATTAGAGACATTCATATATCTGTTGAACTTGCTAATGTATGGAAATTTGCGAAATCTTCAAGGATATTAAAAAATATTTTTTTTATTGTGAAACTTATGACTGACATTCCAAATAACACGAAAGGCATATGTGTCTATGTAACAGACAGTTTTCTGACATATTTGTTCATGCCTGTTGTAGTTGTCCCGGTACCCAATTCCTACAGAAAACTTGGTGGGATATGATAATTGAACATTTTAACCTTGATTTGTATTTTGAAATAAGTCAATATGACAACGAAATAAAGAAATGAATGAATGAGGATTGGCATGTTAAATGTATTTGATATTAGATTATTGTTGTGATATGCGTTGAATGACTTTAGGAAGTAAAGTTTAAAATAGTATTATGTGATTATTATATAATAACATCCGCAATAATTTTTAGAAAATAAAAATTAACTTTCCCTGTTACAAATCATTGTATACTTTTTTTTCTAATCCATGATGTTATGGTTGATCTTAATGATTAGTTTTAGTACAGAAATATATACAAAACTGGTTCTCAACGAAACGAAAGGTAAGCTACGATAATTTATATTAACAAAAATTAAATAAGGATGATATAATAAATAATATAAAATATCTAATGTCACGTTTAATTCTGCTTTATAATATTTGTGTTAGGATTAGAGTTATATGGTATTTAACGCCACTTTCAACAGTATTTCAGTTATATTGTGGCGGTCAGTTTTATTGTTGGAGGAAACCGGAGAAAACTACCGACCTGCTGCAAGTCATTGACAAACTTTATCACATAATGTTGTATCGAGTGCAACTTGGCATGAACGGGGCTCGAACTCACAACTTTAGTGATGATAGGTACTGACTGGACAGGTGGTTGTAAATCCAACTACCATACGATCACGAAAACACCACCATATACATTTTACAATGCGAAAAATAATGTTACATGTATATTCTAAAAAAAAATACGAATTCCGAACACATACATGCACATCAATATTTGTTTATGACTATTTAATAATAGGATGTAATGAAATAACATTGATTAGCGCGTCAATCTTTTTAATTTGAGCGTACCCGATGTAGGTTATTCTAGAAACTTGTCGTGTGTTCTAACTTAGATATCTAAGTTTTTATGTTAATCATTCATGGTTTGAGAACAATAAATCAATAATCATGTGTAAAGGTGGTGTAGTTATATTGAATTATGGTTGTGTACCATCAATAACCAATCAATCATAAAGATATGTTGGTCTAGTTACAGTGTGTTACAAGTGCTTGCACCAAAATGAAAGGAGTGTGCAATTCTCAAGAAATGAGACAATTTTACGATGAATTGATTTTAATGAAATGAGTAGAGTGTCGTCCTCAATTATGATGAGAGCAAAAATTGAGATTGCTATATTTGTTTAAGTTGTGATATAAAGGGGATAATGTTGGATACGATATTTTTTTCTTTCAACGACCACTATCAATTACTAATCCCCACAAGATGTTCTTCAATTTATTTACACATATTTCATTTGCCAATTAAATCGATTAGACACAAGTTAAACAAACTTATGAAGTCTTCTCCAAATTACAATTTGTTATTTTAAAGAAGTACATAAAAGACATTACTATATATTGCACTAATAACGAATCGATGATGAATATTCACCCAAAAAATGGAAGGAAAAATAAAATTTAGATGGATTCAAATAATGTGCATGCTCACCCAAATCGTCGACGTCGCTTTGTAAGCCAGTTACACGTTCAAAAGATATATCATCTGTAAAATAAATAAGAAGACAACCGCCTGTATTATTATGATCCTTTCAGGTGAAGGTTTTTGAAAAGAATTCAAGTAATAGATCATCGTTATTACTATTCACATCTAAATGGGATTCTGGGACGCAACGTATATCATATTCATCAGCGAAATTTGTTTTCTATTGTTGATTGGTTTGGTTGATTTATGGTATTTAACGCCACTTTCAACAATATTTCAGCTATGCATCGTGGCGGTCAGTTTTATTGGTAGAAGAAAGTAGAGTACCCGGAGAAAACTACTGATCTGTCGCAAGTTACTGACAAACATTATCACATAATATTGTATCGAGTACACCTCGCCATATACGGGGTTCAAACTCATAACTTTAGTGGAGATAGGCACTCATTGCTTAGGTAGTTATAAATCCAACTACGATATGATCACGACAACGACGGTCCCCTTTTCGATAGTAGATACTATGTAGTTTATTTTACATGCCATGTGAGTTGCATCCTAAAATAAAGGCCATTGTTTACGTCTCATTCTTTAGACTGAATGAGTCGAATTTTGACAATTGTAGCCAACTGGAACCGAAAAACATAATGCTGAAATCAAAATCGCAAATCGTAGTGCAGAAAACGAAGATTGAATTACAGAAAATCGTGCGTTACGATCAGAAATTGCGGTTTCCGAACGAAATACCAGGTACTTTCCGAGTTATCTGATGTTTCGTGAAATACCTGGTTTTCCGATCGGAAATCCCAGTTTTCACTCGAAATACAAGATATTTACATCGTAAATACCAATTTTCTTTTTGGAAAATCTGGCATTTCCACATTTGTGACTATTGCCTGTCATACATACTCGTGACACTTTATATTACCGTATAATATTAGAAATCGTCCCACTTGCCTGAAAGGTTTAGGAATTTATATGCAGTCAATATATAGTTGGCACAAGAATGGTATGTTCTTTTAATATTATATATAATTTCTCAAGAAACTTCTGATTTCTTCATCTAGTTCAATATACATTTATACACTATGGATTTTACTGGTAATTATATGTCATTATATGTCGCCATTGTATATTTCCTTAGTATAAGGGGTGATCGAGGAGATCATTGTAATTCCATTTCACAACATGGTACATAGCTGTCACATGAGATGAACAGCCTCGTCCTGATATCATAATTTATATCAGGATGAGACTGCTCATTATGGTAATAACAAAATTACCGAACACCGAGCAATCTTCCAAGGGGAAAGGCAAAACTCAAAAGTCAACAAACAGACAAAATAAGTCAACAACCGGAAAACTGGGAAAACTGCAATGGCCCTTACTTTGTACAGGCTTGTCCACCTCACGTAGCATCTATGTACCATATATATACAATACTTGTGCACTGTCGAAGCATATGGGTAATATGTGTATGAGGCTTAGAAACGCGGGAAAAGGCGAGGCTTCGCCGAGCCTTTTCCCGCGTTTCGCGCCGAATACACATATTTACTTATATGCTTCGACAGTGCACATGTATTGTATTTATCCTGCAATTCTAAATCGTAAATAAACGTTTACTGGACGATGATAAAAGTATTTGAAATAATTTTGTGTATGTATTTGAAAACAATATCCCCCGATGTGCCCCGTTTTGCATTTGTATGTTCTATTTATAACTGACCAATATCAAAAAATGTTCTATTTATAACTGACCAATATCAAAAAAAATATTAGGCAGGCTATATTGGTCGGTAAATGCTGTCTTTGCAGGATAAATTGTTTAACGGAATTTTAGTTAAACTTCAATTAAAATGTAGTTATTTTTTTTAATTTTAGCTCCACTAATTAAGAACGCTTGTAAGTGCCATAAATAAATCTTGGCATCAAACATTTTAAGCACACACAAATAAGTTGTTGATGTCATTTTATTTTCCATATAATAATTGCATCTGTGGTTATTGGTGGTGCTTTTACAATATAAGTCACTATAAGTCTTCAATTATGGGGACAACAGTTCCCCCCAAAATATCAGTGTATTGACCTGTAGCTTTCTGGGTAACAAGTATTAAATCGATGACTACATTGGAGTCTGATTGTATGCATATTTTATTGATCTTCACCTTAAAATCGACAATAAAGATTACAAATACTCTTCGACAAACGTGATGAATTCACTTTTCCAATAGTCAACTTCCCATTTCACCACTATCAATATTTCAGCAGCATCAGCGCAACCAGAGATAAGATTTGACAACTCTTTCGCTAAGTGCACAGTATACTGATTTTCTGGACAGAGCTCAGCTGCTGACGCAAAAACTACTTAAACAAGGATACCTTTCTCTAATGTTGATGTCATCGCTATAAATAGTCTACAGGAGTCATCACAAACTGGTTGAACATTACGAAATATCCATTTCTCAAATGGCAATGGATCGTTTCCCTGTTACGTGGATATTTTATTTCATCTATCGCTGACAATATTTTTAGGGGACTTGACAATGAGTACCACGGCCATTGTACGTGCTATAGCAAAAAAGACTGGAACTGTCTACCAAACCCCAGCACTAAGTTTTGGTGGGGTCCGTGTTGCCAATCTTTTTAATTCATATGACAAGATTATAAGCACATTTTTTTTTATTTAATGCACATGATCTTTCAATGAAAGACAATTCAATATCATTTGTAAATACAAAAGGAAGTACAATTATATAATCTACAAACAACATTGAGGACAAATTCAGTGAAAAAACATAACATTTATACTTTTAAATAACGTTCCCCTTGGTTAAGTAAATGTCATCAAAGTTTTACGTCGCCACCATGACTTGGTGGACCGTTATGGAATATCTGTGTCACAAATGACCACCGATATATTACACTTGTCGTAAACACTTCCTTATTTATGACTTAGCACGGCGTTTGTAACTCGATTAACACGACGGGTGTCACTACTCACTCTTCCGGAGCACCCGAGTTCACCCCTGGTTTTTAGTGGGGTTTGTGTTACTCGATCTTTAGTTTTATGTGTGTGTCTTGTAGATCGTTGTTTGTCCTTTTTCTTTTGGCCATTGTGTTGTCTGTTCTTCGACGATTTACGGATTCTTATTACCCCTTTGCTATCTTCAAACACTTCTTAATCAATTTAATATATAATATATGTTGATATATTTAAGCTTCATGGAACGAGATAAAAGAACATTGTGACGTCCCGACCAAGAGTGAAGTAGAACAGAATAAGCATTCAGAACTACAACTAGACCAAAATGTTACGGCATGGACTGCTTCGTGGGTGAATGTAAACGACTGGGCTCATTTTTATGGTCATTATTTATTTTTACATGAAGATAAATATTACATGAGAAATAAAAACAACAAAATAACACAAAAAAACGACAAATAAAAACAGGAGCAAGTTAATATTTCTTTAAAAAAATAATTGAAATATGAAATATTAATATACAATTTGTGAATCATATTTTTTTAAGACTCTCAGATATATTGTTGCTTGCAGTGCCAGACTTACAAATAGACCTGGCAGACTGAGGTCAAGGACCTCAAAATCTAGGTAGCCTCCGGTAAAAGTGTATAATATTTTTGATACTGTCATAGGCATTTGTTACATATGATCTCGTAGTGCACTACAGTCTCTATGCAATCTTTGCAGTCATGAGAGTGGGGGATTGAGAGGTGTTTCACAAGTGGAGATGTCTAGAGCCTCTCTTGATATAAATCCGGCACTTGTTTTTTGGGTACAATACATGTAGCAGCGATAGTGTGGTAGTTGGTTATCAACATCAGCGATAGTACGGTAGTTGGATATCAACATCTATCTATACAATCATGGTCTATGAACACGTTTTAGGTATGTTACTATGGCGACGTGTACTTGATAAAGACTGCCAATTAATTTCCACAGGTTGGTACTGTATTTACCTACACCTTATAAGTTTACACCAGGAAACATGTATTGTCGAAATATTTTTTGAATATTTTGAACTTTTTGGTTTTCTATTAGAACTAAGGTATTAATTATCAAAATGCAATAATCAGCTGATGTAGTTTTGGGTACATTAAACCCTCATTGATTAGAAATCGATGGGTCAATCATTAATACCGCTTCACAAAACCCTGTTATTATACACCTGCATAGAGATAGCTATGTTGTGTGAAAAACCAATACTGTATTCATAGCAGTTAAAAATGCATTTTAGTCCATACTATTTGTATCATCTTTATGGCTAAGATATTTAACAAGGCCGACTATTGCTTGATTATATAAATGATTATTTTGTCCCCGTCACTTGTTGGTCAGATCAAATATTGCCCTTGCTAACATTCTGTCTACACCCCCCCCCCCCTATTTTTTTTCTAATTGATTAAACGGAAACTATGCCATACTGATAAAATCTATGTTATTATTTTCCCAAGGATGTCTTGATTTGGATATCGATGTTAGTGGACCTAATACCGCTTTAAAACAAATACTATTAAGGAAGTACTTCCCAGAGGAAAACAACGCAACCGAGAAAACCAGTATATTTGACTGTGTGGCCGAATGTTTCACAAAGACAAATTACTTTATGTATTACGTAAGTATTATAACTATTGTTGTCATGTGGATATCGTTCAACAAAACCTCTGTGAGAGTTATTAAATCTATCATTGTCCTGTGGACACCGTTCCACAACACCTCTACCATTGTCCTGTGGAGGAATGGTTATGTCTAGGCGAGTTGGAAGATACCAAATGTGTAATCAGAATCCGTACATTGAAGAACAGACAACACAATGATCAAAAGAAAAAGTACAAAAGACAAACTACGATCTACAAAACATACACATAAAGCTAAAGATCGAGTAACACGAACCCCACTAAAAATCGAGGATGAACTCAGATCACCTGGACATCATTCCTAAAACGTCTGTGGAATTTGTTATATCTATTATTGTCATCTAGACACCGTTCCACAAATCCTCTGTATAGACCGTTTAAAAAAGTGTCGTAAAGAGAGAAAATGTCCGGCAAGAGATTACGACAGTATAAACAGATCATGAGTCATCAGTGATATTGATACTTCGTTAGTCCATCGGAGCTGTCGTGGTCGTGATGGTATGGTAGTTGGATCTACAATTACATATGTAATCAGTGCCTATCACTACTGAAGTTGTGTGTTCGAGTCCCGCTCAGACGAGGTGTACTCGATGTAACATTATGTTATAAAGTTTGTAAGTGACTTGCGACAGGTCAGTGGTTTTCTCCGGACACTCCGGTTTCCTCCACCAATAAAACTAACTGCCATGATATAACTGAAATATTGTTGAAAGTGGCGCTAAACACCAAGCTCCCCTCGTTAGTCCACCAGGCGCATTTATCTGTGTGTGTGTGTGTTTACCTTTTTAAGGAGTACTTGGTACCTGCATTATAAAACAAACATATCTAAGAGCAGTGAGATAAACCTTAGATTTATAAAAATATTTCATATTCATCATTTGTACATTCTTATCTTGAAATATCAAGTACATGTTTATTATTCTAGAAGAAAATATGCCAAAGTGTTACCACGCCTATTAAATCTTACAAGAAAGAAACTTGCATTAAAAGTTGCCAGTTCTACAATGATGTGTTCTGCTCGTCTGGGAAGGGATTGGCATTATTTAAGATTGAACGAGGTAATTATTTGTCAAGAACATGTAGTGTTATGTATTCATATCACATATCATCCACAATATGACCAAACTTTAGAACTCACAACTTTAGTGCTGATAGGCACTAACAACCTGTGTTATCAGTGCCTATCAGTTGTTAGTTCGAATCCCGTGCATGGCCCATGTGTACTCAGGTTTCCTTGATTGCAAAGCATTTCTTAAACACCTGGTGCAATATTATATCATACAACCAAACACAAAAGAATATCATATCTCACATAGACAATGTGGTTCATTATAGTTTGCATAAATAACTCGTACCCATCTATATTGGTTGGTCTAATCTATTGAACTTGAAACAAAAGGCATGACAGATATAGTTAGGCATGCTTTATACCCAGAACTACACCTAGAAATTTAAAGTGCCAGTCGCTTAAATACGAAGCTTTAATGAAAAAAGAGAGATGCGTTCAATTTTCCATTTATATGTAGCAACATTCCAGTACCACGTACATATATCTCTCTTTTTAATGGATATTCCAGAGTGTCGTATCTAGATTTCCTTGAAAGAGGATGCTGCTAACAAAGAAACTACATAGATTCTAAGATAAGATTTGTTCGACCTTAATTTGTTCTCAGACAAATATAACATCAATATCAAACAAAAATTTATTGAATTAAGTTTAAGAACAGACTAAAATAGAAGAAATATTAACCATTGATTTATCATTTCCAGATATCGAAACTGAAATGGAAATCTTTGATAACATATCAAGAACACGCCTTTGTCTTGCTTCGAAAAATAACACAACTGTTGTCACGGATTGTAGTTCTGCATATCATTTTAGATGTGAAGGATCAGGTGAGTGGAAACCTTAGTCTTACAGCAAAGACAAGTTTCAAGATCAGAAGCCGTAATTCGAAAAAGGACAGATAGTTAATACAAGGGTCAAACGGAAATGGAGAAAAAAGGACGGGCAAAACACAACACGGAACATTGAAGATTGAGCAACGCGAACATCACTGAAACCCATGGGTGAACTCAGGTGCTCCGAAAGGGTTAGCATTTCCTGTTCCACCAGTGGCACCCGAATAATTACGTTCACTATTAGTAGAATATGCATAACGCAAACACAAAGATATTACAGGACATGTCTGCAGTTAATATTTATAATTCTGACAAATTCATCAAATTCATCTTTGAAACGCAAAACAGGACACAAGCAAGACAATATCAACACACACACGCACATTTTGTATTACTCACCTCTGATGAAATGCGAGTAAAACGTAGTGCCGATACAAAAATATCAAAATGTGTACAATAAATTAAAGTAAGGTTTTAGTTGATGTGTGTTAACACCTGCAAACTGGGATTGATGACTAATATGACGGCTGAATTAAACATGAATACAAATGATCTATTGGCAACATAGAGAATACTTAGAATACAATGTACAGTGCATAGTCATACAGTATATAAACCTGGAGGAGCAGCCGTGGTCGTTATCACCCCTTAAGTTGTGAGTTCGAATTCCACTCGGACGAGGTGTACTCGATAGAATATTATGTGATAAAGTTTGTTAGTGACTTGCGACATTTCGGTTTTTTTCTCCGGGCAATCCAGTTTCCTCCACCAATAAAACTAACTACCACGATATAACTGAAATATTGTTGAAAGTGGCATTAAAAACCATAAACCAAACCATATAAACCTGGTTTGATTACAGTGATATAAAACAGAATAACAACTAACTCAGTAAACACAATAGTAGCAGTTTATTTATTATTGTTAGGAATCAACCATTGTCGTATTGTATGGGTGGGTGTTCCAATATCTTCCTTTTGTCCTATCTTCAGCCTAGCTTCAGAGATGAAAATTAATTCAATTTCCTGTAAGAAAATGGTTGGTCATTTAACAACTTTTGTATATTAGTGCTAACTTGTTAATACATTAACTTAATATCTATTTTAAAGGTTCAGGTTATGAATTTAATTGGCCGAAAGCTGTGAATACGTGCATAAACGGGAAAAGCATACTACCTTTAGCATCAAAGTCCAGTAATATCGTCTCTTGGTTGGGGTATTTTAGTGTTAGAGAGTTATTAAATGGTATGAACATTTGTAATATGTATAAATCAAATAGCAGTAACATTATCACAATGGGCAGCCAATGTTTGAAATATTGTATCTAGAAATTATCGTTATTATACAATGGAAAGCATAAATATCTCTTATATATCGTATGTTACTGTCCTAGTTTTGGTAATTAAAACGTAGATATACAACTTAGTGCACACGACACGTTTCTGGAATAACCTTCATCAGGTACGTTTCTGGAATAACTTTCATCATGTACGTTTCTGGAATAACCTTCATCAGGTACGCTCAGAATAACCTTCATCAGGTACGTTTCTGGAATAACCTTCATCAGGTACGCTCAAGATCTAAAGATTGGAAAGCCAAACAATATAAAGATGTTTGGGAGCACCAATGCCAACGGGTATAAACAGGATAGCCAATGTCAGTTAAGATCACATATGTCTGAGTGAGGAGAACTTTAGTTTTGATAGTACATTGCATTATTTACTGTTCTTGTGGCGACATTTATTTCGCTTGTATGCTGTTCTAGATGTCCATGAAATCGTCTATGCAAGTATTATTTCTTTTTAATAATAATATAATTCGATATGCATGTGTAAAGATCGCGTAGCGTATCGCGAGATGTCTCGGGCAATATTGATTTCTGTGTTGCATGGTTGAGCTAAGGACACAACACGCTACCAACAATAATAATCATAATACACAAATTCACAGACAAGTCAGTCACAATTTATCAATGTACTTATAAATAAATTGCGCAGGTTGAACATCAACTTGAGATTGATCTGTTAATTCGAGAATATCCTGCAGTAGTTTGAGTTCGAATCCCGATCAGGCGAGGTGTACTCGATATAACATTATGTGATCAAGTTTGTCAGTGACTTGCGGCCGGACGGTGGTTTTCTACCAAAAAAACTTACAGCCACGATATAGCTGAAATATTATTGAAAGTGGCCTTAAACACCACAACGCTAACCCTTCAGTGGTTATTGTATAAATTAATACCATAGTTTTGATTCTATTTCATTTTCAGAAAGTAGCCACCGTCACTGTACTGCTGTGTCATGGTCACGTCATTATTATGAGTATGAAAATAGAAACTGTTCAGAACTGTTACCTTTTCTATGCCAGTTAACAGGTAATAACTGATTTCAAAATATGGGTACCACAGTGGTATTGATGTTTCTTTGCTTTAAATAGTGACTTTGTTTCATCTTTTCATCTTCTTCACTTTTTAGTATAAATGAACAACAAAACACTTTGATTCAATTGTCTAAGCAAACATAATGAAGACAATGTTTCTACATAAACAGTATGAATTTAGTGCATGATCCTTGTGTCTACTTTCGTTTCCAAGTGAAGTTCATGAAAAACAATATTATACTCCCTGAAAGTTTGAACAAATATAGTTGTGCAATTGCTGTTATAGCATATTATGACAATAGTATATCTAAACTAACACGCTAAAATAAATGTTAGAGAAAACCCAAGGGGCAATCAATAATGGACGAACTTGAGACACAGCCAACAGCGAAAACTGAAAGTGCAATCAATAATGGACGAACTTGAGATACAGGCAACAGCGGCCGTAAAGCACAGAAATAAGACAAACAAGATAAATAATCACAACACAGAAAACTAAAAAGATGAGCAAGATGGACCCCACCAAGAAACAGGGGGTAAATCCAGGTGCTTGCGAAGAGTAAGCAGTATGATTTGAATGTTTAACAGAAGCATAAAATAACAATAGGAGATTATACTATTGGCAATAGTATATCATCACCAAAACGCTTGCATCATTTAAACTCTTAATTCTATTCGCATCCTCCCAAAAAATTGAATCTAAAGTATGAAGTTGTCTTATCAGTTTTCTAAATATACAGAAAGGTACTTAAACGCTGTATATTATTGACACTTTTCGAAAAAATATATCAAATACTGAACATTCATTGTGAAAATAGTGGCCAGATTGACAGGCAGAGTGCATGACTCTGACCACTATTTCCACATAGCAAATGTTAAACACAGCATTACTATATAGATATTGATCGCTGAAGAAATATCACTTCGATTACAGACAGACAAACGGAAGGTAATGATATTATTGATGTAATAAATTGAATGAAGTTCTTTACCATTGAAGTATTTGACTGTAAACTGCTTCCTTAGAAAGTGGTACCTGTCGTGTTACTCTTATTATAAATCCTGGGAAAAGTCATGAATGAGGAAAGGACCAGATTGTGATTATGACCAATGGAACATATTCTTAGTCACCTGTGACATAGATACTCCGTAGCAGTTAACCAAGTCATGTTGGCGACCGTGCAACTTTCAACTAAACCACTGGGAACCCTTCCTTCAGTAGTTTCAGTGTTAGCTGCAATATGAAGGAAACCATGATAGGAAACACAAGCTCTGTAATATCGTATCAACTGAGAGATGTATACACCATATGCAAGTGCTGCTGGAATGTTGCTACATATAAATGGAAAGCTCACACCTAACTTTAATTTGTATATATAGCTTGTTGCCTTCACTATACCTCTAACAGTTTTGACTCATTAAGTGTAACACAATCTAATCACGCCACTCTTATTGCGTGGTTATATGTGTGTGTGTTAGTACTATCGACTTTGCCTCGGTTTATAAGATTGTCCGACTAGATTTGGGAACTGTTCTGACTGTATGGTATTTTTCTTTTTTACTTTATTGTATTGATCAACGCGGTTTTAAGGACCTTAGTAACATTCGGCATCGCTCAATGTGGATTTCTGGGGTCTATTACAAAAGTCATAGCTATAGGAGAAAGAACAAAAGATTGGTCAAATCGGAAATGCCAAAACAAATACAGTAGAAATGTCAAACTTAAAGTAAAATGCATAAAGTCAATAGAGAAAAAACCAAAGAACAGTCTAAGCAAAAATGATAAAGGAATGCAATAAGACCAGGTTATTTGAAGAGGTAAAAATATATCCAAGTATCCGCCGTGTGTTTTTGTCTATGCAAACTTAGTTGGAAGTTGGATACCTCTTGGACACATACATATTCAGTTGTATAATGAGACGCTAATTGTGCATGCAAATACAAGTACTTCCACAAATCAACTAAGACATATGGCCATACACTCATGGTTTTAGGAGGTTTCGGCATATAAAACTAGCTCAACTCCGCCCATTTTATTTGAAGTGTTTATTCCAAGCAAGGAAGGCGAGTGGTCATGTATATATGTGTTAGGGGTATAGATTTATCCTCTACAATTCTTAGATTAGATTTTGGAATTGTTCAGCTAGTGTAGTATTTTTTGCTTTCATTCTATTCCAGAATCAGGTTTGACTACGTTGAAAGATACGGCGACTCCAGTTATTATTGACAACGATGCTGGTATACGACAAACCACAAATGTTAAAAACAGTAAGCCAGGTATATTGGGGTACATCAATGATAAACTTAATGAAATGACGAGTGCACATGGACAGACACACAAATAGGGGTGTTGGAGCAACCGGGGGTAAGGGGACAACTGCTTTTTACAGCACAAATTGAAGAAAAGGCTGAATTTGCTAGTATGGAAGCAAAATATAGTATTGTCCAATCAGACAATGGTATAATAATGGTATTATTCTTTTTTGTTTTGTTTGTTTGATAGTATTGGAATCTTGTTCCACCATTCCCACCCAGTACTGCCTCCTCACCCCCTGCTTCCAAACTACACCGAAACCTTCCTCCCCTCACTTTGCAGTTCACACCTAAAACTTTCCCTCTTTTACGCACACACACACACACACACACACATACTGTCTGGTCCAATCCTACTCCTCTGCAAGCATATTTTGTCAATGATGATTAATGGTTAGAAGTCAAAACTTAAACGATAGTTGGGACTGTGCAAACTGAAAACAATTGACATATTGAAAAGAAACAAGATGGCTGAAAATGAAAACCAACAATACATGCAGAATTTCTGGGATAATAACTCATTTGAATTTATGATGTTATTATTGAAATGCCACCTATGGCTTGACGAAGGGTGCTACTTTCCCTTAGGAAACTGTGATGATTGTGTCCCTTTATAGTGGACACTAAATGTGTAGCAGACAATTCGGACTCCTTCACAGGAATTTTCTTTATATTGGTGGTAGCGCGTCTCACGTGTCTTGTTATTGCTTGGTATACTTTTATATTTTAGAAGTCAGATGGATATTAATGGAGACAATTTCTTCTACTTTTGTTGTTCCCTTTCCTAAATAAACCATTACGTGTTATTTGTCTGGGTATTAACTAATTGTCACGACTTTAAGTTAGATTATTTGAACTATTTCTTTCTAATACTGAATTTGTAAATTGGGACATGATATTTTTTGGGCACATAAAACTAGCTCAACTCCGCCCATTTTATTTGAAGTGTTTATACCAAGCAAGGACGCCGAGTGGTCATGTATATGTGTGCTAGGGGTATAGAATTTGCCTCTACGATTTTGAGATTAGATTTTGGAACTGTTCTGCTAGTATAGTATTTTCCCTTTCATTCTATTCCAGAATCAGGTTTGACTTCGTTGAAAGATACGGCGACTCCAGTTACTATTGACAACGATGCTAGTATACGACAAACCACAAATGTTAAAATCAGTAAACCAGGTATATAAGGGTAATCAAATATAAACGTAATGAAATAACGAGTGTACATGGACCAGACACACAAACAGGGGTGTTGGAGACAAGGGTTAATTCTGAGAGCAAAGTTTGAAGAAAAAACTGAATTTGCTAGCATGGAAGCAAAATAAATGATTGTCCAATCAGACACTGGTATAATAAGGGTATACTTCTTTTTTCTTTTTTCTTTTTTGTTTGATAGTATTGAAAACTTGTTCAACCATCCCCACCCCCACCAAATACTGCCTCCCCATCCCCCGCTTCCAAACCACACCGAATACTTGCTCCCCTCACTTTGCAGTCCACTTCTAAAACTTCCCCTCTTTTACACACACACACACACACAAAATAGTTGAGACTATATAACTGAAAACAACTGTCATATTGAAAAGAAACAAGATGGCTGAAAATGAAAACCAACAATACATGCAGAATTTCTGGGATAATGACTCATTTGTTTTTATGATGTTATTATTGAAATGCCAACTATGGCTTGACGAAGGGCGAGAATTCTCCTTATGAACATGTGATGATTATGTCCCTTTATAGCGGACACTAAATGTGTAGCGGACAATTCGGACTCCTTCACAATAATTTTCTTTATATTGGTGGTAGTGCGTCTCCCATGTCTTGTTTTAGTTTGTTATACTTTAATATTTTAGAAGTCAGATGGATATTAATGGAGACAATTTCTTCTATTTGTGTTGTTCACTTTCCTAAATAAACCGACCATTACGTGTTATTTGTCTGGGTATTAACTAATTGTCACGACATAAAGTTAGATGATTGGAGCTATTTCTTTCAAATACTAAATTTGTAAATTGGGACATGATATTCAGAGAACTTGTTTGGTGTTTTTGTTGTTGTTGTACCGTGTGTTTTACCTATATAATAATAAAGGTTAGAGTTAGGGTTATGATGTTTAGCATCACTTTCAACAATAATTCAGCTATATGGCGGCTGTTAGTTTTATTAGTGGAGGAAACCGGAGTACCTGAGAAAACCACTAACCTGTCGCAAGTCACTGATAAACTTTATCACATAAAGTTGCATCGAGTATACCACATCATGCACGAGGCTCGAACTCACAACTTTAGTGGTCATAGGCAATGATTGCACAGGTAGTTGTAAATCCAGCTACCATACGATCACGCCCTCGACTGCCCTGCTATTGTACCTTTTGTATTATGGTATTGCAAGTTTATGCTAATTACGTTTATTTATTTTTTGCAGTAGTGATTATAGTTGTAAATGTCGTATTACTGGTGTTATGCATCGTAGTCATGATAGCTTATTGTCGTATCAAGGTTAATATATGAAATATATAATATTATAGTTTTTTTTAAAGAAATGTTCACTACCCCCATTTATTCTGTATTATTTCATTCCATAATAAATGTATTTAGTGAGTTTATCACAAACTTTTTTCATGAGCATTTATTAAAATCACCACTATATTAATTAGTGTAGAACTGTTCCGTCGTTACGCACAACGGGTTTCATCAATGGAACAGTAGATAACAGAGAGAGAGAGAGAGAGAGAGAGAGAGAGAGAGAGAGAGAGAGAGAGAGAGAGAGAGAGAGAGAGAGAGAGAGAGAGAGAGAGAGAGAGAGAGACAAACAGACAGACCCAGAGAGAGAGAGAGAGATGTGTAACAAACGTGAAAGATTATACTAACGACACCCTTCGCCAAGTTTTCGCTTGAATATCCGATGCATTACCAATATGTATGCAGTGATAGTAGTGAATTTAAAACCACCACTATATTAATAAGTGTAAAACGGTTTCATCGTTAAGCATAACGGGTTTGTTAAATGGAACAATAGATAATAATATTTTCGATATCAATCGTTCGATCAAGACAGAGAGAGAGAGAGAGAGAGAGAGAGAGAGAGAGAGAGAGAGAGAGAGAGAGAGAGAGAGAGAGAGAGAGAGATGTGTTACAGACGTGAAAGATTACACGAACGACACACTTCATTAAGTTTTCGTTTGAATATCCGATGCATTACCAGTATGTATGCAGTGATAATAGTGAAGTTAAATCAGTTTGAAGAAGCCAAAGGAGTAATCAGAAGCAATAAATCGAAGAATCACAAAAATACAATGGCTAAAAATAAAAATGGCATGGGTGGCAAATTCATCATGATCATCGAATCATTACAACTTTTCAGGTACATGTATGTGCTTAACCGCAGTTTATCGTATAATCCAATGTATATGCTGAAAAATCTCAAATAGTCAAGTAGGTAAGTCATAAATATGCTTGGTTGGCTCAGAATCAGGATAATGTGTCCGAGTGGGCCGACATGTATATCCGTTGACTGTTGTTTCAGTGAGGTGGCACTCTAAAATAAATCCAACTAAGCATGTTAATCAAGTATAAAACAAACCTCATCATCATCTTATTGAAAATTATCCTTTTTTTCGCCATGATATAGCTGAATAATTGTCGAGTTGGTGTTAAGAAAACAACCACTCACTCACTCACTCATTAATATGCAATGACACTTTCTTCCGAACAAATAATAGTGCAATAAAGTCACTTTGTATTATATTTGATTTCAGAAGATCAAGCAAGCGATTCGCAAACGTTCTTCCAACAAGCACATCACTAACAAACACGCTGCAACATTAGCACGTGTCGATATTCATCGACAAGATGATGGTGACGGTTATGTAGAAGCCTGGGATCAGCATCACGACATTGTTGGCATGGAAGAATTATCTCATGATATATATGAAGAGGTCCAAATAGAACAAATTGATTAACATTGACAATAGCTTGTTGGGGCCATAGTGTTTATGGCTTCAATATTCCTCAGTTGTTTTGTACAGATATATCATAAACATTTTGTATATTATGGTAAATTAATCTGGAACTAAATAAAGATAACTCTTAAATGTCAAACACTTTATAGAACACTTTTAACATGGACATTTTAAATACATACCAGAAATTTGTACATATATTCAACTTATAATATTTGTGCGAAGAAAATGCCATGATTTCAGAAATTTTTTCTTTTATAAACATAAATATGCAAAAATTATTACCAATGAAAGGTTAGTTTATAAATATCGATTTACTACAACAATTTGATATTGAAAACTGTCAAAAATACTGATAGGAATTGCTTTATCCAGATCTAAAAGACATCATTTCTGTTTTACATAAAAAAAAATAGTACTTATATGAAAGTCGAAATATAAAGGAATATTCCATAATATATATTTAGCATTTCTAAACTAAGATTTTAATATAAATTTATATTTCAATACACCAACAGTACATTTTAACCTTTTCAATAAAAAAAAATACACAATAAAATAAGTACGTTGTTTTCACTATAGGATAATTACCCTGCTGATACCAACTTTGTTTTGTCTGGAAACATTGGTACAAGGAGCAACCCTGATCATTTGTCAGTAAAGTACATCAAGCGAACACAAAGGTTTTCTTATCGTAGTGTAATATAAATATTATTTTCCCTTCGCATTCAATTGCCAATGTCATGGACTGGTTGTTTATTATAGTTTTTTATTAGCACAATTTAAGTGTATGGGGTTGGATGGTGTTTAAAGCCACTTTCATCAATATTTCAGTTCTATCGTGGCGGTCAGTTTTATTGGTGGAGGAAACCGGAGTATTAAAAGGTATGAGACTTCAATTTCATATTTAATGAGCAATATCACAATAGAAATATATACGATGTTCCTATTTATACATGTGGTTGAGCAGATGTGGACAGTCCCCGTGGTTCAGTCCACAAAGATACACAGCACCATAGGGTATTGAGAGTGCCACGACTATTGAACGATAAAAATCACTTTTGTAGATTTTGAAACAGTGGTACATTATAGCTGCTACACAATGCTTTTTTGTTATCGTCCCAAAAACCTTATTTACAATACTTGTCCAGTGGCAATGAAAGTCGCTGCCACATTTATCTTATTCTTCCCTCATTTATGCATAAAGTTTTACATTGGTTGTGAATTGTTGAACTGAATTAATCAACCTTATAGAAAACAAACATAGGCTTCCAGGAGCCTGAATCGCTCACCTAGTATACACATAGGTGTTCCCTTTTACTTTTCAAAACTGGATCAATGTGATTTTTAATCACTACAATGAAGTTTTACTGTTGAAAACCTTTCCATAAAAAATGACAACCATGATTTTAATCAAGTTTGATAGATTCATACTTTGGTAGTCATAGGCGTCTTTTCAAACAACATGTGAGGCCAGCATCCCAAAAATGAAGCTTTGTTTGAATCTTGTGCATATTAACTTTGTAACATTTATGAAAAGAATTGGCCAAATGAAAGGAGTATCAAAGCATAGAAATGAACATTTCACATTCTCGGCTCATTTTTCAACAATGGGTAGGATTAAACTCCGCCAAATCAAACTTAGTCTGCATTTTGTTCATTGTTGGCCAAAAGCAAAAGTGTCGTGTTTTCAGTTACCCGACCCACTCCCTTTCCTGGTTTCCAAGATTTTCTTCATTCATCAGCTTTTCAGAAACCCCTATGTCATGTGGTGGTGATATTGGGTGTTGAATCTGAACGAAGAGAGGAATGTTGTTTTTGAAGACTACATATCATTCCTGCAAAGTATCGGTATACAACAAACAAACAAAACCAATTTGTTTGATGGTGTTTAACGCCACTTTCAACATTATTTCCGTTATATCGTGGTGGTCAGTTTTATTGGTGGAGGAAACCGGAGGACCCGGAGAAAACCACCGACCTGTCGCAAGTCACTGACAAACTTTATCACATAATGTTGTACACCTCGCTCTGATTGAGATTCGAACTCACAACATCAGTGGTAATAGGCACTGGTTGCATAGGTAGTTGTAAATCCTACTACCGTACGATCACGGCCACCACTGCTCCTTATTGTAATGGGTTCCTTATGCGCATTCTTAATTATCAAATGTCTCCGATCAAGTATGTACTGTTATCAAAGAACATTTGTAAAGGTGTAAAACGTGTTATTATCGACAAGGGTGGATTATTCTATATTCATAGGGACCATTTCATTATACAAATCGTATTCAATACAAGTCATATACAAAAGGAAAACAAAAGGGTAGTAAATGCTCCCCCAAGTTTTAATGGAAAATAAACGAGGAAACCGATTGGCCTATGTTTCAGGAATGCATAAAAAACAAGCTTGAGAAGGTTAAATTTAATAACCGGAATACTTCTGATGTAAATTTAGACTGGTCAATATGGAAAAATGCCATCAACGAGGCTGTTTTAGACGTTATTGCGAAATTTAGAAAGGTGAAAATTTTTAAAGTTTTTGAAACAAGGAAATTGATAAATTAATCAAAGAAAGAGAATAAATCGTTTGAAAAGAATTCACGATAAAACACGGAATCATGATAGCGAAACTGGGCAATGCTTATCGAATGTGTATAAACTTCGTATGCTTAATTGGTTTTCTCCAGGTACTTCGGTTTCCTTCACCAATAAATCTTACCTCCACGATATAACTGAAATATTGTTGAAAGTGGCGTTAAACACCATAACCCTAACCCCCTCGTAAATTTAAAGTTTAAGAGGCGATCAAGAAAAAGGAAAGTGCGGCTAAATTACAAAGAAATTCAAGATTAACACTACTAATAAAGTTAAAGGTCTCTGGGAAGTTCTAAAAGGTTAAAAATGTGATGAAGCTCCTTCACGGCTTCTAAGCCCTGTATATAAGTCTGAATCATAAAAACGTAGATATCAAACTTAGTGCGCACAACGAGTTTCTGGAATAACCTTCATCAGGTACGCTCAAAATCGAAAGATTGGAAAGCCAAATAATAATCGGCTAAGGTCACGTATGCCTGAGGGAGGAGAACCTTAGTTTTATTAATAATTATATTATTTAGGAACTGTAAATTTCAGTAATAAATATATCTAATAAACCATGTCAGTGCCGAAGCACTGTCTACTGGGCGGATGATACCATGGGGGACGAATACTCCACCAGCAGAGGTATTGACCCAGTCGTAGATATCTGATGAAATGATGACTGGAAAATTGATATCAATGCAGTCCATGGGGAATAACAAATATTCGATTCTATACATAATTAGTGTATGTCCCTGGTTAGGAAATAGAAATGTCAAAATTGGAAACATGACCACTGTGCAGATGGCTGTTTCCCAGAGAAGATGGGTATTACTATCGATCCCATACTGCGTAATCTACTTCGTAACTATTCGGTCACAGTACTTCGATTTTATCTTTGGAACTTCCGGTAATATTTTACTTGGAACAGGAATCGAATATTGAAGACTTCATTGCCTTTGAAGTATTTGGCAATGTCTCACATTATTAATACATTATTAAATTTTGATTCGTATCGCGTGGGCATAGTGAATGGCTCTAGAACAATTAAGTTACCTGTCGTTTCTGATGCAAACAGGAATAAGGGTAATAACAAAATTACCGAACTCCGAGCAATCTTACAAAGGGAAAGTCAAAACTCATAATTATATAAACAGACAAAATCAGTCAACAACCGGAAAACTGTGAAAACTGTAATGACCCTGACATCGTACAGGCATTTCTAAAGAAATGGTGGGTTGAATCAGATTTTAAAGCGCCAAATCTCTTGCTTTCATTACGGCTCAAAGTTTCTGGCTGTCACTATAACAGTATTTATAAAAATACTTGAACAAAACAGGTAAAACAGCTGTCAAAACAGCACCAAACTCAGTGAAGTAAATGTCAAAGACACTTTTACGTCACACATTGATAGAAAAATATTTTTGACATTTTTGTTGACTATCTTTTCTTTATACATTTTCACAATATGAAAATCCATCGCTTATAATCTTTTCTGCAAAGACGGAATATATTTCGATAAGATCTTGGTATCGAAATATAAACTTTATAAGAGATCGAATAAGGCGAATCTTTTAATAGCCCAGGTCCAGTAGCCTGTTTCTCAGATGAAGTGACCTTTGAACGCCAAATTCGACCAGACCACAGGCACTAGACGTTCAATGAATAAAATGTAGGGTCAATATGGAAAAAATAATGTCACTGTTATATAATAAAGAGAAGGCTTCTAATGCATTTTTCGGCAAAAATGTAAACAAATCGGTTCATTTTTTCGTGTACGGTTTTCGCTTGACCTTTGCGGTATTTATGGAAGGAGACCTACCTAATAGTTTCTCCGCCGTATAATTTATTGGAGAGCAGACGATCATACTTCACTAACCCATGCTATTGTGACGTCCCTAGAAATATTCGACTTCCATTGTGGAGCGACCATGCCATTGCAGGTCCGCGCAGAATAATTAGCATATTTAATAAAAGAAAACTTGGCAGGTGCATCATTGGACATCACAAAAAAAATGTCAGAAGCTTACCAACTAAATAAAATGTATACCTTTTAGTTCAATTGTCCAGTAATCGGTCGTAATTTTTTTTTTATATCTAGTTTTCTTTTACTAAATGGCCTGACCTCTGTTAGTGTTGGAATTCTTCAAGTTTACAAACGGGTGACATTCGTAGCTCTATGGTCACAAAAAAAAAAAAAAAAAAATCAGATCTACAGTTCCGCAGCAATCTACATATTATGGTTGCTGGCATCAACAATATAACAAAGACGGATTTTTTCATCTCTTAGGAATTTATCAATGAATTGTAAATTTTGTTTAATGTCAAGTAGTGGCTGTATATATGTCCTTGTGTCAAGTGAGCAATTTTCAGTCGTATCATGTATTCATCATAATAACTTTTTAAACAACTTCATAGTTCACTGTGCATAATGTGTGTTCGAACCAGCGTACATTTTTGTATGAAAATAATGTTAGCATATTCACCGAAAACAAACTATTTTTTCGTGTTTCATGGTAGCCAAAAGCTGAAATATACAATTATTCTCTGTTCTAGCAGTTGTATATGCAAATGATGGATGGAGGAAATTACAATTTGCTTATTTTGATTATTTTCCTGTTTATTATTTCGTTCAAGTTCACAGTATTTGCCTGTCACTGCTGTTTAAAACTCATTCATTAGTTGACTATGAATGTACATGATTAAGGCTATTCCAGAAACGCATCGGTTACACCAAATCAAAGAAGAGTTTGAAGATACCAAAGGGGCAATCAGAATCCGTATATCGAAGAAGAACAGACAACACAATGGGGGGAAAAAGTACAAAAGGACAAACAACGATCTACAAAACATACATATAAAATTAAAGATCGAGTAACACGAACCCCATTTAAAATCGGGTGTTAACTCAGGTGCTCCGGAAGGGTAAGCAGTTCCTGCTCCACTAGTGGCACCCGTCGTGTTAATCTAGTTACAAACCCGGTAACTTCTATTTTTTTATTTTTAACTATTTTTCAAGTGTAATTTGCTTCATAGAAAACTGCTGCTAACACAGAAGCTACTTAACCTCGGGTTCTTAGCTGTTAAATTGAAGACATCACTTCCAACGTTTCGTGGCCATGACGTTAACCGTTGCGGAATATCTGTGTCTTACGACTGGTACAACTAGTGGAGCAGGATCTGCTTACCCGTCCGAAGTTCCTCCCCGGTTTTCAATTGGGTTCCTTTCCTCAATCTTTTCTGTGTATTTTGTAGATGATACGGACATTGTATTGTCTGTTCTTCGATTTACGGTTTTATCTACCCCCTTTGATATCTTCAAACCTGTCTTACTATTAGTGTACAATCTATAGAGTGTTCCGAATGTATCTGTACCAATTCATCGACTGTTATGAGCCAAAAATAATTCCAAGACAGATTAAACTACCTTCATTCTATATTTAGTATCGATCATCGAAATACGTCGTCATTCTTGCGAACTAAAACTAGTGCGACTGACAATCGACCGTCTTCTGTATCTATCGGTATAACTGGAGTTATCCTTCTTGTGTCTGTTATGTTATTTATTATATTACTGGATATTATACCACGCAACTAACAAACCATCTCCTTGGCAATTTTTGACACGGTTATCATATTTGTTTTTTAAAGAAAAGTACATTTTTAGATTGACTGGTCTCATTAGATAGATTTCTTATTATCGATCCCTCTTGATAGTAGCACTACTACCACGAACTATGACCAGATTTTTACACATTAGTAAATATAATTAACATAGAGACCTAATGGGTAACCTTTTAAATAATGGACCAAAAATTTTGAAAATAATTGTCAGAGTTCGTATATATCATATGATTTGAAAACTGGATTTTTTTTTAAAAATCTGAAGATTTATAGAAGTCAAACGGACTTTATAACATTTACTAACTTTGCATAAGCACAACCAAGTGATAAATAGTTATTGCAACAGAGTTGAATTTTACGGAATGAGATAAAAAAAAATAAAAAAAAAGAGGTAAAAATGCTGATAACAGAACCGAGTATATGCCAGACCAATCTACTGTGGACTATAGCATATTATGAGTAAGCTATGTCATTGTACTCTGGGTTATAAGAAAAACGAGTAAGTTGTGACATACTACTCTCAAACTGGATTATGACAACAACTAATGGAATTCGTCGTGTAACATATATTATGATTCAGAGCACACATTGAAAATATTTTCACTTATTTTATTGAAAGAATGAATTCCTTTATAAACCATTCGATATCTAATCATGTAAAATAATAATTTTACAAAAGGATATTACAGTGCAGAATACTTAAAATCAATACTTTGGGGGGGGGGGGGGGGGTATGGTTGTTTGTTTTTGTTTTTAAGGGCGGTCGTGGTCGTGATCGTATGGTTGTTGGTTTTTAGAACTACCTATGTATTCAGTTCCTATCACCACTAACGTTGTGAGTTCGATTCCCGCTAAGGCGATGTGTACTTGTTACAACACTTTGTGATAAGTTTGTCCGTGACTTGCGGCAGGTCGTGTTTTTCTCCGGGTACTCCGGTTTCCTCCACCAATAAAACTGACAGCCACGATATAAATGTAATATTGTTGAAAGTGGCGTTAAACACCAAAACCCTAAGCATTACTCCCCCCTTTTAATGTTTGTAATTCAATACATAGATGTACGTTCACATTTCATTTAGCCTATATATATATATAACTAGTCTGACATTTGTTCATATAACATGTCAGTTCTCAGTATGTTCTTTGCTATTCTTAACCTCTATGCGAGTAGCAAAGCAATATGTATCCACAGGTATTCGAGGACAGGACAGCCTCATCCTCTATTTTTCAAAACTGCAAAAACAAAATTGCATCGTATCCTTCAACTATTATTTTCAGTATAATTATACGTGAATATGATATAATATCACCACATTAGTGACCCTTTCTATATTAAATAGTCGTCTGAAAAATCCATTTAGCTGACATTTTGATAAAGTTGGCGCTTATCATCAATCAATCAATCAATCAATCAATCGATTTACATACATATTTAATGCCTGTGCCCCTTCACTTGTTGATGATGTGTCATGTATTAGTACGTCACCGAAAACACTACAATGTATGCTCGATGTTTGCAGTGAATATTCACGAAAATGGTATTTCCGCTTTAATGCAAAATAAATCATACATATTGCAGTTCTCACTAAATCCACGAGAGAAAACCCTGATATATAATTGACATATAGGCGACGATAAAATACCGTCATCAGATAGCTGTTGTCATCTTGGAATAGAAATGAACTCTCGCTTCAAAGCCACAGAACGAACAACTAATGCTTGTAAAAAAGGTCGAAATGCCTTTTTTCCCATTAATGGTATTAATGGAAAACCATTCGTGTTAGTCAAATTATATAAATCTGTCGTCTTACCCACTGTCTTATACGGCTGTTAAATGTGGAACCATTTTAAATCAGTAGACCTAACGAACCTTAATACATTCCAACATTTTATTGTAAAAAGAATTCAAAATCTAAAACCTCGTACAAGATCTGACATGTGTCAAAGCTTACTTGGAATCCATCCTATTTTATCCTACATTGACACTAGAAAACTGTTATTTTTACAGAAACTATGTTCTCTAGATTATAATTTTCTAGAAAAAAGAATATTTATGACCAGGTTGTTCTCGTATTTTGCTGACAACTCTCGAAATCATTTCGGATTTATTCCAGATATCATTGGAATCTTATACCACTATGAACTGAGTGACTATCTAGTAGAATACTTACTCCAAGGGATTTTCTCTCCAAAGCAGTTATGGAAATCTATCGTTTATGGTGCTGTAAATGAAACACACTGGAACGAGTGGTCATTGCGTGCAACGTCTGACAATGATTTCCTTCGAATTAGAGACATTCATAGATCTGTTGAACTTGCTAATATATGGAAATATGCGAAATCTTCAAGGATATTAAAAAATATTTTTTTTATTGTGAAACTTATGACTGACATTCCAAATAACACGAAAGGCATATGTGTCTATGTAACAGACAGTTTTCTGACATTTTGTTCATGCCTGTTGTAGTTGTCCTGGTGCCCAATTCCTACAGAAAACTTGGTGGGATATGAGTATTGAACATTTTAACCTTGACTTGTATGTTGAAATAAGTCAATACGACAACGAAATAAAGAAATGAATGAATGAGGATTGACATGTTAAATGTATTTGATATTAGATTATTGTTGTAATATACGTTGAATGACTTTAGGAAGTAAAGCTTAAAATATTTTTATGTGATTAATATATAACATCCGCAATAATTTTTAGAAAATAAAAAAATCTTTCATTGTTACAAATCATTGTATGTTTTTTTTTCTTATCCATGATGTTATGGTTGATCTTAATGATTAGTTTTAGTACAGAAATATATACAAAACTGGTTCTCAACGAAACGAAAGGTAAGCTACGATAATTTATATTAACAAAAATTAAATAAGGATGATATAATAAATAATATAAAGTATCTAATGTCACATTTAATTCTCATTTATGATATTTGTGTTAGGATTAGAGTTATATGGTGTTTAACGCCACTTTCAACAATATTTCAGTTATATTGTGGCAATCAGTTTTATTGTTGGAGGAAACCGGAGAAAACCACCGACCTGCTGCAAGTCATTGACAAACTTTATCACATAATGTTGTATCGAGTGCAACTTGGCATGAACGGCGCTCGAACTCACAACTTTAGTGATGATAGGTACTAACTGGACAGGTGGTTGTAAATCCAACTACCATGCGATCACGACAACACCACCATATAAATTTTAAAATGCGAAAAATAATGTTACATGTATATTCTAAAAAAAACTACGAATTCCGAACACATACATGCACATCAATATTTTTTTCTATAACTTTTTAATAATAGAATGTAATGAAGTAACATTGATTAGCGCGTCAATCTTTTTAACTTGAACGTACCCGATGTAGGTTATTCTAGAAACTCGTCGTGTGTTCTAACTTAGATATCTAAGTTTTTATTTTAATCATTCATGGTTTGAGAACAATAAATCAATAATGATGTGTAAAGGTGGTATAGCTATATTGAATTATGTTTGTGTACCATCAATAACCAATCAATCATAAAGATATGTTGGTCTAGTTACAGTGTGTTACAAGTGCTTGCACTAAAATGAAAGGAGTGTGCAATTCTCAAGAAATGAGACAATTTTACGATGAATTGATTTTACTGAAATGAGTAGAGTGTCGTCCTCAATTATGATGAGAGCAAAAATTAAGATTGCTATATTTGTTTAAGTTGTGATATAAAGGGGATAATGTTGGATACGATATTTTTTTCTTTCAACGATCACCATCAATTACCAATCCCCACAAGATGTTCTCCAATTTGTTTACACATATTTCATTTGCCAATTAAATCGATTAGACACAAGTTAAACAAACTTATGAAGTCTTCTCCAAATTACAATTTGTTATTTTAAAGAAGTACATAAAAGACATTACTATATATTGCACTAATAACGAATCGATGATGAATATTCACCCAAAAAATGGAAGGAAAAATAAAATTTAGATGGATTCAAATAATGTGCATGCTCACCCAAATCGTCGACGTCGCTTTGTAAGCCAGTTACGCGTTTAACAGATATATCATCTGTAAAATAAATAAGAAGACAACCGCCTGTATTATTATGATCCTTTCAGGTTAAGGTTTTTGAAAAGAATTCAAGTAATAGATCATCGTTATTACTATTCACATCTAAATGGGTTTCTGGGACGCAACGTATATCATATTCATCAGCGAAACTTGTTTTCTATAGTTGATTGGTTTGGTTGATTTATGGTATTTAACGCCACTTTCAACAATATTTCAGCTATGCATCGTGGCGGTCAGTTTTATTGGTAGAAGAAAGTAGAGTACCCGGAGAAAACTACTGACCTGTCGCAAGTTACTGACAAACATTATCACATAATATTGTATCGAGTACACCTCGCCATATACGGGGTTCAAACTCATAACTTTAGTGGAGATAGGCACTCATTGCTTAGGTAGTTATAAATCCAACTACCAAATGCTCACCACAACGACGGTCCCCTTTTCGATAGTAGATGCTATGTAGTTTATTTTACATGCCATGTGAGTTGCATCCTAGAATAAAGGTCATTGTTTACGTCTCATTCTTTAGACTGAATGAGTCGAATTTTGACAATTGTAGCCAACTGGAACCGAAAAACATAATGCTGAAATCAAAATCGCAAATCGTAGTGCAGAAAACGAAGATTGAATTACAGAAAATCGAGCGTTACGATCAGAAATTGCGGTTTCCGAACGAAATACCAAGTACTTTCCGAGTTATCTGATGTTTCGTGAAATACCTGGTTTTCCGATCGGAAATCCCAGTTTTCACGCGAAATACAAGATATTTCCAATGTAAATCCCAATTTTCTTTTTGGAAAATCTGGCATTTGTACATTTGTGACTATCGCCTGTCATGCATACTCGGGACACTTTATATTACCGTATAATATTAGAAATCGTCCCACTTGCCTGAAAGGTTTAGGAATTTATATGCAGTCAATATATAGTTGGCACAAGAATGGTATGTTCTTTTAATATTATATATCATTTCTCAAGAAACTTCTGATTTCTTCATCTAATTCAATATACATTTATTACACTATGGCTTTTACTGATAATTATATGTCTCCATTGTATATTTCCTTAGTATAAGGGGTGATCGAGGAGATCATTGTAATTCCATTTCACAACATGGTACATAGCTGTCACATGAGATGAACAGCCTCGTCCTGATGTCATAATTGATATCAGGATGAGACTGCTCATAAGGGTAATAACAAAATTAACGAACACCGAGCAATCTTCCAAAGGGAAAGGCAAAACTCATAAGTCAACAAACAGACAAAATAAGTCAACAACCGGAAAACTGGGAAAACGCAATGGCCCTTACTTTGTACAGGCTTGTCCACCTCACGTAGCACCTATGTACCATATATTGTTTTACGGAATTTTAGTTAAACTTCAATTAAAATGTAGTTAATTTTTTTAATTTTAGCTCCACTAATTAAGAACGCTTGTAAGTGCAATAAATAAATCTTGGCATCAAACATTTTAAGCACACACAAATAAGTTGTTGATGTCATTTTATTTTCCATATAATAATTGTATCTGTGGTTATTGGTGGTGCTTTTACAATATAAGTCACTATAAGTCTTCAATTATGGGGACAACAGTTCCCCCAAAGTATCAGTGAATTGACCAGTAGCTTTCTGGGTAACAAGTATTAAATCGATGACTACATTGGAGTCTGATTGCATGCATATTTTATAGATCTTCACCTTAAAATCGACAATAAAGATTACAAATACTCTTCGACAAACGTGATGAATTCACTTTTCCAAAAGTCAACTTCCCATTTCACCACTATCAATATTTCGGCAGAATCTGCGCAACCAGAGATACGATTTGACAACTCGTCCGCTATGTGCACAGTATACTGATTTTCTGGACAGAGCTCAGCTGCTGACGCAATAGCTACTTAAGCAAGGATACCTTGTTCTAATGTTGATGTCATCGCTATAAATAGTCTACGGGAGTCATCACAAACTGGGTGACCATAACGAAATATCCATTTCTCAAATGGCAATGGATCGTTTCCCTGTTACGTGGATATTTTATTTCATCTATCGCTGACAATATTTTTAGGGGACTTGACAATGAGTACCACGGCCATTGTACGTGTTATAACAAAAAAACTGGAACTGTCTACCATTCGCCAGGACTTAGTTGTGGTGGGGTCCGTGTTGCCAATCTTTTTAGTTCATATGACAAGATTATAAGCACATTTTTTTTATTTAATGCACATGATCTTTCAATGAAAGACAATTCAATATCATTTGTAAATACAAACGGAAGTACAATTATATAATCTACAAACAACATTGAGGACAAATTCAGTGAAAAAACATAACATTTATACTTTTAAATAACGTTCCCCTTGGTTAAATAAATGTCATCAAAGTTTTACGGTCGCCACCATGACTTGGTGGACCGTTATGGAATATCTGTGTCACAAATGACCACCGATATATTACACTTGTCGTAAACACTTCCTTATTCATGACTTAGCACGGCGTTTGTAACTAGATTAACACGACGGGTGTCACTACTCACTCTTCCGGAGCACCCGAGTTCACCCCTGGTTTTTAGTGGGGTTTGTGTTACTCGATATTTAGTTTTATGTGTATGTCTTGTAGATAGTTGTTTGTCCTTTTGTCCTTTTTCTTTTGACAATTGTCTTATCTGTTCTTCTTCGATTTACGATGCTGGTTACCCCTTTGGTATCTTCAAACACTTCTTATTTAATTTAATATATAATATATGTTGATATATTTAAGTTTCATGGAACGAGATAAAAGAACATTGTGACGTCCCGACCAAGAGTGAATTACAACAGAATAAGATTCCAGAACTACAACTAGACCAACATGTTACGGCATGGACTGCTTCTTGGGTGAATGTAAACGACTGGGCTCATTTTTATGGTCATTATTTAATTTTACATTAAGATAAATATTACATGAGAAATAAAAACAACAAAATAACAAACAAAAACGACAAATAAAAACAGGAGCATATTAATATTTCTTTTAAAAATAATTGAAATATGAAATATTAATATGCAATTTGTGAATCATGTATTGTTTAAGCCTCTCAGATATATTGTTGCTTGCAGTGCCAGATTTGCATATAGACCTGGCAGACTGAGGTCAAGGACCTCAAAATCTAGGTAGCCTCCGGTAAAAGTGTATAATATTTTTGATACTGTCATAGGCATTTCTTACATATGATGTCATAATGCACTGCAGTCTCTAAACAATTGTTGCAGTCGTGAGGGTGGGGGATTGGGAGGTGTCTCACAAGTGGAGATGTCTAGAGCCTCTCTTGATATAAATCCGGCACTTGTTGTTTGGGTACAATACATGTAGCAGCGATAGTGTGGTAGTTGGTCTATAACCAAGTTTTAGGTGTTACTATGGCGACGTGTACTTGATAAAGACTGCCAATTAATTTCCACAGGTTGGTATTGTATTTACCTACACCTTATACGCTTACACCAGGAAACATGTATTGTTGAAATATTTTGAACTTTTTGGTTTTCTATTAGAACTAAGGTATTAATTATCAAAATGCAATAATCAGCTGATGTAGTTTTGGGTACATTAAACCCTCATTGATTAGAAATCGATGGGTCAATCAATAATACCGCTTCACAAATCCCTGTTATTATACACCTGCATAGAGATAGTTATGTTGTGTGAAAAACCAATACTGTATTTATAACAGTAAAAAATGCATTTTTAGTCCATACTATTTGTATTATCTATATGGCTAAGATATTTAACAAGACCAGCTATTGTTTGATTATATAAATGATTATTTTGTCCCCGTCACTTGTTGGTCAGATCAAATATTGCCCTTGTTAACACACTGTCTACTCCCTCCCCCCTATTTTTTTCTAATTGATTTAACGGAAACTAGGCCATGCTGATAAAATCTATGTTATTATTTTCCCAAGGATGTCTTGATTTGGATGTTAGTGGACCTATTACCGCTTTTAAGCAAATACTATTAAGGAAGTACTTCCCAGACGAAAACAACGCAACCGACAAAGACTGTATATTTGACTGTGTGGCCGAATGTTTCACAAAGACAAATTATTTTATTTATTACGTAAGTCTTATAACTATTTATGTGATGTGAATATCGCTCAACAAAACCTCTATGAGAATTATTAGATCTATCATTGTCCTGTGGACACCGTTCCACAACACATCTGTAGGAATGGTTATGTCTAGACGAGTTGGAAGATACCAAATGTGTAATCAGAGTTCGTACATCGAAGAAGAACAGACAACACAATGGTCAAAAGAAAAAGTACAAAAGACAAACTACGATCTACAAAACATACACATAAAACTAAAGATCGAGTAACACGAACCCCACTAAAAATCGGGGGAGAACTCAGATCACCTGGACATCATTCCTAAAACGTCTGTGGGAATTGTTATATCTATTATTGTCATCTGAACACCGTTCCACAAATCCTCTGTATAGACCGTTTACAAAATTGGAGGCGAATTCAGGTTCTCCGGAATAGTGTGCAGTTCCTGTTTAAAGTGTCCAACAAATGTCGTAAAGAGAGAAAATATCCGGCAAGAGATTACGAGAGTATAAATAGATCATGAGTCATCAGTGATATTGATACTTCGTTAGTCCATCAGAGCTGTCATGATCGTGATCGTATGGTAGTTGGATCTACAATTATGTATGTAATCAGTGCCTATCACTACTGAAGTTGTGTGTTCGAATCCCGCTCAGACGAGGTGTACTCGATGCAACATTATGTTATAAAGTTTGTAAGTGACTTGCGACAGGTCAGTGGTTTTCTCTGAGCACTTCGGTTTCCTCCACCAATAAAACTGACCGCCATGATATAACTGAAATATTGTTGAAAGTGGCGCTAAACACCATGCCCTCCTCGTTAGTCCACCAGGCGCATTTATCTGTGAGTGTGTGTGTTTACCTTTTTAAGGAGTACTTGGTACCTGCATTATAAAAACAAACATATCTAAGAGCAGTGAGATAAACCTTAGTTTTATAACAATATTTCATATTCATCATTTGTACATTCTTATCTTTAAATATCAAGTACATGCTTATTATTCTAGAAGAAAATATGCCAATGTGTTACCACGCCTAGAAATACTGACAAGAGAGATACTTGCATTAAAAGTTGCAGGTCTTACAATGATGTGTTCTGCTCGTCTGGGAAGGGATTGGCATTATTTAAGATTGAACGAGGTAATTATTTGTCAAGAACATGTAGTGTTATGTATTCATATCACATATCATCCACAATATGACCAAACTTTAGAACTCACAACTTTAGTGCTGATGGACACTAACAACCTGTGTAATCAGTACCTATCAGTTGTGAGTTCGAATCCCGTTCATGGCGAGGTGTGCTCGACACAACATTATGCGATCAAGTTTGTCAGTAACTTGCGACAGATCGGTGGTTTTCTCCTGGTACTCAGGTTTCCTTGATTGCAAAGCATTTCTTAAACACCTGGTGCAATATTTTATCATACAACCAAACACAATAGAATATCATATCTCACATAGACAATGTGGTTCATTATAGTTTGTATAAATAACTCGTACCCATCTATATTGGTTGGTCTATCTTATTGAACTTGAAACAAAAGGCATGACAGATATAGTTAGGCATGCTTTATACCCAGACCTACCCCTAGACATTTAAAGTGCAAGTCGGTTAAAAATGACGCTTTTATGAAAAGAGAGAGATGAGATCAATCTTCCATTTATATGTAGCAACATTCCAGTAGCACGTACATATATCCCTCTTTTTATTGGATATTCCAGAGTGTCGTATCTGGATTTCCTTGAAAGAGGATGCTGCTAACAAAGAAGCTACATTGATTCTAAGATCAGATGTGTTGGTCCTTAATTTGTGCTTAAGCAAATATAACATCAATATAAAACAAAATTTTATTGAATAAAAGACTAAAAACAGAATAAAATAGAGGAAATATTAACCATTGGTTTATCATTTCCAGATATCGAAACTGAAACGGAAATCTTTGATAACATATCAAGTACACGCCGTTGTCTTGCTTCGAAAAATAACACAAAGGTTGTCACGGATTGTAATTCTACGTATATTTTTAGTTGTGAAGGATCAGGTGAGTGGAAACCTTAGTCTTACAGCAAAGAAAAGTTTCAAGATCAGAAGCCGTAATTCGAAAAAGGACCGATAGTTAATACAATGGTCAAACGAAGATGAGAAAAAAGAACGGACAAAACACAACACGGAAAATTGAGCAACGCGAACTTCACTGAAAACCATGGGTGAACTCAAGTGTTCCGGAAGGGTTAACATTTCCTGTTCCACCAGTGGTACCCGAATATATTACGTTCACTGTTCGTAGAATGTGCATAATGCAAACACAAAGAAATTACGGGACATGTCTGCAGTTAATATTTATAATTCTGACAAATTCATCATATTCATTTTTGAAACGCAAAACAGGACACAAGCAAGACTATATCAACACACACACGCACATTTTGTATTACTCACCTCTGATGAAATGCGAGTAAATCGTAGTGCCGATACAAAAATATCAAAATGTGTACAATAAATTAAAGTAAGGTTTTAGTTGATGTGTGTTAACACCTGCAAACTGGGATTGATGACTAATATGACGGCTGAATTAAACATGAATACAAACGATCTATTGGCAGCATAGAGAATACTTAGAATACAATGTACAGTGCATAGTCATACAGTATGTAAACCTGGAGGAGCAGCCGTGGTCGTTATCACCCCTAAAGTTGTGAGTTCGAATTCCACTCGGACGAGGTGTACTCGATAGAATATTATGTGATAAAGTTTGTCAGTGACTTGCGACAGTTCGGTTTTTATCTTCGGGCAATCCGGTTTCCTCCACCAATAAAACTAACTACCACGATATAACTGAAATATTGTGGAAAGTGGCATTAAAAACCATAAGCCAAACCCTATAAACCTGGTTTGTTTACAGTGATATAAAACAGAATAACAACTAACTCAGTAAACACAATAGTAACAGTTTATTTATTATTGTTAGGAATCAACCATTGTCGTATTGTATGGGTGGGTGTTCCAATATCTTCCTTTTGTCCTATCTTCAGCCTAGCTTCAGAGATGAAAATTAATTCAATTTCCTGTAAGAAAATGGTTGGTCTCTTAACAACTTTGTTATATTAGTGCTATCTTATTAATACATTAACTTAATATCTATTTTAAAGGTTCAGTTTATGAATTTAATTGGACGAAAGCTGTGAATACGTGCATAAACGGGAAAAGTATACTATCTTTAACATCAAAGTCCAGTAATATCGTCTCGTGGTTGGGGTATTTTAGTGTTAGAGAGTTATTAAATGGTATGAACATTTGTAATATGTATAAATCAAATAGCAGTAACATTATCACAATGGGCAGCCATGTTTGAAATGTTGTATCTAGAAATTATCGTTATTATACAATGGAAAACATAATTATCTCTTATATATCGTATGTTACTGTTCTGGTTTTGGTAATTAAAACGTAGATATCCAATTTAGCGCACACGACACGTTTCTGGAATAACCTTCATCAGGTACGCTCAGAATAACCTTCATCAGGTACGCTCAGAATAACCTTCATCAGGTACGCTCAGAATAACCTTCATCACGTACGCTCAGAATAACCTTCACCAGACACGCTCAGAATAACCTTCATCAGGTACGCTCAGAATAACCTTCATCAGGTACACTCAGAATAACCTTCATCAGGTACGCTCAGAATAACCTTCACCAGACACGCTCAGAATAACCTTCATCGGGTACGCTCAGAATAACCTTCATCAGGTACGCTCAGAATAACCTTCATCAGGCATGATCAGAATAACCTTCATCAGACACGCTCAGAATAACCTTCATCGGGTACGCTCAAAATCTAAAGATTGGAAAGCCAAACAATATAAAGGTGTTTGGGAGCACCAATGTCAAAGGTCACATATGTCTGAGTGAGGAGAATCTTAGTTTTTATAGTAATTGCATTATTTACTGTTCTAATCCCATTACGCAAGTCTAGATGTCCATGAAATCGGCTATGCAAGTATTATTTCTTTTTAATAATAATATAATCCGATTTGCATGTGTAAAGATCGTGTACCGTATCGCGAGAGGTCTCGGGCAATATTGATTTCTGTGTCGCATGGTTGAGCTAAGGACACAACACGCTACCAACAATAATAATCATAATACACAAATGCACAGACAAGTCAGTCACAATTTATCAATGTACTTATAAATAAATTGCACAGGTTGAATATCAACTTGAGATTGATCTGTTAATTCGAGAATATCCTGCAGTAGTTTGAGTTCGAATCCCGATCAGGCGAGGTGTAGTCGATATAACATTATGTGATAAAGTTTGTCAGTGACTTGCGGCAAGACGGTGGTTTTCTACGGATACTCCGGTTTCCTCAACCAAAACAACTTACAGCCACGATATAGCTGAAATATTATTGAAAGTGGCCTTAAACACCATAACGCTAATCCTTCAGTGGTTGTTGTATAAATTAATACCATAGTTTTGATTCTATTTCATCTTCAGAAAGTAGCCACCGTCTCTGTACTGCTGTGTCATGGTCACGTCATTATTACGAGTATGAAAATAAAAACTGTTCAGAACGGTTACCTTTTCTATGCCAGTTAACAGGTAATAACTGATTTCAAAATATCGGTACCACAGTGGTATTGATGTTTCATTGTTTAAAATAGTGATTTTGTTTCATCTTTTCATCTTCTTCACTTTTTAATAAAAATGAAAAACAAAACACTTTGATTCAATTATCTAAGCAAACATAATGAAGGCAATGTTTCTACATAAACAGTATGAATTTAGTGCATGATCCTTGTGTCTACTTTCGTTTCCAAGTGAAGTTCATGAAGAAAAATATTATACTCCCTGAAAGTTTGAACAAATATAGTTGTGCAATTGCTGCTATAGCATATTATGACAATAGTATATCTTCACTAACACGCTTAAATAAACGTTAGAGAAAACCCAAGGGGCAATCAATAATGGACGAACTTGAGACACAGGCAACAGCGGCCGTAAAACACAGAAATAAGACAAACAAGATAAATAAACACAACACAGAAAATTAAAAAGATGAGCAACACGGACCCCACCAAGAAACAGGGGGTACATCCAGGTGTTCGCGAAGAGTAAGCAGTATGATTTGAATGTGTAACAGAAGGATACAATAACAATAGGAGATAAGATTATTGTCAATAGTATATCATCACCAAAACGCTTGCATCATTTGAACTCTTAACTCTATTAGCATCCCCTCCCAACAAAAATGAAATCAAAAGTATGAAGTTGTCTTATCTGTTTTCTAAATATACAGAAAGGTACTTAAACACTGTATATTATTGACACTTTTCGAAATAATATATCAATTACTGAACATTCATTGTGAAAATAGTGGCCAGATTGACAGGCAGAGTGCATGACTCTGACCACTTTTTCCACATAGCAAATGCTAAACACAGCATTACTATGTAGATATTGATCGCTGAAGAAATATCACTTCCATTACAGACAGACAAATCGGAAGGTAATGATATTATTTATGTAGTAAATTGTATGAAGTGTTCTTTACCATTGAAGTATTTCACTGTAAACTGGTTCCTTAGAAAGTGGTACCCGTCGTGTTACTCTTATTATAAATCTGGTGACAAGTCATGAATGAGGAAAGAACCAGATTGTGATTATGACAAATGGAACACATTCTTAGTCACTTGTGACATAGATACTTCGTAGCAATTAACCAAGGCATGGTGGCGACCGTGCAACTTTCAACTTAATCACTGGGAAACCTTGCTTCAGTAGCTTCCTTGTTAGATCCAACCCAATATGAAGGAAACTATGATAGGAGCCACAAGCTCTTGATTATCGTATCAACTGAAAGATGTATACACCATATGCAGGTGCTGCTGGAATGCTGCTACATATAAATGGAAAGCTCATAACTAACTTTAGTTTTTGTATATAGCTTGTTGCCTTCACTATACCTCTAACAATTTTGACTCATTAAGTGTAACACAATTTAATCACGCCACTCGTATTGCTTGGTCATATATGTGTGTGTTAGTGCTATCGACTTTGCCTCTGTTTATACGATTTTCCTATTAGATTTAGGAACTGTTCTCACTGTATGGTATTTTTGTTTTTTACTTTATTGTATCGGTCAACATGAGTTTTAAAGACCTTAGTAATATTCGGCATCGCTCAATGTGGATTTCTTGGGTTTATTACAAAGGTTATAGCTATAGAAGAAAGAACAAAAGATTGGTCAAATCGTGAAGAGGTAAAAATATATCCATGTATCCGCCGTGTGTTTTTGTCTATGCAAAATCAGTTGGAAGTTGGATGCCTCTTGGACACATAAAACTAGCCCAACTCCGCCCATTTTATTTGAAGTGTTTATACCAAGCAAGGAAGGCGAGTGGTCATGTATATGTGTGTTAGGGGTATCGATTTATCCTCTACGATTCTTGGATTACATTTTGGAACTGTCCAGCTAGTGTAGTATTGTTTGCTTTCATTCTATTCCAGAATCAGGTTTGACTACGTTGACAGATACGGCGACTCCAGTTACTATTGACAACGATGCTAGTATACGACAAACCACAAATGTTAAAAACAGTAAACCAGGTATATAAGGGTACATCAAAGATAAGCTTAATGAAATAACGAGTGTACATGGACCAGACACACAAACAGGGGCGTTGGAGCAGTTGGTAAGGGGGTAACTACTTTTGAGAGCACAAATTGGAGAAAAAGCTGAATTTGCTAGCATGGAAGCAAAATAAATTATTTTCCAAACAGAAAATGGTATAATAAGGGTACAATTTTTTTTTTTTTTTTCGATAGTTTTAAAAACTTGTTCTTCCACCCCCACCGAATACCCCCTCCTCATCCCCCGATTTCCAAACCACACCGAAAACCTGTTCCCCTCACTTTGCAGTCCACTCCTAGAACTTTCCCACTTTACACACACAGTGTCTGGTCCAATCCTACTCCTCTCCCAAACATATCTTGTCAATAATGATTAATGGTTAATGGTTAGAAGTCTAAACGTAAACGATAGTTGGGACTTTATAGCTGAAAACAATTGACATATTGACAAGAAAACAAAGATGGCTGAAGATGAAAAACAACAATGCATGTAGAATTTAATATCTGGGATAATAACTCATTTTATTTTATGTGTAGCAGACAATTCGAACTCTTTCAGAGGAAAGTTCTTTATATTGAATAAGGGTAATAACAAAATTACCGAACTCCGAGCAATCTTACAAAGGGAAAGTCAAAACTCATAATTCTATAAACAGACAAAATCAGTCAACAACCGGAAAACTGTGAAAACCGTAATGACCCTGACTTGGTACAGGCATTTCTAAAGAAATGGTGGGCTGAATCAGATTTTAAAGCGCCAAACCTCCCCCTTTCATTACGGCTCAAAGTTTCCGGCTGTCACTATATAGTGTGTCTCATGAAGGGACATGATAGTCAGAGAACTTGATTGGTGCTTTTGTTGTTATAGTATTGTGTGTTGTACCTATATAATAGAGGCTATCGTGGTCGTGATCGTATGGTAATTAGATTTACAACTACCTGTGCAATCAGTGCTCCGGTATCCGCCACGATATAACTAAAATATTTTTGAAAGTGGCGTTAAACACCATAACCCTTATATAATAATGAAATACTAATAATCTGATTGATTGACTTTATTAGTACCATCTAAAACTCTAAATGGAATAAATCAAGCAAAACATGGTGATTAAATTCTGGTCAATTTGTTTGTTTTCAGTTTATGTGCGTCCATTGACATAAACAGCATTGTCTTTCAATTTCTGATTGATTAGCTTTAGTACCAGATAGATCTCTAAGTTTAACTTGACAAATGTCATAAACATAACGCCCACTATTATAGGAAGAACAACGAATCTCGTTGTAATAGTTAGGAGCAAGTAAAAACTTCATATTTTTTGTATGGCGCCTTGTTGAAGTGATTATTAAACGTGATTTAGGGTTATATGGTGTTTAACGCCACTTTCAACAATATTTCAGTTGTATTGTTGCGGTCAATTTTATTGGCGGAGGAAACCAGAGTACCCTGAGAAAACCACCCACCTTCCGCAAGTCACTGTCAAGGCGGGGGTAGGGGATGATTTTGTACCTCTTGTATTATGACATTGTACATTTTTGTAAGTTTATGCTAATTATGTTTATTTGGTTTTTTTATTTTAGTTTTTTTTTGTTTTTTTTTGCAGTTGTGATTATAGTTGTAAATGTCGTATTACTGGTGTTATGTATTGTAGTCATGGTAGCTTATTGTCATATTAAGGTATCTATATTAAATAACAAATATTCATAACCCCATTTTTGTTCTGTGTTATTGTATTCCATAATATTTTTATTTAGTGAATTTATGACAATTTATTTCATGAGTATTTACAAAACTCACCGCCATGTTATTGCAAAACGGTGTCGTCGTTATGCACAACGGATTTCGTGAGTGGAACACTTTCTACAAACGTTAAAGACTATATGAATGACACCTTTCGTTTAAGTCTTCGTGTGTATATCCGATGCATTCAATATATCTAGTCACTTAGGGAGAGGTTCCGAAGGGTTAGTTTCACGCCACTTTCAACAATATTTCAGTCATATCGTTGCGGTCAGTTTTATTGGTGGGGGAAACCAGAGAAAACCACCGACTTGCCGCAAGTCACTGACAAGCTTTATCACATAATGTTGTATAGAGTACACTGAAGGTTCCGAAGATATATTGGAACAATTCTGTATGCAGTGAGAATACTGTAGTAGAACAGTTTGAAGAAACCAAAGGAGTAGTCAGAAGCCGTAAATCGATGGACAAACAATATGTCCAATGGCCAAAAGGAAAATTTATATGGTTGGCAAATTAATCATTTCAATCGAATCATAATATCTTTTCGTACATGTTATTAACCAAAGTTTATCGGATAAACCAATGTATTATGCAATGACACTTACTTCTGAACAAATAATAGTGCAATAAAGTCACTTTGTATTATATTTGATTTCAGAAGATCAAGCAAACGATTCAAAAACATTCCTCCAAACAGCCCGCCATTAACCAACACGCTGCACCATTAGCACGTGTCGATGTTCATCATCGACACAATGATGGTGAAGTGAACCCTTTTCAGAATGGTGATGTAGAAGCCTGGGATGAACCTCACGATATTGTTGGCATGGAAGAATTATCTCATGATATATATGACGACGTCCAAATAGAACAAATTGATGAACATTGACAATAGCATGTCGGGGTCATAGTGTTTATGGCTTCAATATTCTTCAGTTGTTTTGTACATATATATCATGAACATTTTTGCATTTTATGGTAAATTAATTAATTTGGGACTAAATAAAAATAACTCTTAAATGTCAAACACTTTATAGACCACTTTTAGCATGGATATTTTAAATACATACCAGAAATTTACAAATATATTCAACTTACTTCGCTGTTTTCCTAAGCATATTTTCTACTATTTGTGTGAAGAAAATTCCATGATTTCAGAAAGGTTTTGTTTTATGATCATAAATATGCAAAAATTATTACTATTGAAAGTTTAGTTTATAAGTATCGACTTACTACAACAATTTGATATTGAAAACTATCAAAAATACTTATAGGAATTGTTTTATCCAGATTTAAAAGACATTCGTTCTGCTTTACATAAAAAAAATAGTACTTATATGAAAGTCGAAATATAAAGATATGCTTAACATTTTTAAACTAATAAATCTATATTTCAATACACCAAAAGTACATTTTAACCTTTTCAATAAAAAAAATATATACAAAGGAATAAATATGTTGTTTTCACTATAGGATAATTACCATTCGACTATATTAATTTAAACATATTTTACTCATAAATAAATGAAATGGATTGGATAGAAGGCAATAGCCTATATAAATCTTCTCCATACACAAGGCAACAGCAACAATCAACAATGCATGCAGTTAATATTTACAACACACAATATAGAAGTTCATACTCAAAGGGAAATAACTCCAGTATACAATAGCAGTCAGAAATCTCATATATTTAGTTATTGATAAGTAATTAACATTGATTAGATTTTATCGACAATTTTGGCTGATATGAGATCTCCTTATTTTTTTAATACACTTAGTTGCTATCTAAAAGTGCTATCAGTGTACGATGTTGCTAGATTTATTACCTCTCAATCTAATTTAAATACTTAATTCATTTCCGAAAATTTTTATTAGCATGCAGTAGGTAATCATAGTGAAAATATGAGATTTATGACATTATATATACATGTATATATTCATAAAACAAAATAAATTATAAATATAATATCAATAAGTTAATTTAATTTAGTCATGTGAGAGGTTTAGTACCGATATTTCCAATCATGTCCATCATATGTGAGAATATAGTTTAAAATGTTTAAAAAGAATTAAATATATATTACTATATTATTATCAAATTGTTTGCTCCGCTTAATAAAGGAATGTACCGCACGAAAAGGTTTTACATTCTGATTATAATCAGAGGTTTCGCTTCCATAAAGAGTGGTTTGAATAGTAAATTATATGTTAAGTTCATTAAAGGAATCAACAAGTTGTTGCCTATGAATATTATATAAAGGGCAGTGCATTCGATTATATTGTGATATAGCTGGAACATACAATGTAATACTTTGCTTCGATGCAAGAAAATAAACTAAATTTGTTATTGTCTGGAAACATTGGTACAAGGAGCAACCCTGGTCATTTAACAGCAAAATACATAAAGCGAACAAAAATGTGTTCCTATCGTAGTGTAATACAAATATTCTTTTCCCTTCGTATTCAATTGGCAATGCCACGGACTGGTTGTTTATTATAGTTTTTTATTAGCACAATTTAAAAGTATGAGGTGGATGGTGTTTAACGCCACTTTCACCAATATTTCAGTTCTATCGTGGCGGTCAGTTTTATTGTTGGAGGAAACGGGAGTATTAAAAAGTATGAGACTTCAATTTCAAGTTTTATGAGCAATATCAGAATAGAAATATATACGATGTTTCTATTTATACATGTAGTTGAGCAGATGTGGACAGTCCCCGTGGTTCAGTCCACAAAGATCCACAGCACTATAGGGTATTGAGAGTGCCTCGACTATTGTACTTAAAGATCACTTTGTAGATTGCGAAATAGTGGTACATTGTAGCTGCTACACAATGCTTTTTTGTTATCGTCCCAATAACCTTATTTACTATACTTGTCCAGTGGCAGTGACAGTCGCTGCCACATTTATCTTATTCTTCCCTCATTTATGCATAAAGTTTTACATTTGTTGTGAATTGTTGAACTCAATTAATCAACCTTATAGAAAACAAACATAGGCTTCCAGGAGCCTGAATCGCTCACTTAGTATACAAATAGGTGTTCCCTTTTACTACAACTGAATCAATGTGCTATTTAATCACTGCAATGAAGTTTTACTGTTGAAAACATTTCCTGGTAGGACTAGAGTTTAATCTGGTTTGTTACTCCAAGTGCAGAAACAAGCCAGATTAAACTCTAGTCCTACCACACCTGAACACCCTAGTAGACTTGCATCCAACTCTGATCCACCACCCTGTTCAGAAGTACAAGATGATACAGTTGTTCAGTTGTCGCACGTCGTTTGTGCCACCCTACAAAATCAAAAATGTATGGACCAACTGATACCTATGATAAGTCAGAAAGTCATTGAGTCAATTAAACCCACTCTGAAAAAAATGGTAGACGATAGCCTTCTCCCACACATTGAAAAAATCCAAAGTGCTCACCATGTACTTAACTTACAAAGAGAAGAAATTGACAAACAAAACACAATTATTCAGACATTACAAGACAAGTTGGACAAAGTCGAGGAAAGGGTTGAAGAACAGGAACAATACAGTAGACGAACAAGTCTGAGATTCAACAATGTCAGAGTTCTAACTAACAGTAATGGTGACATTATCCAACCCATTGATACTGACTCTATTGTCCTCCAAATCTGTAAAAATCAGCTTGGTGTTAAGCTCAATCTTAATGACATAGGCGGATCTCATCCAATAGGTCAATCTAGAGATGGCAAAATCTCAATTATTGTCAGGTTCCTCACCTACAGATAACGAGCAATGGTCTTCAGTAATAAAAAAAAACTCAAAGGAAACAAGGACAAAATATTCATATGTGAAAACCTCACCAAACACAGATATGACATGTTAAAACGTCTGAATACCCATCGAATAAACAACAAAGTTCACTCCTACTGGACTCATGATGGTTCCATCATTGTGAAGAAGAGCGAACATTCGGGTACTAAAGTTGGTAGGAACCTAGAAGATGTTGACAGACTTGCTCTTGGTTCTCTAAATTAAATTGAAATGATGATTGCTGTTTTATATTTGAACTCACAATGTGAACACTATGCTTTACTTTTAATTTGTCATAAGTACCAATTTGCTTATTTACTTTGTTACCCATTTTGTCCCTTCTTTACATACATTACTCGACCACGTGCATTTGTTTATACATATATACCGCATGATTACAAACAGTATTCACGCAATCATGGCAATAGTGTATCGTTATTTAAATACATTATATTTTGTATTGGTCATTTAAATTCATCTCGGCCATCATGCTTCACTGCGAAAATAAATTGCTCTACCTACAAGTTTTTTGTATAAAAATATATATTAATTCGCCTATATATACTTTAGATGTGCCACAAACATCATACAAAGAGTGACATGAAATAAAACTGAAACATAAATAACTCGACCACGTGCATTTGTATACAAATATACCGCAGGTATACAAACATTACACACTCATTATTGTGTTGTTATCCAAATATAACAATTTAAATACACTATATATATAATAGTTTGTATTGGTCATTTAAATCCATCTCATCTATCATGCTCTACTGAGTAACCTAAGAGTTGTTTGTTTATATGAACGCGTTTACATATAGATTTGCCAAAAGAAAAAAAAAGAAAAGAAAAAGAAAGAAAAAGAGGCATGAAAAGCAACTGATTTTACACGTATTGCAATATTAATAATGTAAATTTCAACATGTTCTAGATCTGTTGACCACACATTATAAAATGAACCCTGACTTGCCTACTATTTATTAAAAAAAGAAAAGAAAAAAAAAGACATTTATCTACTGAATATAATAATGATATAGGTCGAATAGCTGTTAGCACATACTCGAGGTCAATGATGCTACAGCTATCCGACCTATAGCTACATGTATATAGATTTACTTATTTAGTAGATACTATTCATTTGGTTACAAGAAAATAACGCAACCACGTGTATGTGTATATAAGCACAGTCACGTTTACCGCATGTTTATAAACAATCAAGCAATTGTACATTCAATGTCGTATTGGTCATTTAAATCCACCTCACCCAGCACGCTTAACCACATAGCTATTTATTCTGAATGTATGAACACTTAAATACGCATACATAATAATACCCCTGCTTCTAAAAAAGAGGCATGAAAAACAACGGATAAATCCCAATATACTATGTCAATTACGCATTATAAATGAACCAGGATTTGGCTAAACCTACATGTATTATTTGTTGCTGTTTTCTTTGGAAAAAAAACCCAAAAGAAAACCAACATTAAATGCAATGTTATCAAAAGTACAATTTACATTCAAGGTGAACTCGACTGATTCACTTCAAGGCATTGAAATTGAAATTCATGGTTGACCGACCGTAACAATGTAATCATGTAATCAAACGGGACGGCTAACAGTAAACCCGAATTGTTTTCAAAAAGAATATACAATTCGTCCTATTATACAATATGTTTGTGTGTGTATGTGTATTTGTATGAATCTATACGTATATGTATAATGTATGGATATTATTTTTGCATATATATTTTTTTTCTTTGGCATGTATATATATATATATATATAATATGTAATTCTCTTCTTTTAAATGATGGTGATCTAGTGAATTTAGATCAAACAATATTAATAATTTGAATTACTTAGCAATTTCCCTATTTTTGCTTACTTAAAATTCCATCCATACAAGATCGATGGAAAAAGTTTCCTTTGCATCTTGTATATACATGTATTTTCTTTTCCTTATGTTTTTCACTCGATACCTACAGTGCGACCATTTGAAGTTTATTTTCATGTTTTTCCTGTATTATGACTGTTGTCTACTTGTACTAATAAAGCAACCCAATTTTTCTTATGTAATGTTGTTTATTTTTGATAATGGGTAATGGTATTGTAGCACATATAATTGTAATTGGGTTGTTTTATCATAAAATAGGTATGGCTGGATGTAGAAAAGTTAAACTGATTGTATCTTTCAATTTATATGACATTTTACATTGGTTAATATTATATGTACATGCATTATGTAGGACTGCGTTGACCAGGTTCAGATCTACATACTCTGTTATCTCATTTAACTTGCTTCTCATCAGCTTATTGTTATTATCTGGCGATGTTGAAATAAACCCTGGCCCAGGAGGCACATCCAATATTGCGAATGAAAATATATTGTCCATCTTCCATTGCAACATTAGAAGTCTCAGAAATAAACTTAATTATATAGCTGATATTATCGAAGAGTTCGACATTGTATTTTGTACTGAGACCCATCTAGATAAATCAAGTATTAGACAGCGATATTATTATCGAGGATTTTGAAACACCAAGTAGGAAAAATAGGGATTCAAGAGGGGGTGGAATTATTACGTATCATAAAAGTTGTGTAAATTTGACTAGGAGGTTGGATTTAGAACATGAACATGTTGAAAGTATGTGGTACGAGCTTAAGACAAAATTACATAATATTTTAATAAATATAAATTACAGATCTGAGAGACAATCTCATATTTATTACTCAGGGGCGGATCCAGGATTTCAAGTTAGGGGGGCGCACTTAAAAAAATCGCGGCGAGCGGAGGAAGACGCGAAACATTTTGGGGTATTTCGTGTGAAAAATCACGATTTTACGACAAAAAATCCTATTTATTCCAATTGCGGAGGGAGGCGCGAAAATGTTTGGGGTATTTCGTGTGAAAAATCACGATTTTACGCCAAAAAATCTTATTTTTTCCAATTTTAGGGGGCGCGCGCCGGGTGCGCCCCTCCCCCCCCCCCCTGGATCCGCCCCTGTTACTGGCAATATTTTGAGCATATGCTTAAGCAGGCTCATGATGAGAACAATAATATTATCTGTTTGGGAGATATGAACAACAATTTTCTTGGTAATCTTCCTCATAACGTTAATGACATTCTTGTCATCAACGGATTAGTTAATATAATAAATAAACCTACACACTTCGATGCACGATCAAGTAACACATCTCTATTGGACCCAATTTTAATTACCGATTCAATACCGGTTATTGATTGTGATACAATACCTATTGACAGGGAAATAAGTGACCATGACGGCACTTATGTCAGTATAGACTGTGGCTATTGTAACAGGAAAACCTTTCAGCGTACCATCTGGGATTATAAGAGGGGGGACTATTTACTTATGAAAAACAAAATAACTGAAACAGACTGGGGAAACGTGATTGATGCAGAAATTGATATTAACTCGGCATGTTCAAACTTTACTAAAACATTTCTTAATATAGCAAAAACGTGCATTCCTACAAGGGAGGTAACCATTCGTAGTGATGATAAAGTTTGGTTCGATTCGGATTTACGCCGTGAATCGCGTAAACGAGACAGACTACGGCAAATATTTTTTAGGACGAAAACGGAAACAGCCGAAAAAAAAATTAAAACACAAAGAAACAAATTTAATAACTTAAAGAAACAGGCGAAACAACGGTTTTACAATAATATTAACGAACATCTTGATGATCTCAAAACAGTAAATAGCAAAATGTATTGGAAAACAATTCACATGTTACTTAAAAATGACCGCTTCACGAATGAGTTACCTCCACTCCATGATCCATTCAATAATTTTAATTTGGCATATGATGCCACTCAGAAATCCAATGTTTTGAACAAATATTTTTGCTCGATTATCAAGTTGAACGACGATGATGCTGTCTTGCCAGATTTTCATGACAGATGTGAAAATATTCTATCCCACGTTATCGTTACTGAACAAGAAGTAATCGATATGTTATGTACTCTTAATGCTAATAAAGCTGTTGGTCCCGATATAATTAGTAATAGGATGTTGGTGTCTGTAAAGGAGGAGATATCGAAACCATTGTGTAGTTTATTTAATAAATCCTTACGTGAAAAAGTATTTCCATCGGACTGGAAAATCGCCCATGTAATCCCTTTGTTTAAAAATGGAGACAAATCTTTACCGTCTAACTATAGACCTATTTCTTTACTTTCTTGTGTAAGCAAGGTGCTGGAAAAAATTATTTTCAAGCATGTGTTTAATCGGGATAATGTCATTACTCCGACACTCAATACTCCGACATTCATTACTCCGACACTTATTACTCCGACAATCATTACTCCGACTCTTAATACTTCGACAGTGACCGAAAGTCTTTGCAATTCTGGCGCTATTAGCAATCCAAATGCAGTACGGGACTGCCCATTTAACTTGAAAGGGGCAGGGTTTTTATCCCGCGGCCCAACAAAATATTTTTTACAAAAGTAAATATTATTTCATATAGATCTAATAAAAATGCTTTCTCTGATTAATTTGTTTCTTCGATTCCCGTCATATTTTCCTCAAAAATTTAGCATAGCTTAGGAATATTATTCAAAATTTGTTGTAAAGCACCATACCAAGAGGATTTGCAAGGATAGGTGAAGTCAGCTCCCTTTGTCCTGTCAGTCATTCTCAAAATTACGGACCACTTTCACAACAGAAATTGCAAAAAATAACCTTAAGATATAGACTTACTGATGTTGTAATTTGCAAGAACTGGTATGCTGAATCATTTTCTGAAATTTTCCTCCACAAATGTCATCGATTTTTATTTTTCATGAATATTTCAAATATACTACCAAAACTCTTGGTAACGGACGTTAAACAGATACCCGACATACAAACGTATCAAAATTGAACAAAAGAACTCAATTGTTTTAAAGTATTATATAGTGTTTACTCTTACATGCTGGTATGAGTATGCAAATAAATGATCGATTGCAGAATTTTTGACACTGTTTTCACGGAACGTTAATGTGAATAAATGCGAAAAAAACATGTGTTGAATACATAAAAATGTTCAAAGTTTCCAATTTAAATTCCAAACAAATCACCAGACTATTTGCTATTTATATTTCATTTATTTTTTGAATACTTGAAACCTTCAAAATTGGAAATACATGCAAGTCAAATAATCTGGATCTTTCTATTCAAATATCAATCTATATAAGACATGCTGAGTTTTGTAACGGAAGTTAATAGTGTATATGACACTTTGTTTCTAATTAATTCAAGGACTTGCATGCTAATTTCTGATTAACAAGGTTTATTTATAGCTTAATACCAAGTGGCTATATGAAATATACTCGTCTATTTTCATGTGCAACGTATTTTATCAATGTCATTACGATACATCTATCATTTTTGCAGTAAGATTCACCTAAACTAACATTAATAGCTGATTAAAATTCGAAAATGAAAAAGAGGCAAGGTAGTATTGATTACCGTAATAAACATCTTAATAAAGCAAAAGAACAAAACAACTTGGACAATCAAAGCAACAGGAATGCTTAAGGTTTGCTCAATTTTAAGAATCGTAACGGATGTTAATTTTGAAAAGTCTTCCAATCACCGAATTTGGATTCAATTGCGACACTTTCTGTTTCTGGTATATTAAACATTCGTTTACTTCTTCCATTTGGCAACGGTTCAGGTATCCTTTTAAGCATGTCCGACAAAGAAACCCAAAGTTCATCTGGTGGATTCGGCCATCTATAAATTCCTGCATTGTTCCATGAAGTTGACACAAAACCTAAACTTGTCGCCATAGGGTACCTTAAGTTTAACTAAGCTTGTGACCTTGAACTTGCACCTATGCATTCCGTTATTATTTGAGACACACCTTCTCATGATGGACAACAATGTTGCCAGGTATCATCAATATCCATCGAGGCATTCACAAGTTATGGACCGAACACGATTTGCACAGACAGACGGACGGACGGACGGACGGAAGGACAGACAAAGTGATTCCTATATACCCCCCTGAACTTCGTTCGTGGGGGGTATAATGAGTAAGCTAGTTTAAATATTGATGTGCAAGTCGAAATAATTATGTATGTAATTGGTCTCTTAGGTTTTAACATCCGTTACCAAGTTTAACATGTCTTAATATCTTTAGGACAGATTCATTATTGTAAAAACAGGAATTAGAGCGTAATTTTTTTTCTGGTGCATTTATAAACAGGTAATTTTAAGGAGTAGATGATTTAAACCTACATGTACGCGACATTTTTTGTCGGTAGTCCTTCTGAGATCGTACTTCAATATACAAAATTTTGGGAGCTGTATTTTTTTGAATTTACACATAAATGCATATGTAAATAAATACATTTATAAACAAGGCCAAAACCCAAAAGAAATGGCCACAATTCTACCATAGGAAGTAATGAAAATGTGCGAAATCATATGGTTGAAAACAAAATTAATATCCGTTACTGCTTTAACATCCGTTATTCCGGTAAGAAATTGATGATTCATTCATTTCATTTGATTTCTCAACATAAATTTGTAAGTCTCTTTGATTAAAATGAGACATTAAGAAAAGCAAATACAACGATCTTCTTTGAAGTAACCTTTTTGTCAAGTTTAGCAAGTGAAGCCATGTAAAAATTAAACATCGATCATACAAACCTTGATTTTAGATTTATATATTCAGTGCACCGTCATTGCTTTCACCTTGTATCAACGTGTTAACCAATGATGATTGCTGACGTCACAATCGAACGTCGAAAATAGCACACCAAACCGCATCGGGTAAGACCTAACGTTCCATCTTTCGGGTAACGCTTGTTAATGGTCACAGTTGTTAACATTTTCATTCGTCTGGTTAAGCTAAATAATACATTTCATTGAATGTATTGTTAAATTAGATATTCTTTGACTTGAAATCTGTCTACCACCTATATGTTAGCCACCAATTTGTTGTATCAAATGAATAAATATCTGAAATAGGTGTCACGGATGTTAAATTCTTAACGGCGACATCATTAAAAATATCATTTGACTATTTTTCTCCAATATATCTTTCTAGACGCATTAAAATTTTATTTAATGTTTTCAACTAACATCTTACTATTAAACTTGCACATCTTTTACAACAGAAATTAATGCAGTCATTTGTGTATTGGATTAGCAATGTTCTGTAACGCTAGTTAAAAGAATATAGCGACAGTAATTGGTTAAAAATATAAAATTTCATCTTCCGACTCGTATTTTTAAATGTATCATTTTGAAAAAGGTCTTTGACAGGCATTCAAAATATGTACGTCTTGTGGCTAAAAACGTTTCATAAAAGAAATTACGGCAAGTTGTAATAATGCGTTCTATACTGAATTGACACACAATTTAAATCAAAATCAATAACAAATTGAACTTTGTCCATCGATAAAAACACTCTAAATATCTACATATTGTTTTATTTTAAAATACAACGTTTTGTGTATTTGTTTCCGCCATGTCAAACATATTTATGCCGTTCATTTGCACTCTGCTATTCCTAGTTTGCACGCGACACCGTGTTTTCTATAACGGGTCGTAATTTTGAGAATCACTGCTATGTGCAAAAAAGAGACTGAAAACACGGCTCATTTCATACTGCAATGTGCAAGCCTACAGGAAGTAAGAAAACCATTCATGGATAAAGTTTTTTCATATCTGAGAATCTGGCACCTTATGTCACAGACCTACTGGAGGATCAAAATATGCTACAGTTACTAATTGACTGTACAAAATTTGACTTTATACCACTCAAGGAAAGGAGCTATTTAGAAACCTTATCCAGAGGTTTATGTTATAAACTGTAACAGCAACGATTACACGATAACTACGGTATCATAATATGATCTAGAAAACCTGAGGATTAATAAGATATCGACACCGTTAGAGAGCAGATAGATGTAGATTAGGCATATAAATATATTTTTCATTTTAAACATATTTATTCATAAATAAATGAAATGGATTGGATAGCAGGCAATAGCCTATATAAATCCTCTCCATACACAAGGCAACAGCAACAATCAACAATGCATGCAGTTAATATTTACAATACACAATATAGAATTTCATACTCAAAGGGAAATAACTCGAGTATACAATAGCAGTCAGAAATCTCATATAATCAGTTATTGATAAGTAATTAACATTGATTAGATTTTATCGATAATTTGGCTGATATGAGATCTACTAAATTTTTTTAAATACACTTAGTTGCTATCTAAAAGTGCTACCAGTGTACGATGTTGCTAGATTTATTACCTCTCAATTTAATTTAAATACTTAATTCATTTCAGAATTTTTTTATTAGCATGCAGTAGGTAATCATAGTGTAAATATGAGATTTATGACATTATATATACACATGTATATATTTATAAAACAAAATAAATAATAAATAGAATATCAAGAAGTTAATTTAATTTAGTCATGTGAGAGGTATAGTACCGATATTTGCAATCATGGTCCATCATATGTGAGAATACTGTGTTTAAAAAAAATTAAATTTATATTACTATATTATTATCAAATCGTTTGCTCCGCTTAATAAAGGAATGTACTGCACGAAAAAGTTTTACATTCTTATTATAATCAGAGGTTTCACTTCCATAAAGAATGGTTTGAATAGTGAATTCTATGTTATTCTATATATATATATATAAGATTTAGCAGGGTGAAAGCTTGCTGAATCTCGTAATGAATAACTTTTTCTGTGTTAGCGGTAGACATTTTTTGTTATTAGCCACTGTGGCTAATGGGTACTAATTTCTTTTAGCCACACTCAATTTCAGTTAGCCACACTAAATATAAACAAAGAGCATAAAACAGTTGAAAGTTCAAAACTTTATTATTTAATTAACTAACAATAATAATTCATATATTATCATGATAAACAACAAACTTTGAACATTAGATAATCAGAACATTCAATATTCGTATGATTTTGTTGTTTTTTTGCTGTGTGGGGCCGTTGGCGTTGCCAAAAAAGGATAAAATAGATCTTTGGCGCTTGGCGGTATCGGGTCTGTTTGCCCTGGGTCTGTTCGCCCTACAAGTGGGTCCGTTCACCCCGATTATTAAAAATGATATCAGGTCTTTATAAGCCAACAAACAACCCATTGGACCATGTTGCACAACAGAATTAAAATATTACAGCTTCTATACTATGCAACTTTGTTTTGTAACTTGAACATTATGTTAATAGCTTGTTTAAACTATATTTGTTATATTTATTACTTTTTTAAAACTTTAATAAAGTATAATGGACTACAGACTCTTGATTCACTCATCTTTACCTGATTTACTAATTCCAAGGACACATACATTTTTTACAGACTCTGGATTCACTCATCTTTGCCTGCTTCATTCATTCCAAGGACTAAAACGTTTAACTTTGTTCATTATAGAAACATACACTTTAGCACACAGGTACGTGTGGACAGGACCCTATGATGCCCCCCTTTTTTTTAACATCTTTTTTGTTTTCATATAAACAACATTTTGCAACTTTCTATGTATCACTGTATGACATATATACAATAAATACAATCAAACAGTAGTTTCTATTCATGCCGGGTTTCTGACATAATATTATAAGAGAGAAGGTAAGTCACTCTTCTTTGTTTACATTGGGGTACCTGTTGTGCATTCATCTTAAATTTAGTGAATAAAAAAGGCCTACCTGTCTGGAAATTGGCTTATTCCTTCTCTGTATATATTATTCTCCCTGAAAACACACATCAATATTTATTTACAGCAGCTGACAACTCTCCATGGAACATTTTCCACTCGCGATTTGCGATTTTCAGACGACATTTTTGAAAACTCGAATTAAAGCTACGGAAGTGTAATATTAGCGACATCTGCTGGTCATTTGAAATATTGACGATACTGTAAAACGCGAGAGTTCCGGGTAAAAAGTTGGGGAATTTTTTGGCGCAAAATTTAATTTTACCGTATCGTCAATATTTGAAACATTTAAAACATATATACTTAAATATAGTATAAAGATCAAGACCTTCTAAGACCATCTTATGTGTGCCAGATTGTCCAAGATGGCTGCATGGACCAGGTCTTCCATGATGTGGGGTAACATGCCAGGTTAATATGAATCCATTAGAAAGAATCAATGCTTGGACAGAGTATAGTTGTTAATCTGAACTTAATCAATTATTATTATAGAATCTGAAAATGAGGTCAGGGTCAAGCTGACAAGTGTATGCTGACGTGTACTATCAGTGATAAATACATGGACCAAACAAACATGGCTTAGTTGACCTGTAAACTTAATACACATATTAACAGAGTCAGTAGACTGTGAAAATTAGGTCATGGCAATATTATTATATCGTGCTGACATGTACCGTGTATATTACATTATTGAACCAAAAATAGTCGATCCATAATATGAAAAACAATATGTGGTTCTTGAGAAACTGACCTATATACCTGTATAGAATTTTGATGCTTATGTGTATTTAACAAGACAGTAGAATATGGAGATAAGGTCAAGGTCAAGATGACATGGGACAGACTGACATGTACAGTATATTCTGGAGTGGGAAATGGATCAACACCTGTGTTAGCGGTAGACATTTTTTGTTATTAGCCACTGTGGCTAATGGCTACTAATTTCTTTTAGCAACACTCAATTTCAGTTAGCCACACTAAATATAAACAAAGAGCATAAAACAGTTGAAAGTTCAAAACTTTATTATTTAATTAACTAACAATAATAATTCATATATTATCATGATAAACAACAAACTTTGAACATTAGATAAACAGAACATTCAATATTCGTATGCTTTTGTTGTTTTTTGCTGTGTGGGGCCGTTGGCGTTGCCAAAAAAGGATAAAATAGATCTTTGGCGCTTGGCGGTATCGGGTCTGTTTGCCCTGGGTCTGTTCACCCCGATTATTAAAAATGATATCGGGTCTTTATAAGCCAACAAACAACCCATTGGACCATGTTGCACAACAGAATTAAAATATTACAGCTTCTATACTATGCAACTTTGTTTTGTAACTTGAACATTATGTTAATAGCTTGTTTAAACTATATTTGTTATATTTATTACTTTTTTAAAACTTTAATAAAGTATAATGGACTACAGACTCTTGATTCACTCATCTTTACCTGATTTACTAATTCCAAGGACACATACATTTTTTACAGACTCTGGATTCACTCATCTTTGCCTGCTTCATTCATTCCAAGGACTAAAACGTTTAACTTTGTTCATTATAGAAACATACACTTTAGCACACAGGTACGTGTGGACAGGACCCTATGATGCCCCCCTTTTTTTTAACATCTTTTTTGTTTTCATATAAACAACATTTTGCAACTTTCTATGTATCACTGTATGACATATATACAATAAATACAATCAAACAGTAGTTTCTATTCATGCCGGGTTTCTGACATAATATTATAAGAGAGAAGGTAAGTCACTCTTCTTTGTTTACATTGGGGTACCTGTTGTGCATTCATCTTAAATTTAGTGAATAAAAAAGGCCTACCTGTCTGGAAATTGGCTTATTCCTTCTCTGTATATATTATTCTCCCTGAAAACACACATCAATATTTATTTACAGCAGCTGACAACTCTCCATGGAACATTTTCCACTCGCGATTTGCGATTTTCAGACGACATTTTTAAAAACTCGAATTAAAGCTACGGAAGTGTAATATTAGCGACATCTGCTGGTCATTTGAAATATTGACGATACTGTAAAACGCGAGAGTTCCGGGTAAAAAGTTGGGGAATTTTTTGGCGCAAAATTTAATTTTACCGTATCGTCAATATTTCAAATGACCAGCAGATGTCGCTAATATTACACTTCCGTAGCTTTTATTCGAGTTTTCAAAAATGTCGTCTGAAAATCGCAAATCGCGAGTGGAAAATGTTCCAGACAGGTAGGCCTTTTTTATTCACTAAATTTAAGATGAATGCACAACAGGTACCCCAATGTAAACAAAGAAGAGTGACTTACCTTCTCTCTTATAATATTATGTCAGAAACCCGGCATGGATAGAAACTATTGTTTGATTGTATTTATTGTATATATGTCATACAATGATACATAGAAAGTTGCAAAATGTTGTTTATATGAAAAAAAAATCGATGTTAAAAAAAAAAAATAAAAAGAAGGGGGGGCAACATCTGAAAAAAAGAAAAAAAAAGGGGGGGGGCATCATAGGGTCCTGTCCACACGTACCTGTGCTTTAGCATACCAATTATTTTTAATATCCTACATTTTCTAGACTGGATTCACTACTGAATCGTTACCTGATTCACTTATTCCAAGAACTAAAATGTTTAACTTTGACCATTATCGAAACATACAGTCCGTGGACATATACATGTATAAGTATTTGTCACTTTCGTTAAAATACAGTATATAGTAAATTTGACGACAAAAAACAAAAAATGTCTTTAAATCATAAGAAAATAAAGGAAATCTAATGGAAAATCATGCTAAAATAAACAAAAATCTTTAATATTTCTGCTTATTCTGGTGCAAAAATTATCAAAACCCGTTTAGAAATGACTTCAAAATAAATTTTTTGAACAATGGTTATATGAAATATATAGCGTAAATTCGAGTGACGAATACCTATATTCATTGACTGTACACTTTAGCATGCCGCATATTTAAAATTTCTCAATTTAATATTTATAAGCAATCAAATATCACTTATTTTTCTATTATTTTTAATACCCTACATAATTATAATTATCAGGACGAACGGACCCATGGCGAACAGGGAATTAGGGCGAACGGACCCGGATTCGCGCTTTGCCATGCTTGACCTTCTCGTTGTGAAATAATTTACTGGTTTTAGATTCAAGCTTAGACAAAAAGACAGACAGAATAAAGCGTAATTTAGGAAACCAGTCAGTCGGTGACTAAATTCAAAACTATTTCCGGAATGGGACCCGGATATTGTTATTTCAACTGAAAAAACTACCGGAAATAATCAATTTGACCCTCTTTTTAAAATCATTTTGGATATTATACATCGATCAAATCATTGTCTATAACGCGTTTTATTCGAAGTTGACTTTCTACATAATAAAAGATCGTTGTCAGATGCACGCTTTAAAATATTTTCGTTCGCCAGTGTGGCTAATGCTACACAAATTATCCTCGCCACACTACTATTATATTCGCAAAATGCGACGTGGCGATCGTCTACCGCTAACACAGTTTTTTCTTTTTGACAATTTTAATTGGATATGCCAGGACATTTTAACGGTTTTGAAATGAAGTTTAGTGGACAATGTAATAATAACGTACCATCCATCGTCACGCTAGAAGTTGTTCTTTTTACATTTTATTAGTACAAATGACTCGTTTATGACTCGTGTATGTAGAAATAAATACTTTTAAATACTTTTAGAACCGTTTTAAACTAGATAGGGATATTTTAGAGATAAGTTAGGGATAAGGGCACACCATACCAGACATTTATGATTCTGGACTTCAGTGGTGAATACGTTGGTAACAGCGTTATCCAGGCAGTGGATGAAGATTCAAGATAGGTAACATGTAACAGGTAACAGGATATCCGGTTTTCATATAATTTTCTGGACTGTGTGTATGCATCCTTCAACAAGGGAAAAGTGTCCAAAGTTTCTAATAAAAAGTTCACATATTTCAGAGCAACATAGTAAAACATGTTAAAAGGTATGGTCAAAAACATATGTCCTAAGCGACATCGCTAAGTAAACATTGACGCACAGGAACACTGAAAACATAGTTCATCAACATTTTCGTCTATATTTTTTATTTTCGTCAATGAAATAAATATAATAATCAATTGCACGTCGTGAATATTGAATATATGATCATTCGTGCCGAAACGCATTCAGATTAAACTCGTGCGCGTAGCAAGTTCCGCACACTCGTTTAATCTGATGCGTTTTGCGGCACTCGTGATCATATTTTCAATATCCACTCCGAGCAATTATCCTATAGTTGTTTGGAGTTGCGATTAGATAGGATATGATGATACAGTCCGGGATGCATGGTCGGATTATTAATGAGTGTCGGAGTAATGACTGTCGAAGCTTTGTTTGAATCTTGTGCATATTAACTTTGTAACATTTATGAAAAGAATTGGCCAAATGAAAGGATTATCAAAGCATAGAAATGAACATTCTACATTCTGAGCTCATTGTTCAACAATGGGTAGGATTAAACTCCGCCAAATCAAAGTTAGTCTGCATTTTGTTCATAGTAGGCCAAAAGAAAAAGTGTCGTGTTTTCAGTTACCCACCCCACTCCTTTTCCTAGTTTCCAAGATTTTCTTCATTCATCATCTTATCAGAAACCACTATGTCATGTGGTGGTCATATTGGGTGTTGAATCTGAACGAAGAGAGGAATGTTGTTTTTGAAGACCACATATCATTCCTGCAAAGTATTGGTATAAAACAAACGAAAAAACCAATTTGTTTGATGGTGTTTAACGCCACTTTCAACAATATTTCCGTTATATCGTGGTGGTCAGTATTATTGGTGGCGGAAAGTGGAGGACTCGGAGAAAACCACCGACCTGTCGCAAGTCACTGACAAACTTTATCACATAATGTTTTACAACTCGCTCTGATCGAGATTCGAACTCACAACATCAGTGGTAATAGGCACTGATTGCATAGGTAGTTGTAAATCCTACTACCGTACGATCACGTCCACCACTGCCCCTTATTGTAATGGGTTCTATATGCGCATCCTTAATTATCAAATGTCTGCGATCAATTATGTACTGTTATCAAAGGACATTTGAAAAGGTGTAAAACGTGTAATTATCGAAAAGGGTGGATTATTCGATATTCATAGTGACCATTTCATTATACAAATCGTATTCAATACAAGTCCTATACAAAAGGAAAACAAAAGGGTAGTAAATGCTCTCCCAAGTTTTAATAGAAAATAAACGAGGAAACCGATTGGCCTATGTTTCAGGAATGCATAAAAAACAAGTTTGAGAAGGTTAAATTTAATAACCAGAATACTTCTGATGTAAATTTAGCCTGGTCAATATGGAAAAATGCCATCAACGAGGCTGTTTTCGACGTTATTGGGAAATTTAGAAAGGTGAACATTTTTAAAGTTTTTGAGACAAGGAAATTGATAAATTAATCAAAGAAAGAGATTAAATCGTTTGAAAAGAATTAACGATAAAACACAGAATTATGATAGCGAAACTGGGCAATGCTTATCGAATGTGTATAAACTTCGTATGCTTAATTGGTTTTCTCCAGGTACTTCGGTTTCCTTCACCAATAAAACTTACCGCCACGATATAGCTGAAATATTGCTGAAAGTGGCGTTAAACACCATAACCCTAACCCCCTCGTAAATTTAAAGTTTAAGAGACGATCAAGAAAAAGGAAAGTGCGGCTAAATTAAAAAGAAATTCAAGATTAACACTACTAATAAAGTTAAAGGTCTCTGGGAAGTTCTAAAAGGTTAAAAATGTGATGAAGCTCCTTCACGGCTTCTAAACTCTGTATATAAGTCTGAATTATAAAAACGTAGATATCAGATTTAGTGCGCACAACGAGTTTCTGGAATAACCTTCATCAGGTACGGTCAAAATCGAAAGATTGGAAAGCCAAATAATAATCGGCTAAAGTCACGTATGCCTGAGGGAGGAGAACCTTAGTTTTATTAATAATTACATTATTTAGGAACTGTAAATTTCAGTAATAAATATATCTAATAAACCAGGTCAGTGCCGAAGCACTGACTACTGGGCGGATGATTCCATGGGGGACGAATACTCCACCAGCAGAGGTATTGACCCAGTCGTAGATATCTGATGAAATGATGACAGAGAAATTGATATCAATGCAGTCCATGGGGAATAACAAATATTCGATTCTATACATAATTAGTGTATGTCCCTGGTTAGGAAATAGAAATGTCAAAATTGGAAACATGACCACTGTGCAGATGGCTGTTTCCCAGAGAAGATGGGTATTACTATCGATTTCATACTGCGTAATCTGTTTCGTGACTATTCGGACACAGTACTTCGATTTTAGCTTTGGAACTTCCGGTAATATTTTACTTGAAACAGGAATCGAATATTGAAGACTTCATTGCCTTTGAAGTATTTGGCAATGTCTCTCATTATTAATACATTATTAAATTTTGAATCGTATCGCGTGGGCATAGTGAATGGTTCTAGAACAATTAAGTTACCTGTCGTTTCTGATGTAAACAGGAATAAGGGTAATAACAAAATTACCGAACTCCGAGCAATCTTACAAAGGGAAAGTCAAAACTCATAATTATATAAACAGACAAAATCAGTCAACAACCGGAAAGCTGTGAAAACTGTAATCACCCTGAAGAAATGGTGGGTTGAATAAGAATTTAAAGCGCCAAACCTCTTGCTTTCATTACGGCTCAAAGTTTCTGGCTGTCACTATCACAGTATGTATAACAATACTTGAACAAAACAGGTAAAACAGTTGTCAAAACAGCACCAAACTCAGGGATAGAAAAATATTTTTGACATTTTTGTTGACTATCTTATCTTTATACATTTTCACTATATGAAAATCCATCGCTTATAATCTTTTCTGCAAAGACGGAATATATTTCGACAAGATCTTGGTATCGAAATATAAACTTTATAAGAGATCGAATAAGGCGAATCTTTTCATAGCCCTGGTCCAGTAGCCTGTTTCTCAGATGAAGTGACCTTCGAACGCCAAATTCGACCAGACCACAGGCACTAGACGTTCAATGAATAAAATGTAGGGTCAATATGGAAAATATAGTGTCACTGTTATATAATAAAGAGAAGGCTTCTAATGCATTTTTCGGCAAACATGTAAACAAATCGGTTCATTTTTTCGTGTACGGTTTTCGCTTGACCTTTGCGGTATTTATGGAAGGAGACCTACCTAATAGTTTCTCCGCCGTATAATTTATTGGAGAGCAGACGATCATACTTCATTAAACCATACTATTGTGACGTCCCCAGAAATATTCAACTTCCATTGTGGAGCGACCATGACATTGCAGGTCTGCACAGAATAATTAGCATATTTAATAAAAGAAAACTTGGCAGGTGCATCGTTGGACATCACAAAAAAATGTCAGAAGCTTACCAACTAAATAAAATGTATACCTTTTAGTTCTATTGTCCAGTAATCGGTCGTAATTTTTTTTATATCTAGTTTTCTTTTATTTAATGGCCTCACCTCTGTTAGAATTGGAATTCTTCAAGTTTACAAATGGTGACATCCGTAATTATATGGTCTATAGCTATCTACATATTATGGTTCCTGGCATCAACAATATAACAAAGACGGATTTGTTCATCTCTTAGGAATTTATCAATGAATTGTAAAAAAAATTTAATGTCAAGTAGTGGCTGTATATATGTCCTTGTATCAAGTGAGCAATTTTCAGTCGTATCATGTATTCATCATGATAACTTTTTAAACAACTTCATAGTTCACAGTACATAATGTGTGTTTGGACCAACGTACATTTTTGTATGAATATAATGTTAGCATATTCACCGAAAACAAACTTTTTTTTCGTGTCTCATGATAGCAAAAAGCTGAAATATACAATTATTCTCTGTCCTAGCAGTTGTATATGCAAATGATGGATGGAAGAAATTACAATTTGCTTATTTTGATTATTTTCCTGTTTATTATTTCGTTCAAGTTCACAGTATTTGCAGGTCAATGCTGTTTAAAACTCATTCATTAGTTGACGATGAATGTACATGATTAAGGCTATAAGTAAGGGTAATAACAAAATTACCGAACTCCGAACAATCTTACAAAGGGAAAGTCAAAACTCATAATTATACAAACAGACAAAATCAGTCAACAACCAGAAAACTGTGAAAACCGTAATGACCCTGACTTGGTACAGGCATTTCTAAAGAAATGGTGGGTTGAATCAGATTTTAAGGCGCCAAACCTCCCGCTCTCATTACGGCTCAAAGGTTCCGGCTGTCACTGTAACAGTATTTAAATACAGGAACAAAATAGGTAAAATAGTTGTCCAGAAACGCATCGGGTACACTAAATCAAAGAAGAGTTTGAAGATACCAAAGGGTCAATCAGAATCCGTATATCGAAGAAGAACAGACAACACAATGGGGGGGGGGGGGGAGTACAAAAGGACAAACAACGATCTACAAAACATGCATATAAAATAAAAGATCGAGTAACACGAACCCCACTAAAAATCGGGGGTTACCTCAGGTGCTCCGGAAGGGAAAGCAGTTCCTGCTCCACTAGTGGCACCCGTCGTGTTAATCTAGTTACAAACCCGGTAACTTCTATGTTTTTATTTTTAAACTATTTTTCAAGTGTAATTCGCTTCATAGAGAACTGCTACTAACACAGAAGCTACTTAACCTCCGGTTCTTAGCTGTTAAATTGAAGTCATCACTTCCAACGTTTCATGGCCATGACGTTAACCGTTGCGGAATATATGTGTCTTACGACTGGTACCACTAGTGGAGCAGGATCTGCTTACCCGTCCGAAGTTCCTCCCCGGTTTTCAATTGGGTTCCTGTTCCTCAATCTTTTCTGTGCATTTTGTAGATAATACGGACACTGTATTGTCTGTTCTTCGATTTACGGCTTTATCTACCCCCTTTGATATCTTCAAACCTGTCTTACAATTATCTTAATGAACTATATTTACCTTGTTTCTTTCAGGTGTTAGTGTACAACCTATAGAGTTTTCCAAATGTATCTGTACCAATTCATCGACTGTTATGAGCCAAAGAGAACTCCAAGACAGATTAAACGACCTTTATTCTATACTTTGTATCGATCATCGAAATACGTCGTCATTCTTGCGAACTAAAACTAGTGCGACTGGCAATCGACCGTCTTCTGTATCTATCGGTATAACTGGAGTTATCCTTCTTTTGTCTGTTATGTTATTTATTATATTACTGGATATTTTACCACGCAACTAACAAATCATCTCCTTGGCAATTTTTGACACGGTTATCATATTTTTTTTTCAAGAAAAGTACATTTTTAGATTGACTGGTCTCATTAGATATATTTCTTATTATCGATCCCTCTTGATAGTAGCTCTACTACCACGAACTATGACCAGATTTTTACACATTAGTAAATATAATTAACATAGAGACCTAATGGGTAACCTGTTTAATAATGGACCAAAATTAATTGTCAGAGTTCGTATATATGATATATTAGCAAACATCTAGGAAAGAAAATTATTGATTTGAAAACTGGATTTTTTTTAAAAAAAATTCTGAAAATTTATAGAAGTCAAACGAACTTTATGACATTTACTAACTTTGCATAAGCACAACAAATTGATCAATAGTTATTGCAACAAAGTTGAATTTTACGGAAAGAGATAAAAAAAAATTAAAAAAAGAGGTAAAAATGCTGATAACAGAACCGAGTATATGCCAGACCAATCTACTGTGGAATATAGCATATTATGAGTAAGCTATGTCATTGTACCCTGGATTATAACAAGACGTGACATACTACTCTCAGATTGGATTATGACAACAACTAGTGGCATCCGTCGTGTAACATATATTATGATTCAGATCGCACATTGAAAATATTTTCACTTATTTTATTGAAAGAATGAATTCCTTTATAAACCATTCGATATCTAATCATGTAAAATAATAATTTTACAAAAGGATATTACAGTGCAGAGTACTTTAAATCAATGCTTTTTTTTTGTTTTGTTGTTGTTGTTTTTTTTTGGGGGGGTATGGTTGTTTGTTTTTGTTATTAGGGGCCGTCATGGTCGTGATAGTATGGTTGTTGGATTTTACAACTACCTATGTAATCAGTTCCTACCACCACTAACGTTGTGAGCTCAATTACCGTTAAGGCGAGGTGTACTTGATACAACACTATGTGATAAGTTTGTCAGTGACTTGCGGCAGGTCGGTGTTTTTCTCCGGGTACTCCGGTTTCCTCCAGCAATAAGACTGACCGCCACGATATAAATGTAATTTTGTTGAAAGTGGCATTAAACACCATACCCCGAAGCATTATTCTCCCCGTTTAATGTTTGTAATTTAATACATAGATGTACTTTCACAATTCATTAAACCTACATATACCCGTATATAACTAGTGTGACATTTGTTCATATAACATGTCAGTTCTCAGTATGCTCTTTGCTATTCTTAACCTCTATGCGAGTAGCAAAGCAATATGTATCCACGGGTACTCGAGACTGCAAAAACATAATTGCATCGTATAATTCAGCTATTATTTTCAGTTTAATTATACGTGAATATAATATAATATCACCACATTAGTGACCCTTTCTATATTAAATAGTCGTCTGAAAAATCCATTTAGCTGAAATTTTGATAAAGTTGGCGTTAAGCACCAAGCAATCAATCAATCAATCGATTTATATAAATATTTAATGTCTGTGCCCCTTCACTTGCTGATGATGTGTCATGTATTAGTACGTCACCGAAAACACTACAATGTATGCTCGCTTGTTTGCAGTGAAAATTCACGAAAATGGTATTTCATCTTTAATGCAAAATAAATCATACATATTACAGTTCTCACTAAACCCACGAGAGAAAAACCTGATATATAATTGGCATATAGGCGACGATAAAATACCGTCATCAGATAACTGTTGTCATCTGGGTATAGAAATGAACTCTCGCTTCAGAGCCACAGAACGAACAACTAATGCTTGTAGAAAAGGTCGAAATGCCTTTTTTCCCCATTAATGGTATTAATGGAAATACCATGCGTGTTAGTCAAATTATATAAATCTGTCGTCTTACCCACTGTCTGATACGGCTTTTAAATGTGGAACCATTTTAAATCAGTAGACTCTAACGAACCTTAATACATTCCAACATTTTATTGTAAAAAGAATTCAAAATCTAAGACCTCGTACAAGATCTGACATTGTCAAAGGTTACTTGGAATCCATCCTATTTTATCCTACATTGACACTAGAAAACTGTTATTTTTACATAAACTATGTTCTCTAGATGATAATTTCATAACAAAAAGAATATTTATGACCAGGTTGTTCTCGTATTTTGCTGACAACTCTCGAAAACATTTCGGATTTATTCCAGATATCATTGGAATCTTATACCACTATGAACTGAGTAACTATCTAGTAGAATACTTGCTCCAAGGGATTTTTCCTCCAAAGCAGTTATGGAAATCTATCGTTTATGGTGCTGTAAATGAAACACACTCGGACGAGTGGTCATTGCGTACAACGTCTGACAATGATTTCCTTCGATTTAGAGACATTCATAGATCAGTTGAACTTGCTAATGTATGGAAATATCCGAAATCTTCAAGGATATTAAAAAAAAATTATTGTGAAACTTATGACTGACATCCCAAATAACACGAAAGGCATATGTGTCTATGTAACAGACAGTTTTCTGACATATTTATTCATGCCTGTTGTAGTTGTCCCGGTACCCAATTCCTACAGAAAACTTGGTGGGATATGATTATTGCACATTTTAACCTTGACTTGTATGTTGAAATAAGTCAATACGACAACGAACAAAGATACCAAATCCTACTTGGGAAAAACCTACTACCGACATTAATGAACTGGACTACGAGAGATTTCTAAAGTTGTTACATTGCCATATTATATATTACATCACCGAATATAACCGTATTGTATACTACATAGACTGAAATTACACGCATTTATTTATCTATTCGTATTTTTGTAAAAGAAAATCATAATTAGTTATAATATGTCAAATGTTGTCCTCAAATATTTCTAACATTCTAATTTTTTTAAAGGAAGTAGATCATCCCTTAAAGTTTGGTTATATTTCAATTTTCAATTTATATTATGTCCTGCATAATATTATGATATATATATGGTTTGTTTCTTTGTATTTATATACTGTAAATATTACTATTATTAGTTATTGTAGAATTGTATACCTTTATCACATATTTCACTGTAATCTCTGTGAGGAGGAAATAAAGAAATGAATGAATGAATGAATGAGGATTGACATGTTAAATGTATTTGATATTAGATTATTGTTGTGATATGCGTTGAATGACTTTAGGAAGTAAAGCTTAAAATAATGACATCAGCAATAATTTTTAGAAAATAAAAATAAACTTTCATTGTTACAAATCATTGTATGTTTTTTTTTCTAATCTATGATGTTATGGTTGATCTTAATGATTAGTTTTAGTACAGAAATAAATACAAAACTGGTTCTCAACAAAACGAAAGGTAAGCTACGATAATTTATATTAATAAAATTTAAATAAGGATGATATAATAAATAATATAAAGTATATAATGTCACATTTAATTCTGCTTTATAATATTTGTGTTAGGATTAGAGTTATATGGTGTTTAACGCCACTTTCAACAATATTTCAGTTATATTGTGGCAGTCAGTTTTATTGTTGGAGGAAACCGGAGAAAACCACCGACCTGCTGCAAGTCATTGACAAACTTTATCACATAATGTTGTATCGACTGCAACTCGCCATGAGCGGGATTTGAAATCACAACTTTAGTGATGATAGGTACTGACTGTACAGGTCAATTCAACTACCACACGATCACGACAATACCACCATACAAAAATTTGACAATGCGAAAAATAATGTTACATGTATATTCTTAAAAACTACGAATTCCGAACACATATATGCACATCAATATTTCTTTAATGACTGTTTAATAATAGGATGTAATAAAATAACAATGACAATAGTCAATCTTTTTAATTTGAACGTACCCGATACAGGTTATTCTAGAAACTCGTCGTGTGTTCTAACTTAGATATCTAAGTTTTTATCTTAATCATTCACGGTTTGAGAACAATAAATCAATAATGATGTGTACAGGTGGTATAGCTATATTGAATTATGGTTGTGTGCCATCAATAACCAATCAATCATCAAGATATGTTGGTCTAGTTACAGTGTGTTGCAAGTGCTTGTAGCAAAATGAAACAGTTTGGCATTCTCAAGAAATGAGACAATTTTACGATGAATTGATCTTACTGAAATGAGTAGAGTGTCATCTTCAATTATGATGAGAGCAAAATTTGTAATTGGGATTGTTATATTTGTTTAAGTTTTGATATAAAAGGGATAATGTTGGATACGCTATTTTTTTCTTTCAACGACCACCATCAATTACCAATCCGCACGAGATGTTCTTCAATTTGGTTAACACATATTTCATTTGCCAATTAAATTGATTAGACACAAGTTAAACAAACTTATGAAGTCTTCTCCAAATTACAATTTGTTATATTAAAGAAGTACATAAAAGACATTACTATATATTGCACTAATAACGATTCGATAATGAATATTCACCCGAAAAATGGAAGGAAAAATAAGATTTAGATGGATTAAAATGATGTGCATGATCACCCAAATCGTAGACGTCGTTTTGCAAGCCAGTTACACGTTCAACAGATATATGATCTTTAAAATAAATAAGAAGTCCACCGCCTGTGTTATTATGATCCTTTCTGGTGGTGATTTTTGAAAAGAATTCAAGTAATAGATCATCGTTAAATCCAACTATCTTACGATCACGACAATGACGGTCCCCTTTTCGGTAGTAGCTGCTATCTAGTTTATTTTACATGTCATGTGATTTGCATCCTAGAAAAAAGGTCATCGTTTACGTCACCTTCTTTAGACTGAATGAGGCAAATTTTGACAATTGTAGCCAACTGGAACCGAATAACGTAATGCTGAAATCAAAATCGCTAATCGTAGTGCAGAAAACGAAAATTGCAATTTAAAACAGAACATAGTGCATTACGATCAGCAATTGCGGTTTCCGAACGAAATACGAAGTACTTTGCGAGTTATTTGATGTTTCGTGAAATACCTGGTTTTCCAATCGAAAATCCCAGTTTTCGCGCAATATACAAGATATTTACTACGTAAATCCCAATTTTCGTTTGCAAAATCTGGCATTTGTACATTTGTGACTTTCACCTGTCATACATACTCGGGACACTTTATATTACCGCATAATATTAGAAATCGTCCCACTTGCCTGAAAGGTTTAGAAATTTATATGCAGTCAGTATATAGTTGGCACAAGAATGGTATGTTCTTTTAATATTATATATCATTTCTCAAGAATCTTCTGATTTCTTCATCTAATTCAATATACATTTATACACTATGGCTTTTACTGGTAATTATATGTCACCATTGTATATTTCCTTAGTATAAGGGGTGATCGAGGATATCATTGTAATTCCATTTCACAACATGGCACATGGCTGTCACATGAGATGAACAGCCTCGTCATGATATCAGAATTGATATCAGGAGGAGATTGATCATCTCACGTAACACCTATGTACCATATATTGTTTCATGGAATTTTAGTTAAACTTCAATTAAAATGTAGTTTAATATTTTTAATTTTAGCTCCACTAATTAAGAACGCTTGTAAGTGCCATAAATAAATCTTGGCATCAAACATTTTAAGCACACACAAATAAGTTTTTAATGATGTCATTTTATTTTCCATATAATAATTGCATCTGTGGTTATTGGTGGCACTTTTACAATATAAGTCACTATGAGTCTTCAATGATGGGGATAACAGTTCCCCCCAAAGTATCCGTGAATTGGCCTGTAGCTTTCAGGGTAACAAGTATTAAATCAATGACTACATTGGAGTCTAATTGTATGCATCTTTTATTGATCTTCACCTTAAAATTGACAAAAAAGATTAAAAATACTCTTCGATAAACGTGATGAATTCACTTTTCCAATAGTCAACTTCACATTTCACCAGTATCAATATTTCAGCAGCATCAGCACAACCATAGTTAAGATTTGACAACTCGTACTGTATGTGCCCAGTATACTGAATTTCTAGACAGAGCTCAGCTGCTGACGCAAAAGCTACTCAAACAAGGATACCTTGCTCTAATGTTGATGTCATCGCTATAAATAGTTTACAGTAGTCATCACGAACTGGGTGAACATTACGAAATATCCATTTCTCAAATGGCAAGGATCGTTTCCCTATTACGTGGACATTTGTTTCATTTATTGCTGACAATATTCTTAGGGGACTTGACTATAAGTAACACGGCCAGTGTACGTGTTATAAGTAAAAACCTGGAACTGTCTACCCTTCGCCAGCACCTAGTTTTGGTGGGGTCCGTGTTGCCAATCTTTTTAGTTCCTATGACAAGATTATAAGCACATTTTTTTATTTAATGCACATGATCTTTCAATGAAAGACAATTCAATATCATTTGTAAATACAAAAGGAAGTACAATTATATAATCTACAAACAACATTGAGGACAAATTCAGTGAGCAAACATAACATTTATTTTTAAAGAAATACTTTTAAATAACAGTCCTCTTGGCTAAGTAAATGTCATCAAAGTTTTACGATCACCACCATGACTTCGTTGACCGCTATGGAATATCTGTGTCACAAATGACCACCGATATATTACACTTGTCGTAAACACTTCCTTATTCATGACTTAGCACAGCGTTTGTAACTAGATTAACACGACGGGTGTCACTACTTACCTGTCCGGAGCACCCGAGTTCACCCCCGGTTTTTAGTGGGGTTTGTGTTACTCGATCTTTAGTTTTATGTGCATGTCTTGTAGATCTTTGTTTGTCCTTTCTCTTTTGGCCATTGTGTTGTCTGTTCTTCTTCGATTTACGAATTCTTATTACCCCTTTGGTATCTTCAAACACTTCTTATTTAATTTAATATATAATATATGTTGATATATTTAAGTTTCATGGAACGAGATAAAAGAACATTGTGACGTCCCGACCAAGAGTGAAGTAGAACAGAATAAGAATCCAGAACTACAACCAGATCAACATGTTACGACATGGACTGCTTCTTGGGTGAATGTAAACGACTGGGCTCATTTTTATGGCCATTATTTATTTTTACATGAAGATAAATATTACATGAGAAATAAAAACAACAAAATAACACAAAAAACGACAAATAAAAACAGGAGCATGTTAATATTTCTTTAAAAAAATAATTGAAATATGAAATATTAATATACAATTTGTGAATCATATTATTTCAAGCCTCTCAGATATATTGTTGCTTGCAGTGCCAGACTTACAAATAGACCTGGCAGACTAAGCTAAAGGACCTCAAAATCTAGGTAGCCTCCGGTAAAAATGTATAATATTTTTGATACTGTCATAGGCATTTCTTACATATGATCTCGTAGTGCACTACAGTCTCTTTGCAATCTTTGCAGTCGTGAGAGTGGGGGATTGAGAGGTGTTTCACAAGTGGAGATGTCTAGAGCCTCCCTTGATCTAAATCCGGCTCTTGTTTTTTGGTACAATACATGTAGCAGCGATAGTGTGGTAGTTGGTTATCAACATCAACGATTGTACGGTAGTTGGATATCAACATCCATCTATACAATCATGGTCTATGACCACGTTTTAGGTATGTTACTATGGCGACGTGTACTTGATAAAGACTACCAATTAATTTCCATAGGTTGGTACTGTATTTACCTACACATTATACGTTTACACCAGGAAACATGTATTGCTGAAATATTTTTTGAATATTTTGAACTTTTTGGTTTTCTATTAGAACTAAGGTATTAATTATCAAAATGCAATAATCAGCTGATGTAGTTTTGGGTACATTAAAACCCTCATTGATTAGAAATCGATGGGTAAATCAATAATACCGCTTCACAAAACCCTGTCATTATACACCTGCATAGAGATAGCTATGTTGTGTGAAAAACCAATACTGTATTCATAGCAGTTAAAAATGCATTTTAGTCCATACTATTTGTATTATCTTTATGGCTAAGATATTTAACAAGGCCGACTATTGCTTGATTATATAAATGATTATTGTGTCCCCGTCAATTGTTGGTCAGAACAAATATTGCCCTTTTTAACATTCACAAAGACAAATTACTTTATTTATTACGTAAGTCTTTTAACTATTGTTGTTATGTGGATATCGTTCAACAAAACCTCTGTCAGAATTATTAAATATATCATTGTCCTGTGGACACCGTTCCACAACACCTCTGTAGGAATGGTTATGTCTATACGAGTTGGAAGATACCAAATGTGTAATCAGAATCCGTACATCGAAGAAGAACAGACAACACAATGGCCAAAAGAAAAAGTACAAAAAGACAAACTACGATCTACAAAACATACACATAAAACTAAAGATCGAGTAACACGAACCCCCCTAAAAATCGAGGGTGAACTCAGATCACCTGGACATCATTCCTAAAACGTCTGTGGGAATTGTTATATCTATTATTGTCATCTGGACACCGTTCCACAAATCCTCTGTATAGATCGTTTACAAAATTGGCGGTGAATTCGGGTTATTCGGAATAGTGTGCAGTTCCTGTTTAAAGTGTAACACACGTCGTGCTACTCAGTATCCAACAAATGTCGTAAAGAGAGAAAATGTCCGGCGAGAGATTACGACAGTATAAACAGATCACAAGTCATCAGTGATATTGATACTTCGTTAGTCCATCGGAGTTGTCGTGGTCGTATGGTAGTTGGATCTACAATTACGTATGTAATCAGTGCCTATCACTACTGAAGTTGTGTGTTCGAATCCCGCTCAGATGAGGTGTACTCGATGTAACATTATGTTATAAAGTTTGTAAGTGACTTGCGACAGGTCAGTGGTTTTCTCTGAGCACTCCGGTTTCCTCCACCAATAAAACTGACCGCCATGATATAACTGAAATATTGTTGAAAATGGCGCTAAACACCATGCCCCTCGTTAGTCCACCAGGCGCATTTATCTGTGAGTGTGTGTGTGTGTTTACCTTTTTAAGTAGTACTTGCTACCTGCATTATAAAAGCAAACATATCGAAGAGCAGTGAGATAAACCTTAGTTTTATAACAATATTTCATATTCATCATTTGTTCATTCTTATCTTGAAATATCAAGTACATGTTTATTATTCTAGAAGAAATTATGCCAATGTGTTACCACGCCTAGAACAATTGTCACGACAACAACTTGCATTAAAAGTTGCCGGTTTCACAACGATGTGTTCTGCTCGTCTGAGAAGGGATTGGCATTGTTTAAGATTGAACGAGGTAATTATTTGTCAAGAACATGTAGTGTTATGTATTCATATCACATATCATCCACAATATGACCAAACTTTAGAACTCACAACTCCAGTGCTGATAGGCACTAACAACCTGTGTAATCAGTGCCTATCAGTTGTGAGTTCGAATCCCGTTCATGGCGAGATGTGCTCGATACAACATTTTGTGATAAAATGTGTCAGTAACTTGCGACAGGTCGGTGGTTTTTTCGGGTACTCAGGTTTCCTCCACCCATAAAATTGACTGCCACGTACACGATATAATTGAAATATTGTTGAAAGTGGTGTAAAACACCATAACCAATAACCCACCCCAAACTTTAGAGTATAATATTTTATGCATTACTTATGTTCGTTTTCACAGAAATATTGTGACAGCAAAGCACTTTGTAAACAACAGACAATGTGGTTCATTATAGTTTGTATAAATAACTCGTACCCATCTATATATTGGTTGGTCTATCCCATTGAACTTGAAACAAAAGACATGACAGATATAGTTAGGCATGCTTTATACCCAGACCTACACCTAGAAATTTAAAGTGCAAGTCGGTTAAAAATGACGCTTTTATAAAAAGAGAGAGATCAAATCAATTTTCCATTTATATGTAGCCACATTCCAGTAGCACGTACCTATATCTCTCTTTTTAATGGATATTCCAGAGTGTCGTATCTAGATTTCCTTGAAAGAGGATGCTGCTAACAAAGAAGCTAATAGATTCTAAGATAAGATTTGTTGGTCCTTAATTTGTGCTTAATCAAATATAACATCAATATAGAACAAAATGTTGTTTAATTAAGTCTAAAAACAGACTAAAATAGACGAAATATTAACCATTGATTTATCGTTTCCAGATATCGAAACTGACATGGCAATCTTTGATAACATATCAAGTACACGCCGTTGTCTTGCTTCGCAAAATAACATAAATGTTGTCACGGATTGTAGTTCTACATATAATTTTAGTTGTGAAGGATCAGGTGAGTGAAAACCTTAGTTTTGCATCAAAGAAAAGTTTCAATATCAGAAGCAGTAATTCGAAAAAGGACAGATAGTTAATACAATGGTCAAACGAAAATGGAAAAAAAATACTGAAAATGACGGACCAACCACAACATGAAAAATTGAAGATTAAGAAACGCGAACCTCATTGAAAACCATGGGTGAACTCAAGTGCTCCGGAAGGGTGAACATATCCTGATCCACCAGTGGCACCCGAATATATTACGTTCACTATTCGTAGAATGTGCATAGCGCAAGTACAAAGCAATTATATGACATTTCTGCAGTTAATATTTATAATTCTGACAAATTCATCATATTCATCTTTGAAACGCAAAACAGGACACAAGCAAGACTATATCAACACACACACGCATATTTTGTATTACTCACCTCTGATGAAATGCGAGTAAAACGAAAACAAAAATTTCAAAATGTGTACAATAAATTAAAGTAAGGTTTTAGTTGATGTGTGTTAACACCTGCAAACTGGGATTGATGATTAATATGACGGCTGAATTAAACATGAATACAAACGATCTATTGGCAACATAGAGAATTCAAAGTACAGTTCATAATCATACAGTATATAAACCTGGAGGGGCCGTCGTTGTCGTTATCGTTTGGTAGTTGGATTTACAACTACCTGTGCAATCAGTGCCTATCACCACTAAAGTTGTGAGTTCGAATTCCACTCGGACGAGTTGTACTCGATACAATATTATGTGATAAAGTTTGTCAGTGACTTGCGACAGGTCAGTGGTTTTTTCCGTGCATTCCGGTTTCCTCCACCAATAAAACTGACTGCCACGATATAGCTGAAATATTGTTGAAAGTGGCGTTAAACACCATAAACCTGGATCGCTAACAGTGATTTAAAACAGAATAACAACTTACTCAGTAAACACAATAGTAATAGTTTATTTATTATTGTTAGGAATCAACCATTTTCGTATTGTATGGGTGGGTGTTCCAAGATTTCAAGATTTTATTAGTATTCTCAGACAGTTACACTGTAACAAGAGGCAACATATATACAACAATATAATAATGGTGAACAGGGTAAATTCACAAAGAAAAAAACACATGTACATAATATAATTAGCATAACAAATATTAAATAATATTTGAATGAACAGACACAGAATATATTTTAAAATCCACCTGTGATGTATGTTTATCTCCATTATTTTCAAGGAATGGACAGTTATGAACAATGTGGACAGGGGCGGAGTTATTGTTCTCTTTGTACTTTAGATACTATACACACGCTTTTTTTGTTACAAGATTATTAATTAATGAAATTAATAAAGTACAATGGGTGGATTTTAAGTTGGAGAATGTCCTCGTATCTCTCCATTCCTTAAAAACAATCGGCCTCGGCTCCATTGTTTTTAAGGAATGGAGAGTTACTTGGACATTCCCCTATACGTAATGTAATGTTCATAATAGAGTTATCTATCACGTGAAAAGCATGGGTCGCACTCGATACGAGTAACCAGAAAAGAGCTCTTTAATCTATATAACATGGATTATTTTTTACATTGGGTGAGTTTCTTATCATTTTCATAATATTATAAAAGTTAGCGATTTTTTTCTATGAATATTGCAACATTATTCAAAACAGGTTTACTGCAAATTGATCAGATTCCATTTAACTTATTCTGACATAAAATAATAAGAAGGAATACATGTAGCCCTAAGACGTTGTATTTGTTCGTTCTGACATAAATATAAATAATGTAATTCATCACCTATTGATCTATTATTGCAAAGCGAACATGTTCGCTCAATACGTGGTGTACCGGTCCATCGGTCAATTGGAATATTTAAATTTCTAGTTTTACTGTAAAGAGCATATAACGCTTTTTGTGCTTGTTCTGCTAGTTTCTTTTTTACAAGTGTCAATTTTCCATTATAAGTAAACGTTAATCCTAAATATGAATATGACTCAACAATTTCAATATTGGATCCATATAATTTAAACTCATACTGTTGTCTCCCTTTACGCTTACAAAAGATCATAGCTCTAGTTTTTTCAACATTTATAGACAGTTTCCATTGCGAACAATAACTTTCAAAAACATCTAATGAGCTTTGTAAATCAATTGCGCTTTCTGATCAGATAATAGTATCATCAGCATAGAGGAGTACAAAAATAAGAACAAAAATTCTTAGCTCCTGACATAGATTTTTAATTTTTTCAAGACCTTTCATCTGGTATTGTATCAGATAATCTTCTAAATCTGCAAGGAAAATCGAGAAGAGGAAATGAGGTAAATTTTCCCCTTGGCGCACCCAATATCACATGTAAAAAGCCCTGAAATATCATCATTTTGCATTACGTACGATTTAATTCTATTATGCATATTTAATATCACTTTTAAAACTTTCCTACAAACATTATTTTTCACCAGTTTTTGCCATAACCCCAACCTCCAAACTGTATCAAACGCCTTTTTAAAGTCAATAAATGTGCAATATAATTTTTCCCAAACAACATATATATATATATCAATTAGCACGTGTAAGCAAAAAATATTGTCTGTAGTTGAATATCCCACCCTGAACCCAGCTTGAGCATTTGGAATCTTGTCTACCAAATCTGCATATTTTGTCGGTCTACTATTAAGAATTGACGTGAAGACTTTACCTACAGAAGAGACCAATGTGATTCCTCAATAGGAATCTGGATTACCAGGATCACCTTTGTTTTTGTAGATAGGCATGATTATACCTATTGTCCACATATCTGGGATGATTATACCTCTTGTCCACATCTCTGGGATGATTATACCTATTGTCCATATCTCTGGCATGATTATGCCTATTGTCTATATCTCTGGGATGATTATTACCTATTGTCTATACCTCTGGGATGATTATGCCCATTGTCCACATCTCTGGGATGATTATACCTATTGTCCATATCTCTGGGATGATTATATCTATTGTCTATATCTCTGGGATGATTATACCTATTGTCCATATCTCTGGGATGATTATACCTCTTGTCCACATCTCTGGGATGATTATACCTATTGTCCATATCTCTGGCATGATTATGCCTATTGTCTATATCTCTGGGATGATTATTACCTATTGTCTATACCTCTGGGATGATTATGCCCATTGTCCACATCTCTGGGATGATTATACCTATTGTCCATATCTCTGGGATGATTATATCTATTGTCTATATCTCTGGGATGATTATACCTATTGTCCATATCTCTGGGATGATTATGCATATTGTCCACATCTCTGGGATGATTATTCCTATTGTCCACATCTCTGGCATGATTATACCTATTGTCCATATCTCTGGGATGATTCCTGTATCAATAATTTTCCTAAGCAGTTTTAAATACAATTAGTTGATTTGATATATTCATTAATGACACAATCATATCCAGGTGCTTTGCCATTCTTTAAATTTGAATAATAGAAGTGATTTCTTCTTCAATAATTTTGCCGTTTAGAGTATCGTTTGCAAGATTATCATTGGTATCTGGCATTTCAAAATTGGAATCCCCCACTTCATTACTAAGGTTCAAATTTTTTAAATACTCGTATAATTCATCAATATCAATTTTGTCCTCCCTTTTTGATATTTTAAATTTGCTTAAAATTTTCCACAAATCACCTGGATTCGATTCTGACGTATTAAGCAGTTCATTTTCGACTCTACATGTAAGTTCATAATCACTGAAACATGTATTCATTTCTGCTCTATAAGATTTACATGCCACTTTTAAGTGATGTCGATTTTCGTCATTTTTGATTCAGTAAAAGTTTTTCTTAGCTTTATGAAAGGTTTTTCTTTTTGAATTACAACTGTTGTTGTACAATAATACCCCCAGCAAAGCCATTGTAAATGCGGCCTCTAATATCACATACAGGCTGCTAATAGAGGCCGATGATACAAGCCGCTAATAGGGGCCGATGATACAGGCCGCTGTACTTTGACCCATTTTTGAGACATGGTAAATATTATTTACCTGGTCATATTACATTTCTCTGACGTCACATTATTTTTAAGAATTTAGTTTATTCTTTTGTTCTTGAATATATCAACTTTAACATTTTACTGTTTAAGGCTTAAAAACGTGTTAAACATATTTTGAGACTTTCGGGTATCGAACCACTTTTGGGCTTTTTCAAGTCTACTTTGACTTTCAAAACTTCCATCTAACCACTCAGCTACGGTAACCACACTACTATACTCTATAATTAGTATATATCACTCTTGATAGTAAGCTTTGAAAAAAAAATATCAACAATTTGCTTAAAAAAGCAATATACAAGACACGATACAAGTATTTCGGATCTGGCATAATTTATGTTCAGAACTGACGAGTATGTGAACTTTTAAAATGTATTATCGCAATACAAAAAAAAACTAACGAATCGACCGCAAGTAATACCAAATCAGAGAGACCACAGGTGAACATTTGAGACAATTGAAAGACCTTGAAATATCTAAATATAAACGATTCTGTTCACTTGAAAGACCTTGAAATACCTAAATAAAATCGAGAATCGAAAGGACGTTGACCGATAAAAAATTGTCGTTTTATTTTTGTTAATTGTTGTCTTATTTGGCTTTCTAAACATTAAAAGTGTTAAAAATATATGCCATACCATTTATTTTTTCAACAACTCTATTATTGTACAAGTTAGATACATTATTATTGAAACAAAAGAATTTGCCCGTATTGGATATAACGCACCTCGGCCTTCACCTGAGTACCCATGCGGAAAAAGAAACCCGTTATATCCAATACGGGCGCTTCTTTTGTTTCAATAGCACTGTATGTTATATTTAAGCCAAGGCCGATTTACTTTAGATGACTTCTCTTTGTAATATATTTTATTTCCAAAGGTTTCTTGAGAGGTATTGATAAATATTTTATTTATTTTTTCTACAAACTGATTTAAATCTGACTGAAAAGTGTTACTGTGTTCATTAATCATTTCTAATTCATTACATATCAACTAAAAGATTGTTTTCACTGTTGACAATGAACCGGTTTAGCTATTTTTATTGGAGTGTTTTTATTATGTAAATCATGTAAACTCTCTTAACAGGAAATTGACACATGTGTGCGACAGTGAACATCAGAAAATAACGGGTCAAAATCAATAATACCAAATTCCGTAATAAAGGGAAATAACACAGATGCAATAATGAAATAATCAACCGTACTATTAGATTCTTTACTAGTGACTTTACCAATATTTTTGTCATTACCATACTCTACCATTTGCAATGTATATGTTATTATTTTTGCACATATTTAATAGTTTATTGCCATAGGCATTACACCGATCCTTGTCGCTGGATTTTCTATGTAAATGAATATCATTAAATGATATTGTATCATCGGTATTATAATTTTAAAAAGCTCACAAAACATCATCAGGTATAATGAAATCGCTCAAATCGGATGACCTTGCATTACAATCCCCAACTAAGTCACAAAGAGTATCGTTATCTCTCTGTTTGTTTACCTCGTCCGCCATTGATGGTGAATATTCAACACAGCCACTTGAAAGCAAGATTACTTATTTAATTCAACGTTTTTTTCCATTAAAATCACCAAATATTCCTCAGTTATTCAATAAGGGACCGACCATTTAACTTGCAGGGGGGGGGGGGGAGGGGGGAGAGATATGGTTATTTGTTTCGTTTAGAAAAAAAAATTCGGTAAACACGAGAGGTTTTTTCTGTCGCGCGAAGCGCGAAATTTGTTTCCATAATTTAACATTAGGTTATATGACATAAACTCTGAATCAGATTATTTTTTTCTTCCTCCACCAAAATCAGAATATTTTTTCAGCAACATTGGGAATCAGAATATTTTTTTTGTAGAAAAAAAAATATTATCCCCCGCCCTGTCCGCCATTCACATGTAACCAATATCCTCGTTTTGTCCTAATCCCCCTTAGGGCTATGGGTTTCACCCAATCAAAAATTTGCGAAACTGCGACCTTGATTTTGTCGCAATTTTCAACAGTACTTTTCACAACAAAACGTTTTGTGTGAGCGGAGTCATGTGGATAATTCGTTTCATTACATATTTATCTATCGCTTTTGATATTTACTTAATAATTATTATTCATTTCTAGCTCATTATGATAACAAAGGCCTCGATATTAACTGATCCAGCCTACTTCGTTCCGCCATCTTGTCATTGTGGTATTCTCGCTTTGAGGTCACGTGACATTTAAGAGATAACTCTAACAGCAAAACTGGCCAAGGACCATAAGGGTTGCGGTTCCGCAGCTAAATCGCCCTATGTCAATTTTCAATTAAGAAAATTTACACACCTAGCCTCAGAGACGAAAATTTATTTCTGTCTGAACAAGAATTTCGAACCCCTTTCAATTTCCTGTAAGAAAATGGCTGGTCCCTTAAAACTTTGCTTTACAGTAGTGTTAACATGTTAATACATTAACTTAATATATATTTTAAAGGGTCAGTATCTAATTGGACGAAAGCTGTGAATACGTGCATAAACAAGAAAAGTATACTACCTTTAGCATCAAAGCCAAGTAATATCGTCTCGTGGTTGGGGTATTTTAGTGTTAGAGAGTTATTAAATGGTATGAACATTTGTAATATGTATAAATCAAATAGCAGTAACATTATCACAATGGGCAGCCATGTTTGAAATATTGTATCTAGAAATTATCGTTATTATACAATGGAAAACATAAATATATCTTATATATCGTATGTTACTCTGGTTTTGGTAATTAAATATACAACATAGTGCACACGACACTTTTCTGGAATAACCTTCATCAGGTACGTTTCTGGAATAACTTTCATCAGGTACGTTTCTGGAATAACCTTCATCAGGTACGTTTCTGGAATAACCTTCATCAGGTACGTTTCTGGAATAACCTTCATCGGGTACATTTCTGGAATAACCTTCATCAGGTACGTTTCTGGAATAACCTTCATCAGGTACGTTTCTGAAATAGCCTTCATCAGGTACGTTTCTGAAATAACCTTCATCAGGTACGTTTCTGGAATAACCTTCATCAGGTACGTTTCTGGAATAACTTTCATCAGGTATGCTCAAGATCTAAAGATTGGAAAGCCAAGCAATATCAAGGTGTTTGGGAGCACCAATGCCAAAGGGTATAAATAGGATAGCCAAAATCAGTTAAAATCACATATGCCTGAGTGAGGAGAACTTTAGTTTTGATAGTAATTGCATTATTTACTGTTCTTGTGGCGACATTTATTTCGCTTGTATGCACGCCCCTCACAAATCCCATTACGCAAGTCTAGATGTAGATGAAATCGGCTATGCAAGTATTATTTCTTTTTAATAATAATAATAATATCCGTTATGCATATGGAAAGATCCTGTAACGCATCGCGAGAGGTCTCGGGCAATATTTATTTCTGTGTCGCAGGGTTGAGTTAAGGACACAACACGCTTCCAACGATACTAATCATAATACACAAATTCACAGACAAGTCAGTCACAATGTATCAATGTACTATTACAGTATATAATTTGACTGTCCTCGAAACCGGCATTTTCCGCAAATAACCCTCACTAACAGCATATGTTTGTTTAATTCCGCCGAATATTTAACAGCAAGTAAAACAGTGGCATGCAAGCAGGTTCAGAACTTCAGACCACCTCGATCATTTGATTTTCAACTAAGACTTAAAATCAGGAAAATATTTTCAAAGAAGTGTATAAATTCTGGAACAAACTCAAAAATAAAATAAATAATGATTTTGCTTTAACATACAACATGCAAAAAAAATAATGCAAATGAATTTGAAATATATACATTTCAACGATTTCAAACATAACGGCTGACACTGTCGTCATTTTCTTTACTTTAGCGTTGGTTGAAAGAAGAAACCCGAGTAATTCGAATGACATCCATGACGTCATAACCTATTTAAAGAAGGAATTTCGTTTCGAGTGGGGTATTTGCCTATAGTACCGTGGTATATTTAGGCAAATATCCCGGCAATGGTGCAAAAGCTGGAAAAAACTAAGAATTAGTAAAAAATACCCATTTCATCAACCAATCAGAAGACAGCATTCTGATATAAGGTGGAATTAATAAATAAATTGCACAGGTTGAATATCAACTTGAGTTTGATCTGTTAATTCGAGAATATATCCTTCAGTAGTTTGAGCTCGAATCCCAATCAGGCGAGGTGTACTTGATATAACATTATGTGATAAAGTTTGTCAGTGACTTGCTCAGGTCTGTGGATTTCTACGGGTGCTCTGGTTTCTTTCACCAAGAAAACTTAGAGCCGCGATAGAGCTGAAATATTGTTGAAAGTGGTGCTAAACACCATAACGCTAACCCTTCAGTAGTTGTTGCATAAATTAATACCATAGTTTTAATTCTATTACATTTTCAGCGAGTCTCTGTACTGCTGTTTCATGGTCACGTGGTTCTTATGAGTATGAAAATAGAAACTGTTCAGAACGGTTACCTTTTCTATGCCAGTTAACAGGTAATAACTGATTTCAAAATATGGGTACCACAGTGGTATTGATGTTTCATTGCTTAAAATAGTGTTGTTGTTTTTTAACTTTTCATCTTCTTCACTTTTAATAAAAATGAACAACAAAACATACTGTCGGAGCTGAAGTACTTTGATTCAATTGTCTAAACAAACATACTGAAGACAATGTTTCTACATAAACAGTATGAATAAAGTGCATGATCCTTGTGTCTACTTTCGTTTCCAGGTGAAGTTCATGAAAACAAATATTATACTTCCTGTAAGTTTCAACAGAAAATAGTTTTGCAATTGCTGTTATAGCTTATTTTGACAATATCTTCACTAACACGCTTAAATAAACGTTAGAGAAAACCTAAGGGGCAATCAATAATGGACTATCTTGAGACACAGGCAACATTGGACACAGGACACCGAACTAAAACAAACAAGAAATTTAAACACAAGACAGAAAACAAAAAGATGATCAATACGGACCGCACCAAAAAAACATGGGGGTGAACCCAGGTGCTCGCGAAGAGTAAGCAGTATGATTTGAATGTTTAGCAGAAACATATAATGACAATAAGAGAATATACTATTGGCAATAGTATATCATCACCAAAACGCTTGAATCATCTGAACGCTTAATTCTATTAGTATCCCCTAAAAATGGAATCTATTGTATGAAGTTGTCTTATCAGTTTTCTAAATATACAGAAATGTATTTAAACACTGTATATTATTGACACTTTTCGATATAATATACCAATTACTGAACATTCATTGTGAAAATAGTGGCCAGATTGACAGGCAAAGTGCATGACTCTGAGCACTATTTCCACATAGCAAATGCTAAAGACAGCATTACTATATAGATATTGATCGCTGAAGAAATATCACTTCGATTACAGAGAGACAAACCGGAAGGTAATGATTATTATTTATGTAGTAAATTGTATGAAGTGTTCTTTACCATTGAAGTATTTGACTGTAAACTGGTTCCTTAGAAAGTGGCACCTGTCGTGTTACTCTTATTATAAATCTGGCGACAAGTCATGAATGAGGAAAGGACCAGATTGTGATTATGACCAATGGAACACATTCTTAGTCACTTGTGACATAGATACTCCGTAGAAGTTAAAAGTCATGTTGGCGACGTGCAACTTTCAACTTAACCACTGGGAACCCTTGTTTCAGTAGCTTCCTTGTTAGCTGCAACCCAATATGAAGGAAACCATGATAGGAACCACAAGCTATGGAATATCGTATCAACTGAGAGATGCATACACCATATGCAGGTGCTGCTGGAATGTCGTATCAACTAAGAGATGTAAACACCATATGCAGGTGCTGCTGGAATGTTGCTACATATAAATGTAAAGCTCACAACTAACTTGAATTTATGTCTTGTTGCCTTCACTATACCTCTAACAGTTTTGACTCATTAAGTGTAACACAATTTAATCACGCCACTCTTATTGCGTGGTCATATGTGTGTGTGTTAGTGCTATCTACTTTGCCTCTGCTTATAAGATTTTTCGATTAGATTTGGGAACTGTTCTGACTGTTTGGTATTTTTGTTTTTTACTTTATTGTATCGGACAACATGAGTTTTAAGGACCTTAGTAATATTCGGCATCGCTCAATGTGGATTCCTTGGGTCTATTACAAAGGTTATAGCTATATAAGAAAGAACAAAAGATTGGTCAAATCGTGTATGCGAAAACAAATACAGTAGGACTGTCAAACTTAGAGTAAAATGCCTAAAGTCATTAGAGAAAGAACCAAAGAGCAGTCTAAGCAAAAATGATAAGTGAATACAACAAGACCAGGTTATTCGAAGAGGTACAAATATATCCAAGTATCCGCCGTGTGTTGTTGTCTATGCAAAATCAGTTGGATGCGTCTTGGACACATACCTATTCAGTTATATAATGAGACGTTTATTGTGCATGCAACTACAAGTACTTCCACAAATCAGCTAAAGTATATCGCCATACACTCATAGTTTTAGGAGGTTTGGGCACATAAAATTAGCTCAACTCCGCCCATTTTATTTGAAGTGTTTATACCAAGCAAGGAAGGTGAGTGGTCATGTATATGTGTGCTAGGGGTATATATTATCCTCTACGATTTTTAGATTAGATTTTGGAACTGTTCAGCTAGTGTAGTATTTTTTGCTTTTATTCTATTCCAGAATCAGGTTTGACTACGTTGAAAGATACGGCGACTCCAGTTACTATTGAAAACGATGCTAGTATACGACAAACCACAAATGTTAAAAACAGTAAGCCAGGTATATTGGGGTACATCAAAGATAAAATTAATGAAATAACGAGTGTACATGGACCAGACACACACACAGGGGTGTTGCAGCCGTGGGGTAAGGGAGCAACTGCTTTTTAGAGCACAAATTGAAGAAATGAATTTGTTGTATGGAAGCAAAATAAATTATTATCCAATCAGACAATGGTATAATAAGGGTATTATTCTTTTTTGCTTGATGGTATTGAAAACTTGTTCCATCATCCCCACCCAATACTGCCGCCCCATCTCCCGCTTCCAAACCACACCGAAGACTTGCTCCCCTCACTTTGTAGTCCACTCCTAAACCTTCCCCTCTTTTACACACACACACACACACACACACACATATATATACATACTGTCTGGCCCATTCCTACTCCTCTGCAAACATATGTTGTCAATGCTGATTAATGGTTAGAAGTCAAATCTTAAACGATAGTTGGGACTATGCAAACTGAAAACAATTGACATTTTGAAAAGAAACAAGATGGCTGAAAATGAAAACCAATAATACATGCAGAATTTCTGGAATAATAACTCATTTGATTTTATGATGTTATTATTGAAATGCCATCTATGTCTTGACGAAGGGTGTTACTTCTCCTTAGGAACCTGTGATGATTATGTCCGTTTATAGTGGACACTAAATGTGTAGCTGACAATTCGGACTCCTTCACAGGAATGTTCTTTATATTGGTGGTAGTGTGTCTCACGTGTCTTGTTATTGCTTGTTATACTTTTATATTTTAGAAGTCAGATGGATATTAATGGAGACAATTTCTTCTACTTTTGTTGTTCCCTTTCCTAAATAAACCGACCATTACGTGTTATTTGTCTGGGTATTAACTAATTGTCACGACATTAAATTAGATGATTAGAACTATTTCTTTCTAATACTGAATTTGCAAATTGGGACATGATATTTTTGGGCACATAAAACTAGCTCAACTCCGCCCATTTTATTTGAAGTGTTTATACCAAGCAAGGAAGGCAAGTGGTCATGTATATGTGTGCTACGGGTATATATTATCCTCTACAATTCTTAGATTAGATTTTGGAATTGTTAAGCTAGGGTAGTATTTTGTGCTTTCATTCTATTCCAGAATCAGGTTTGAATACGTTGAAAGATACGGCGACACCAGTTACTATTGACAACAATGCTGGTATACGACCAACCACAAATGTTATAAACAGTAAACCAGGTATATAAGGGCATATCAAATATAAACTTAATGATATAACGAGTCTACACGGACCAGACACACAAACAGGGGTGTTGGAGACAGGGGTTAAGGGTGCAACTACTTCTGACAGCAAAAATTGAAGAAATAACTGAATTTCTAGTATGGAAGCAAAATAAATTATTGTCCAATCAGACAATGGTATAATAAGGATATAATTATTTTTTCTTTTTTCTTTTTTATTTGATAGTATCGAAAACTTGTTCCACCATCCCCACCCAATGCTTCCTCCCCATCTCCCGCTTCCAAATCACACCAAATACTTGCTCCCCTCACTGTGCAGTCCACTTCTAAAACATCCCCTCTTTCACACACACACACACACACACACACACACACACAATAGTTGGGACTATATAACTGAAAACAACTGACATATTAAAATGAAACAATATGGCTGAAAATGAAAACCAACAATATATGCAGAATTTCTGGGATAATGACTCATTTGTTTTTATGATGTTATTATTGAAATTCCACCTATGGCTAGATGAAGGGCTTGACGAAGGGCGTGACTTCTCCTTAGGAACATGTGATGATCATGTCCCTTTATAACGGACACTAAATGTGTAGCAGACAATTCGGACTCCTTCACAGGATTATTGATGGTAGTGCGTCTCACGTGTCTTGTTATTGCTTGTTATATTTTTATATTTTAGAAGTCAGATGGATATTAATGGAGACAATTTCTTCTACTTTTGTTGTTCCCTTTCCTAAATAAACCGACCATTACGTGTTATTTGTCTGGGTATTAACTAATTGTCACGATCTTAAGTTAGATGATTAGAACTATTTCTTTCAAATACTGAATTTGTAAATTGGGACATGATATTCAGAGAACTTGTTTGGTGTTTTTGTTGTTGTTGTACCGTGTGTTTTACCTATATAATAATAAAGGGTAGGGTTAGGGTTATGATATTTATCGTCACTTTCAACAATATTTCAGCTATATCGTGGCTGTCAGTTTTATTAGTGGAGGAAACCGGACTACCTGAGAAAACCACTGACCTGTCGCAAGTCACTGATAAACTTTATCACATAAAGTTGTATCGAGTATACCACATCATGAACGAGGCTCGAACTCACAACTTTAGTGGTCATAGGCAATGATTGCACAGGTAGTTGTAAATCCAGCTACCATACGATCATGCCCTCAGCTGCCCTGCTATTGTACCTCTTGTATTATGTGGTATAGCAATTTTATGCTAATTACGTTTATTTATTTTTTGCAGTAGTGATTATACCGGTAGTTGTAAGTGTCGTATTACTGGTGTTATGTATTGTAGTCATGATAGCTTATTGTCGTATTATGGTAAATATATTAAATATATAATATTATAGATTTTTTTGAACAAATTTTCACTACCCCCATTTGTTCTGTATTGATTCATTCCATAATAAATGTATTTTTTCATGAGTATTTATAAAAATCACCACTATATTAATAAGTGTAAAACGGTTTGGACGTTACGCACAACGGGTTACATCAATGGAACAGTAGTTAACAGAGAGAGAGAGAGAGAGAGAGAGAGAGAGAGAGAGAGAGAGAGAGAGAGAGAGAGAGAGAGAGAGAGAGAGAGAGAGAGAGAGAGAGAGAGAGAGAGAGAGAGAGAGAGAGAGAGAGAGAGAGAGAGAGAGAGAGAGAGAGAGAGAGAGAGAGAGAGAGAGAGAGAGAGAGAGAGAGAGAGAGAGAGAGAGACAGACAGACAGACAGAGAGAGAGAGAGAGAGAGAGAGAGAGAGAGAGAGAGAGAGAGAGAGAGAGACAGATATTGGCATGTGTAACAAACGTGACAGATTACACGAACGACACCCTTCGCTAAGTCTTCGCTTGAATATCCGATGCATTACCAATATATATGCAGTGATAATAGTGAAATTAAAACAGTTTGAAGAAACCAAAGGAGTAATCAGATGCAATAAATCGAACAATGACAAAAAAACCATGGCTAAAAGAAAAAATGACATGAGTGGCAATTTCATCGTGATCATCGAATCATTATAACTGTTCAGGTACATGTATGTGCTTAACCGAGGTTTATCGGATAATCCAATGTATATGCTGAAAAATCTCAAATACTCAAGTAGGAAAGTCATAGATATGCTTGGTTGGCACGGAATCAAGATAATGTGTCCGAGTGGGCCGACATGTATATCTGCAGACTGCTGTTCCAGTGAGGTGGCACTCTAAAATAAATCCAACTAAGCATGTTAATCTAGTATAAAAACGAACCTCATCATCATCTTATTGAAAATAAGGGTAATAACAAAATTACCGAACTCCGAACAATCTTACAAAGGGAAAGTCAAAACTCATAATTATATAAACAGACAAAATCAGTCAACAACCGGAAAACTGTGAAAACTGTAATCACCCTGACATGGTACAGGCATTCCTAAAGAAAAAGTGTCAGAGGCTTACCAACTAAATAAAATGTATACCTTTTAGTTCAATTGTCCAGTAATCGGTCGTAATTTTTTTTTATATCTAGTTTTCTTTTATTTAATGGCCTCACCTCTGTTAGAATTGGAATTCTTCAAGATTACAAATGGTGACATCCGTAATTCTATGGTCTATAGCTATCTACATATTATGGTTCCTGGCATCAACAATATAACAAAGACGGATTTGTTCATCTCTTAGGAATTTATCAATGAATTGTAAAAAAAATTTAATGTCAAGTAGTGGCTGTATATATGTCCTTGTATCAAGTGAGCAATTTTCAGTCGTATCATGTATTCATCATGATATCTTTTTAAACAACTTCATAGTTCACAGTACATAATGTGTGTTCGGACCAACGTACATTTTTGTATGAAAATAATGTTAGCATATTCACCGAAAACAAACTTTTTTTTCGTTTCTCATGATAGCAAAAAGCTGAAATATACAATTATTCTCTGTCCTAGCAGTTGTATATGCAAATGATGGATGGAAGAAATTACAATTTGCTTATTTTGATTATTTTCCTGTTTATTATTTCGTTCAAGTTCACAGTATTTGCCTGTCAATGCTGTTTAAAACTCATTCATTAGTTGACTATGAATGTACATGATTAAGGCTATAAGTAAGGGTAATAACAAAATTACCGAACTCCGAACAATCTTACAAAGGGAAAGTCAAAACTCATAATTATATAAACAGACAAAATCAGTCACCAACCGGAAAATTGTGAAAACCGTAATGACCCTGACTTGGTACAGGCATTTCTAAAGAAATGGTGGGTTGAATCAGATTTTAAGGCGCCAAACCTCCCGCTCTCATTACGGTTCAAAGGTTCCGGCTGTCACTATAACAGTATCTAAATACAGGAACAAAATAGGTAAAATAGTTGTCAAAGCAGTACCATATTCGGTGACGTAAATGTCAAAAATATTTTTACGTCACACATTGACAAAAAAAATATCCGTGACATTTTTTGACTTCTTTATCTTTATACATTTTCACTATATGAAAATGCATCGCTTATAATTTTTTCTGCAGAGACGGAATATATTTCGACAAGATCTTGGTATCGGAATATAAACTTTTTAAGAGTTCGAATAAGGCGAATCTTTTAATAGCCCTGGTCCAGTAGCCTGTTTCTCAGATGAAGATGACGTTTCAGGAAATCAGAATAATTGCTACTGGCCCTTGCATAGCGAATCAATTGCGAGATGTAAACACCATATGCAGGAGAAGCTGGTATATTGCTGCACATGTTTGGATAATTTATGATTTTAAAATTGAAGTCGTCCCGCTTATCATAAATTTTAGTACTGAGTTGACCACTGTCGTCAAATTCGAGGTATAAGTCCAAAAATGATGCGGACGAAGCTGTATCGGTGGTCTCTTTAACTTCCAGCTCTGGGGGATATATCAATGGAAGAAATTCTGCAAATCTAGAATTATTGATAGCTAAAACGTCATCAATATACCTGTATGTGAAATTAAAGGACCTAGCCTCATGAATCTTCTTATCTTTTACATGCTTTTGAAGAAACTCCGACTCATATGAGTATAAAAATAAATAGGCTAGAAGAGGGGCACAATTCGTACCCATTGGTATGCCGACGTCCTGCTGAAACAGTGTCCCTCCAAAGGAGACAAATATGTTATCGATGAGGAACTCCAGCATACTGATCACTTGTTCCTCGGAGTAGCATGTTTTACCTTTTTGAATTTTGTTTGAAAAATATGTGGAATTGTAGCCTAACACAACAAATTTTGAGCCATAGTTTCTATGACTAAAAGCTTTATGAATTGTTTCTTTTAAGCGGGTTTTTAATTTAAAATCATGCGGTAGGGTGGTATATAGAGTTGAAAAATCAAATGTTTTGATGGAGGATACCTGAGAGAAAGATCTTGATTTAAGGTTATCCCAAAGATCTTTAGAGTTTTTCAAAATCCACATGTGATTTATGCCTCTACGCGAGTAAACAGTTTCACAATATTTCTGTTTTCCCTCTTTTACTGCAGACAGAATCTTTGTCAGGTGAATAGACAATTCTTTTGTCAAATAAGTTGATGATCTCGCTATGTACCTTTCTTTGTATGGTGTCTTATGGAGTTTAGGTATCCAATATAAATAGGGTAAATCCGCAGACTCTTTACCAGAGGGAATGTTCAAAGAGGTCATGAATGATCTGTGGTTAGCCAGGATTTCATCTTTGTCGAACGAAGTTGGTTTGTATGTGGTATTACTAGAGGTGTTGCTATTTATGCCTAATTCCTTGATTAGGCATTCGAAGTAATATGATTTACATACAAACACGATATTGTTGCAAGCCTTGTCCGCAGGAACGATAATATATTTGTCATGAAGAGAGGAAAGACACTTAACAGCTTCTTGGTCTTTAAATACAGACTTAGGTCGACTATTAACACAATTTTTGAGTTTGTGAATCCGACCTTGTACTAGAGACCTAATTGTTCTAACCCAGTCCATAATTATCTTGAAATTATGTTTCCAATTGATGTGTTGAGATTCTCTGAATTTAGGACCATGAGAAACACCTTTCGGAGACTCTCATGTTGAATGATATTCAGATCACCAGTGATTACATGTCCAGATGGGTTGTATTGAAAAGGAGAGTGGGAGCAGTCACAAGTTAGAGGGTTCTTAAGGTACTCTTCTATGTTAACATCTTGCAATGCTTCTTTGTAGTTGAACATTTTACGGTCAATGCTGTTAGTGTAGCTATGGGAGACAATGGGAACAAATTGATTTTTGAAATATGGTGGAATTTCTTTTACGACCTCTTTTCTATTAAGAATGTTGCTGATGTTAATAGCATCGATTCCTTTGTTAGCAAACGAATATGGAGGAAATTCTGTTGTTATCATGAAGAGGTTCAGATCGAACTGGTTTAAAAAGACGAAAGGACGCCACGTCACATATAATACTAGACAATCTGTACTTAGGAGAAAAAGGATCTACGCCTCCTTTGTCAAGCCCAAAATCCCTAACATCTTTGAGGTAGTTTACAGATAGTGAAAATAAGATTGTACGAATATGATGAATTCCAAGAGGTTTCTGTATATTAGAAAGTAAATCATTAAATGTATCTTGTAGCGTTCTTGGTTTAGAGGACTTTTTAACATTAGGATGTTGAATTCTTTTATGACCATGGCTACGTTTAGTTCTTGGAATAGTTTTAAAAAGGCTCATCACGTTGATTTCGTTGCATCCAGGACTAGACAAATTTCCCACTCCTTTGATGTTATCATTGCAACGTAATTATCTTTTTTTCGCCATTTTATAGCTGAAACATTGTCGAGTTGGTGTTAAACAATAACCACTCACTCACTCACTCACTCACTCATAATTATGCAATGACACTTTCTTCCGAACAAATAATAGTGCAATAAAGCCACTTTGTATTATATTTGATTACAGAAGATCAAGCAAGCGATTCGAAAACGTTCTTCCAACAAGCACATCACTAACAAACACGCTACAACATTAGCACGTGTCGATATTCATCGACAAGATGATGGTGACGGTTATGTAGAAGCCTGGGATCAGCATCACGACATTGTTGGCATGGAAGAATTATCTCATGATATATATGAAGAAGTCCAAATAGAACAAATTGATTAACATTGACAATAGCTTGTTGGGGCCATAGTGTTTATGGCTTCAATATTCTTCAGTTGTTTTGTACAGATATGTTATGAATATTTTGTATATTATGGTAAATTAATTTGGAACTAAATAAGAATAACTCTTAAATGTCAAACACTTTATAGAACACTTTTAACATGGACATTTTATATACAAACCAGAAATTTGTACATATATTCAACTTACTTCGCTGTTTTCCTAAGCATATGTTCTACTATTTGTGTGAGGAAAATCCCATGATTTCAGAAATTTTTTGTTTTATAAACATAGATATGCAAAAATTATTACTAATGAAAGGTTAGTTTATAAATATCGATTTATTACAACAATTTGATATTGAAAACTATCAAAAATACTGATAGGAATTGTTTTATCCAGATTTAAAAGACATCCTTTCTGTTTTACATAAAAAAATAGTACTTATATGAAAATCGAAATATAAAGAAATGTTCCATAATATATATTTAGCATTTTTAAACTAAGATTTTAATATAAAATTATATTTCAATACACCAACAGTACATCTTAACCTTTTCAATAAAAAAAATATACAATAAAATAAGTACGTTGTTTTCACTATAGGTTAATTATCCTGCTGATACCAACTTTTTTTTGTCTGGAAACATTGGTACAAGGAGCAACCCTGGTCATTTGTCAGCAAAGTACATCAAGCGAACAAAATGTTTTCTTATCGTAGTGTAATATAAATATTATTTTCCCTTCGCATTCAATTGGCAATGTCATGGACTGGTTGTTTATTATAGTTTTTTAGCACAATTTAAAAGTATGGGGGTGGATGGTGTTTAACGCCACTTTCACCAATATTTCAGTTCTATCGTGGCGGTCAGCTTTGTTGTTAGAGGAAACGGGAGTATTAAAAAGTATGAGCCTTCCATTTCAAGTTTTATGAGCGATATCACAATAGAAAAATATACGATGTTCCTATTTATACATGTGGCTGAGCAGATATGACAGTCCCCGTGGTTGAGTCCACAAAGATACACAGCACCATAGGGTATTGCGAGTGCCACGACTATTGTACGTTAAAGATCACTTTTGTAGATTTTGAAATAGAGTAGGTACATTGTAACTGCTACACAATGCGATTCTTATCGTCCCAATCCTTATTTACTATGCTTGTCCAGCGGCAGTGAAAGTCGCTGCCACATTTATCTTATTCTTCCCTCATTTATGCATAAAGTTTTACATTTGTTGTGAATTGTTGAACTGAATTAATCAACCTTATAGAAAACAAGCATAGGCTTCCAGGAGCCTGAATCGCTCACCTAGTATACAAATAGGTGTTCCCTTTTACTTTTCACAACTGAATCAATGTGATTTTTAATCACTACAATGAAGTTTTACTGTTGAAAACCTTTCCATAAAAAATGACAACCATGATTTTAATCAAGTTTGATAGATTCATACTTTGGTAGTCATAGGCGTCTTTTCAAACAACATCTGAGGCCAACATCCCAAAAATGAAGCTTTGTAAACATCTTGTGCATATTAACTTTGTAACATTTATGAAAAGAATTGGCCAAATGAAAGGAGTATCAAAGCATGGAAATGAACATTCTACATTCTCGGCTCATTTTTCAACAATGGGTAGGATTAAACTCCGCGAAATCAAACTTAATCTGCATTTTGTTCATAGTAGGCCAAAAGAAAAAAAGGAGTGTTTTCAGTTACCCGACCCGCTCCCTTTCCTGGTTTCCAAGATTTTCTTCATTCATCATCTTATCAGAAACCACTATGTCATGTGGTGGTGATATTGGGTGTTGAATCTGAACGAAGAGAGGAATGTTGTTTTTGAAGACTACATATCATTCCTGCAAAGTATCGGTATAAAACAAACAAACAAAACCAATTTGTTTGATGGTGTTTAAAGCCACTTTCAACAATATTTCCGTTATATCGTGGTGGTCAGTTTTATTGGTGGAGGAAACAGGAGGACCCGGAGAAAACCACCGACCTGTCGCAAGTCACTGACAAATTTTATCACATAATGTTGTACACCTCGCTCTGATTGAGATTCGATCTCACAACATCAGTGGTAATAGGCACTGGTTGCATAGGTCGTTGTGAATCCTACTACCGTACGATCACGGCGACCACTGCCCCTTATTGTAATCGGTTCCTTATGCGCATTCTTAATTATCAAATGTCTGCGATCAATTATGTACTGTTATCAAAGGACATTTGTAAAGGTGTAAAACGTGTTATTATCGACAAGGGTGGATTATTCTATATTCATAGTGACCATTTCGTTATACAAATCGTATTCAATACAAGTCCAATATAAAAGGAAAACAAAAGGGTAGTAAATGCTCCCCCAAGTTTTAATGGAAAATAAAAGAGGAAACCGATTGACCTATGTTTCAGGAATGCATAAAACACAAGTTTGAGAAGGTTAAATTTAATAACCGGAATACTTCTGATGTAAATTTAGACTGGTCAATATGGAAAAATTACATCAACGAGGCTGTTTTAGACGTTATTGGGAAATTTAGAAAGGTGAAAATTTTTAAAATTTTTGAGACAAGGAAATTGATAAATTAATCAAAGAAAGAGATTAAATCGTTTGAAAAGAATTAACGATAAAACACGGAATTATGATAGCGAAACTGGGCAATGCTTATCGAATGTGTATAAACTTCGTATGCTTAATTGGTTTTCTCCAGGTACTTCGGTTTCCTTCACCAATAAAACTTACCGCCACGATATAACTGAAATATTGTTGAAAGTGGCGTTAAACACCATAACCCTAACCCCCTCGTAAATTTAAAGTTTAAGAGGCGATCAAAAAAAAGGAAAGTGCGGCTAAATTACAAAGAAATGCAAGATTAACACTACTAATAAAGTTAAAGGTCTCTGGGAAGTTCTAAAAGGTTAAAAATGTGATGAAGCTCCTTCACGGCTTCTAAAATCTGTATATAAGTCTGAATTATAAAAACGTAGATATCAAATTTAATGCGCACAACGCGTTTCTGGAATAACCTTCATCAGGTACGGTCAAAATCGAAAGATTGGAAAGCCAAATAATAATCGGCTAAAGTCACGTATGCCTGAGGGAGGAGAACCTTAGTTTTATTAATAATTATATTATTTAGGAACTGTAGATTTCAGTAATAAATATATCTAATAAACCATGTCAGTGCCGAAGCACTGACTACTGGGCGGATGATACTCTCGGGGACTAATACTCCACCAGCAGAGATATTGATCCAGTCGTAGATATCTGATGAAATGATGACAGAGAAATTGATATCAATGCAGTCCATGGGGAATAACAAATATTCGATTATATACCTAATGATTGTATGTCCCTGGTTAGGAAATATAAATGTCAAAATTGGAAACATGACCACTGTGCAGTTGGCTGTTTCCCCGAGAAGATGGGTATTACTATCGATTTCATACTGCGTAATCTACTTCGTGACTATTCGGTCACAGTACTTCGATTTTAGCTTTGGAACTTCCGGTAATGTTTAACTTGGAACAGGAATCGAATATTGAAGACTTCATTGCCTTTGAAGTATTTGGCAATATCTCTCATTATTAATATATTATTAAATTTTGATTCGTATCGCGTGGGCATAGTGAATGGCTCTAGAACAATTAAGTTACCTGTCGTTTCTGATGTAAACAGGAAGTGACCTTTGAACGTCAAATTCGACCAGACCACAGGCATTAGACGTTCAATGAATAAAATGTAGGGTCAATATGGAAAAAATAGTGTCACTGTTATATAGTAAAGAGAAGGCTTCTAATGCATTTTTCGGCAAAAATGTAAACAAATCGGTTCATTTTTTCGTGTACGGTTTTCGCTTGACCTTTGCGGTATTTATGGATGGAGACCTACCTAATAGTTTCTCCGCCGTATAATTTATTGGAGAGCAGACGATCATACTTCACTAAACCATACTATTGTGACGTCCCCAGAAATATTCGACTTCCATTATGGAGCGACCATGACATTGCAGGTCTGCACAGAATAATTAGCATATTTGATAAAAGAAAACTTGGCAGGTGCATCGTTGGACATCACAAAAAAATGTCAGAAGCTTACCAACTAAATAAAATGTATACCTTTTAGTTCAATTGTCCAGTAATCGGTCGTAATTTTTTTTTATCTAATTTTCTTTTATTAAATGGCCTGACCTCAGTTAGATTCAGAATTCTTCAAGCTTACAAACGGGTGACATCCGTAGCTCTATGGTTACAAAAAAGCAAAAAAATAAGAGCTACAGTTCTGTAGCTCTCTACATATTATGGTTGCTGGCATCAACAATATAACAAAGACGGATTTTTTCATCTCTATGGAATTTATCAATGAATTGTAAATTTTGTTTAATGTCAAGTGGTGGCTCCGTATATGTCCTTGTGTCAAGTGAGCAATTTTCAGTCGTATCATGTATTCATGATGATAACTTTTTAAACAACTGCATAGTTCACAGTACATAATATGTGTTCGAACCAATGTACATTTTTGTATGAAAATAATGTTAGCATTTTCACCGCAAACAAACTTTTTTTCGTGTCTCATGGTAGCAAAAAGCTGAAATATACAATTATTCTCTGTTCTAGTGGTTGTATATGCAAATGATGGATGGAAGAAATTAAAATTTGCTTATTTTGATTATTTTCCTGTTTATTATTTCGTTCAAGTTCACAGTATTTGCCTGTCAATGCTGTTTAAAACTCATTCATTAGTTGACTATGAATGTACGTGATTAAGGCTATTCCAGAAAAGCATCGAGTACACTAATTTAAAGAAGAGTTTGAAGATACCAAAGGGGCAATCAGAATCCGTATATCGAAGAAGAACAGACAACACAATGGGGGGAAAAAAGTACAAAAGGACAAACAACGATCTACAAAACACGCATATAAAATAAAAGATCGAGTAACACGAACCCCACTAAAAATCAGGGGTTAACTCGGGTGCTCCGGAAGAGTAAGCAGTTCCTCCTCCACTAGTGGCACCCGTCGTGTTAATCTAGTTACAAACCCATTAACTTCTATGTTTTTATTTTTAAACTATTTTTCAAGTGTAATTTGCTTCATAGAGAACGGTTGCTAACACAGAAGCTACTTAACCTCGGGTTCTTAGCTGTTAAATTGAAGTCATCACTTCCAACGTTTCATGGCCATGACGTTAACCGTTGCGGAATATCTGTATCTTACGACTGGTACCACTAGTGGAGCAGGATCTGCTTACCCGTCCGAAGTTCCTCCCCGGTTTTCAATTGGGTTCCTGTTCCTCAATCTTTTCTGTGCATTTTGTAGATAATACGGACACTGTATTGTCTGTTCTTTGATTTACGGCTTTATCTACCACCTTTGATATCTTCAAGCCTGTCTTACAATTATCTTAATGAACTATATTTACCTTGTTTCTTTCAGGTGTGAGTATACAATATATAGAGTGTTCCAAATGTATCTGTAGCAATTCGTCGACTGTTATGAGCCAAAAAGAACTCCAAGACAGATTAAACGACCTTCATTCTATACTTAGTATCGATCATCGAAATACGTCGTCATTCTTGCGAACTAAAACTAGTGCGACTGACAATCGACCGTCTTCTGTATCTATCGGTATAACTGGAGTTATCCTTCTTGTGTTTGTTATGTTATTTATTATATTACTGGATATTTTACCACGCAACTAAAAAAACCATCTCCATGGTAATTTTTGACACGATTGTCATATATTTTTTTTAAAGAAAAGTACATTTTTAGATTGACTGGTTTCATTAGATAGATTTCTTATTATCGATCCCTCTTGATAGTAGCACTACTACCACGAACTATGACCAGATTTTTACACATTAGTAAATATAATAAACATAGAGACCTAATGGGTAACCTTTTTAATAATGGACCAAAAATTTTGAAATTAATTGTCAGAGTTCGTATATATCATATATTACAAACATCTAGGGGGAAAAAATGTTGATTTGAAAACTGGATTTTTTTAAAACGAAATCTGAAGATTTATAGAAGTCAAACGGACTTTATGACATTTACTAACTTTGCATAAGCACAACCAAGTGATAAATAGTTATTGCAACAAAGTTGATCTTTACGAAATGAGATAAAAAATAAAAAAAAGAGGTAAAAATGCTGATAACAGAACCGAGTATATGCCAGACCAATCTACTGTGGAATATAGCATATTATCAGTAAATTATGTCACTGTACTCTTATAAGAAAAACGAGTAAGTTCTGACATACTACTCTCAAATTGGATTATGACAACAACTAATGGCATCCGTCGTGTCACATATATTATGATTCAGAGCACACATTGAAAATATTTTCACTTATTTTATTGACAGAATGAATTCCTTTATAAATCATTCGATATCTAATCATGTAAAATAATAATTTTACTAAAGTATATTACAGTACAGAGTACTTAAAATCAATGTTTTTCTTTGTTTTTTTGTTGGTTTTTTTTGGGTGGTATGGTATTTTGTTTTTGTTTTTAAGGGCCGTCGTGGTCGTGAGCGTATGGTTGTTGGATTTTATAACTACCTATGTAATCAGTTCCTATCACCACTAACGTTGTGAGTTCGATTCCCGCTAAGGCGAGGTGTACTTGATACAATACTTTGTGATCGAGTTTGTCAGTGACTTGCGCAGGGCGGTGTTTTTCTCCTGGTACTCCGGTTTCCTCCACCAATAAGACTGACCGCCATGATATAGATGTAATATTGTTGAAAGTGGCGCTAAGCACCATAACCCTAAGCATTACTCCCCCTTTTAATGTTTGTAATTTAATACATAGATGTACGTTCACATCTCATTAAGCCTACACATATATAACTAGTATGACATTTGTTCATATAGCATGTCAGTTCTCAGTATGCTCTTTGCTATTCTTAACCTCTTTGCGAGTAGCCAAGCAATATGTATCCACAGGTACTCGAGGACAGGACAGCCAACCTCTTTTTTCAAAACTGCAAAAACATAATTGCATCGTATTCTTCAGCTATTATTTTCAGTTTAATTATACGTGAATATAATATAATATCACCACATTAGTGACCCTTTCTATATTAAATAGTCGTCTGAATAATTCATTTAGCTGAAATTTTGATAAAACTGGCGCTTAACACCAACCAATCAATCAATCAATCAATCGATTTACATAAATATTTAATGCCTGTGCCCCTTCACTTGCTGATGATGTGTCATGTATTAGTACGTCACCGAAAACACTACAATGTAAGCTACGATCTTTGCAGTGAATATTCACGTAAATGGTGTTTCCGCTTTAATGCAAAAAAAATCGTACATATTGCAGTTCTCACTAAACCCACGAGAGAAAAATCTGATATATAATTTGCATATAGGCGAGGATAAAATACCGTCATCAGATAACTGTTGTCATTTGGGCATAGAAATGAACTCTCGCTTCAGAGCCACAGAACGAACAACTAATGCTTGTAGAAAAGGTCAAAATGCCTTTTTTTCCCATTAATGGTATTAATGGCAAATCCATGCGTGTTAGTCAAATTATATAAATCTGTCGTCTTACCCACTGTCTTATACGTCTGTTAAATGTGGAACCATTTTAAATCAGTAGACCTAACGAACGTAATACATTCCAACATTTTATTGTAAAAAGAATTCAAAATCTAAAACCTCGTACAAGATCTGACATGTGTCAAAGCTTACTTGGAATCCATCCTATTTTATCCTACATTGACACTAGAAAACTGTTATTTTTACAGAAACTATGTTCTCTAGATGATAATTTCCTAACAAAAAGAATATTTATGACCAGGTTGTTCTCGTATTTTGCTGACAACTCTCGAAAACATTTCGGATTTGTTCCAGATATCATTGGAATCTTATACCACTATGAACTGAGTGACTATCTAGTAGAATACTTACTCCAAGGGATTTTCCCTCCAAAGCAGTAATGGAAATCTATCGTTTATGGTGCTGTAAACGAGTGATCATTGCATACAACGTCTGACAATGATTTCCGTCGATTTAGAGTCATTCGTAGATCGGTTGATCTTGCTAATGTATGGAAATATGCGAAATCTTCAAGGATATTAAAAATTATTTTTTTGTATAGTGAAATTTATTACTGACATCCCAAATAACTCGAAAGGCATATGTGTCTATGTAACAGACAGTTTTCTGACATATTTGTTCATGCCTGTTGTAGTTGTCGCGGTACCCAATTCCTACAGAAAACTTGGTGGGATATGATTATTGAACATTTATTTATCCTTGTTAAAATTTAAAGTTATACGTTGTTGAATAGAAATTGAGACTATGAGAGTGATTTCAGGTACATGTATCTCTTTTTCAATCTTAAATATTATCCGATATATTAATTTCGGAAGCAAAGTATATTTTATCTCCGTTGATAATATAATTCCATATATAATAACAAAAACAAAAAAAAACACAACATTATAGATTTTTCATATCTCCCAACACGTGGGTCAAAACGAAAGTAGACCGGAAGTAAATAAATAAACAAATTAAAAACAATCATGAAATAACTCTCAAAATACGTATTGAATTTATTGATCTATCTTAATTGTATTACTATTGTACTAAAAAGACTAACACAATTCCTATACATGCCACTAATATTAACGAGGCCAGGATAAGGTACTGGTATTGTATGTTTCTCTCAGTAACAAATGTAAAGATTTCGAATAAAGATTTTAATTGGAAAAAAAAATTATTATTGAACATTTTAACCTTGACTTGTAGGTTGTAATAAGTCAATACGACAACGAATAAAGATACCATATCCTACTTGTGAAAAACCTACTACTGACATTAATGAACTGGACTACGAGAGATTTCTAAAGTTGTTTCGTTACCATCTTATATATTGCATCACCGAATATAACCGTATTGTATACTACATAGACTGAAATTACACGTATTTATTTATTTATTCGTATTTTTGTAAAAAAAAATCATAATTAGTTATAATATGTCAAATTTTGTCCCTAAATATTTGTAACATTCTGATTTGTTTTAAAGGAAGTAGATCATCCCTTAAAGATTTGGTTAAATTTCAATTTTCAATTTATATTATGTCCTGCATAATATTATGATATATATGGTTTGTTTCTTTGTATTTATATACTGTAAATATTATTATTATTAGTTATTGTAGAATTGTATACCTTAATCACATATTTCACTGTAATCTCTGTAAGGAGGAAATAAAGAAATGAATGAATGAATGAATGAATGAGGATTGACATGTTAAATGTATTTGATATTAGATTATTGTTGTGATATGCGTTGAATGACTTTAGGAAGTAAAGCTTAAAATAATGATATCAGCAATAATTTTTAGAAAATAAAAATAATCTTCCCTTGTTACAAATCATTGTATGCTTTTTTTTCTAATCCATGATGTTATGGTTGATCTTAATGATTAGTTTTAGTACAGAAATAAATACAAAACTGGTTCTCAACGAAACGAAAGGTAAGCTACGTTAATTTATATTAACAAAAATTAAATAAGGATGATATAATAAATAATATAAAGTATCTAATATCACATTTAATTCTGCTTTATAAGATTTGGGTTAGGATTAGAGTTATATGGTATTTAACGCCACTTTCAACAATATTTCAATTATATTGTGGCAGTCAGTTTTATTGTTGGAGGAAACCGGAGAAAACTACCGACCTGCTGCAAGTCATTGACAAACTTTATCACATAATGTTGTATCGAGTGCAACTCGCCATGAGCGGAATTCGAACTCACAACTTTAGTGAAGATAGGTACTGACTGTACAGGTCAATTCAACTACCACACGATCACGACAATACCACCATACAAAAATTTTACAATGCGAAAAATAATGTTACATGTATATTCTTAAAAACTATGAATTCCGAACACATATATGCACATCAATATTTCTTTAATGACTGTTTAATAATAGGATGTAATAAAATAACAATGACAATAGTCAATCTTTTTAATTTGAACGTACCCGATACAGGTTATTCTAGAAACTCGTTGTGTGTTCTAACTTAGATATCTAAGTTTTTATGTTAATCATTCATGGTTTGAGAACAATAAATCAATAATGATGTGTAAAGGTGGTATAGCTATATTGAATTATGGTTGTGTGCCATCAATAACCAATCAATCATCAAGATATGTTGGTTTAGTTACAGTGTGTTACAAGTGCTTGTAGCTAAATGAAACAGCTTGCCATTCTCAAGAAATGAGACAATTTTACAATGAATTGATCTTACTGAAATGAGTAGAGTGTCATCTTCAATTATGATGAGAGCAAAATTTGTAATTGGGATTGTTATATTTGTTTAAGTTTTGATATAAAAGGGATAATGTTGGATACGCTATTTTTTTTCTTTCAACGACCACCATCAATTACCAATCCCCACAAGATGTTCTTCAATTTGGTTTACACATATTTCATTTGCCAATTAAATCGATTAGACACAAGTTAAACAAACTTATGAAGTCTTCTCCAAATTACAATTTGTTATTTTAAAGAAGTACATAAAGGTCATTACTATATATTGCACTAATAACGAATCGATGATGAATATTCACCCAAAAAATGGAAGGAAAAATAAGATTTAGATGGATTAAAATGATGTGCATGATCACCTAAGTCGTCGACGTCGTTTTGTAAGCCAGTTACACGTTCAATAGATATATGATCTTTAAAATAAATAAGAAGCCCACCGCCTGTGTTATTATGATCCTTTCTGGTGGTGATTTTTGAAAAGAATTCAAGTAATAGATCATCGTTATTAATATTCACATCTAAGGTAATTATAAATCCAATTATTATACGATCACGACAACGACGGTCCCCTTTTCGATAGTAGATGCTATCTAGTTTATTTTACATGCCATGTGAGTTGCATCCTAGAAAAATGGTCATCGTTTACGTCACATTCTTTTGACTGAATGAGGCAAATCTTGACAATTGTAGCCAACTGGAACCGAAAAACGTAATGCTGAAATCAAAAACGCAAATCGTAGTGCAGAAAACGAAAATTGCAATTTAAAGCAGAAAATAGTGCATTACGATCAGAAATTGCGGTTTCCGAACGAAATACGAAGTACTTTGCGAGTTATTTGATGTTTCGTGAAATACCTGGTTTTCCAATCGAAAATCCCAGTTTTCGCACAATATACAAGATATTTACTACGTAAATCCCAATTTTCGTTTGCAAAATCTGGCATTTGTTCATTTGTGACTTTCACCTGTCATACATACCCGGGACACTTTATATTACCGTATAATATTAGAAATCGTCCCACTTGCCTGAAAGGTTTAGAAATTTATATGAAGTCAGTATATAGTTGGCACAAGAATGGTATGTTCTTTTGATATTATATATCATTTCTCAAGAATCTTCTGATTTCTTCATCTAATTCAATATACATTTATACACTATGGCTTTTACTGGTAATTATATGTCACCATTGTATATTTCCTTAGTATAAGGGGTGATCGAGGATATCATTGTAATTCCATTTCACAACATGGTACATAGCTGTCACATGAGATGAACAGCCTCGTCATGATATCAGAATTGATATCAGGAGGAGACTGATCATCTCACGTAACACATATGTACCATATATTGTTTTACGAATTTTAGTTAAACTTCAATTAAAATGTAGTTTAATATTTTTAATTTTAGCTCCACTAATTAAGAACGCTTGTAAGTGCCATAAATAGGTCTTGGCATCAAACATTTTAAGCACACACAAATAAGTTTTTAATGATGTCATTTTATTTTCCATATAATAATTGCATCTGTGGTTATTGGTGGCACTTTTACAATATAAGTCACTATAAGTCTTCAATGATGGGGATAACAGTTTCCCCCAAAGTATCCGTGAATTGGCCTGTAGCTTTCAGGGTAACACGTATTAAATCGATGACTACATTGGAGTCTAATTGTATGCATCTTTTATTGATCTTCACCTTAAAATCGACAAAAAAGATTAAAAATACTCTTCGATAAACGTGATGAATTCACTTTTCCAATAGTCAACTTCACATTTCACCAGTATCAATATTTCAGTAGCATCAGCACAACCAGAGTTAAGATTTGACAACTCGTACTTTATGTGCCCAGTATACTGATTTTCTGGACAGAGCTCAGCTGCTGACGCAAAAGCTACTCAATCAAGGATACCTGCTCTAATGCTGATGTCATCGCTATAAATAGTCTACAGTAGTCATCACGAACTGGGTGAACATTACGAAATATCCATTTCTCAAATGGCAAGGATCGTTTCCCTATTACGTGGACATTTATTTCATTTATTGCTGACAATATTTTTAGGGGACTTGACTACAAGTAATACGGCCAGTGTACGTGTTATAAGTATAAACCTGGAACTGTCTACCCTTCGCCAGCACCTAGTTTTGGTGGGGTCCGTGTTGCCAATCTTTTTAGTTCCTATGACAAGATTATAAGCACATTTTTTTATTTAATGCACATGATCTTTCAATGAAAGACAATTCAATATCATTTGTAAATACAAAAGGAAGTACAATTATATAATCTACAAACAACATTGAGGACAAATTCAGTGAGCAGACATAACATTTATTTTTAAAGAAATACTTTTAAATAACGGTCCTCTTGGTTAAGTAAATGTCATCAAAGTTTTACGATCACCACCATGACTTCGTTGACCGTTATGGAATATCTGTGTCACAAATGACCACTGATATATTCCACTTGTCGTAAACACTTCCTTATTCATGACTTAGCACCGCGTTTGTAACTAGATTAACACGACGGGTGTCACTACTTACCTGTCCGGAGCACCCGAGTTCACCCCCGGTTTTGAGTGGGGTTTGTGTTACTCGATCTTTAGTTTTATGTGCATGTCTTGTAGATCTTTGTTTGTCCTTTTTCTTTTGGCCATTGTGTTTTCTGTTCTTCCTCGATTTACGAATTCTTATTACCCCTTTGGTATCTTCAAACACTTCTTATTTAATTTAATATATAATATATGTTGATATATTTAAGCTTCATGGAGCGAGATAAAAGAACATTGTGACGTCCCGACCAAGAGTGAAGTAGAACAGAATAAGAATCCAAAACTACAACTAGACCAACATGGTACGGCATGGATTGCTTCTTGGGTGAATGTAAACGACTGGGCTCATTTTTATGGTCATTATTTAATTTTACATGAAGATAAATATTACATGAGAAATAAAAACAACAAAATAACACAAAAAACTACAATAAAAACAGGAGCATGTTAATATTTCTTTAAAAGATGATTGAAATATGAAATATTAATATACAATTTGTGAATCATATTTTTTTAAGCCTCTCAGATATATTGTTGCTTGCAGTGCCACACTTACAAATAGACCTGGCAGACTAAGCTCAAGGACCTCAAAATCTAGGTAGCCTCCGGTAAAAATGTATAATATTTTTGATACTGTCATAGGCATTTCTTACATATGATCTCGTACTGCACTACAGTCTCTTTGCAATCTTTGCAGTCGTGAGAGTGGGGGATTGAGAGGTGTTTCACAAGTGGAGATGTCTAGAGCCTCTCTTGATCTAAATCCGGCACTTGTTTTTTGGTACAATACATGTAGCAGCGATAGTGCGGTAGTTGGTTATCAACATCAACGATAGTACGGTAGTTGGATATCAACATCCATCTATACAATCATGGTCTATGACCACGTTTTAGGTATGTTACTATGGCGACGTGTACTTGATAAAGACTACCAATTAATTTCCATAGGTTGATACTGTATTTACCTACACATGATACGCTTACACTAGGAAACATGTATTGCTGAAATATTTGTTTAATATTTTGAACTTTTTGGTTTTCTAATAGAACTAAGGTATTCATTATCAAAATGCAATAATCAGCTGATGTAGTTTTGAATACATTAAACCCTCATTGATTAGAAATCGATGGGACAATCAAGAATACCGATTCAAAAAATCCTGTCATTTTCCACCTGCATAGAGATAGTTATGCAGTGTGAAAAACCAATACTGTATTTAACAGTTAAAAATGAATTTTTAGTCCATACTATTTGTATCATCTTTATGGCTAAGATATTTAACAAGGCCGACTATTGTTTGATTATATAAATGATTATTTTGTCCCCGTCACTTGTTGGTCAGATCAAATATTTCCCTTGTTAACACTCTGTCTACACCACCACCCCTATTTGTTTCTAATTGACTTAACGGAAAGTAGGCCATACTGTTAAAATCTATGTTATTATTTTCCCAAGGATGTATTGATTTGGATGTTAGTGAAAAAAAAACCACTATTAACCAAACACTAAGGCAGTACTTCCCAGACGATAACATTGCAACCGACATAACCAGTATATTTGACGGTATGGCCGAATGCTTCACACAAGGGGATCATTTTATTTATTACGTAAGTCTTATAGTTATTAGTGTCATTTGGATACGGTTCCAAGAATCCTCTGTGGGAATTGTTATATATATATTATTGTCATGTGGATACCGTTCAACAAAACCTCTGTGAGAATTGTTAGATCTATTATTGTCCTGTGGACACCGTTTCACAACACCTCTGTAGGAATGGTTATGTCTAGACGAGTTGGAAGATACCAAATGTGTAATCAGAATCCGTACATCGAAGAAGAACAGACAACACAATGGTCAAAAGAAAAAGTACAAAAGACAAACTACGATCTACAAAACATACACATAAAACTAAAGATCGAGTAACACGAACCCCACTAAAAATCGGGGGTGAACTCAGATCACCTGGACATCATTCCTATAACGTCTGTGGGAAATGTTATATCTATTATTGTCATCTGGACACCGTTCCACAAATCCTCTGTATAGATCGTTTACAAAGTTGGCGGTGAATTCGGGTTATCCGGAATAGTGTGCAGTTCCTGTTTAAAGTGTAACACACGCCGTGCTACTCAGTATCCAACAAATGTCGTAAAGAGAGAAAATGTCCGGCGAGAGATTACGACAGTATAAATAGATCATGAGTCATCAGTGATATTGATACTTCGTTAGTCCATCGGAGCTGTCGTGGTCGTATGGTAGTTGGATCTACAATTACGTATGTAATCAGTGCCTATCACTACTGAAGTTGTGTGTTCGAATCCCGCTCAGACGAGGTGTACTCGATGAAACATTATGTTATAAAGTTTGTAAGTGACTTGCGACACCAGTGGTTTTCTCGGGGCACTCCGGTTTCCTCCATCAATAAAACTGACCGCCATGATATAACTGAAATATTGTTGAAAGTGGCGCTAAACACAAGCCCCCCTCGTTAGTCCATCAGGCGCATTTATCTGTGAGTGTGTGTGTTTACCTTTTTAAGTAGTACTTGGTACCTGCATTATAAAAGCAAACATATCTAAGAGCAGTGAGATAAACCTTAGATTTATAACAATATTTCATATTCATCATTTGTACATTCTTATCTTGAAATACCAAGTACATTTTTATTATTCTAGAAGAAAATATGCCAATGTGTTACCACGCCTAGAAATACTGACAAGAAAGATACTTGCATTAAAAGTTGCCAGTTTTACAACGATGTGTTCTGCTCGTCTGGGAAAGGATTGGCATTATTTAAGATTGAACGAGGTAATTATTTGTCAAGAACATGTATAGTGCTATGTATTCATATCACATATCATTCACAATATGACGAAACTTTAGAACTCACAACTCTAGTGCTGATAGGCACTAACAACCTGTGTAATCAGTTCCTATCAGTTGTGAGTTCGAATCCCGTTCATGGCGAGGTGTGCTCGATACAACATTATGTGATAAAATTTGTCAGTGACTTGCGACAAGTCGGTGGTTTTCGTCGCGTACTCAGGTTTCCTCCACCCATAAAATTTACTGCCACGTGCACGATATAATTGAAATATTGTTGAAAGTGGCGTAAAACACCATAACCAATAACCTCAAACTTTAGAGTATAATATTCTATCAAAAAAAAAGACAAATGTTGCATTACTTATGTTCGTTTTTACAATAATATTGTGACAGCAAAGCACGTTTTAAACAATAGACAATGTGGTGCATTATAGTTTGTATAAATAACTCGTACCCATCTATATTGGTTGGTCTATCCCATTGAACTTGAAACAAAAGACATGACAGATATAGTTAGGCATGCTTTATACCCAGACCTACACCTAGAAATTTAAAGTGCAAGTCGGTTAAAAATGACGCTTTTAAAAAAAGAGACAGATGGGATAAATTTCCATTTATATGTAGCAACATTCCAGTAGCACGTACATATATCTCTCTTTTTATTGGATATTCCAGAGTGTCGTATCTGGATTTCCTTGAAGGAGGATGCTGCTAACAAAGAAGCTACATAGATTATAAGATAAGATTTGTTGGTCCTTAATTTGTGCCTAAGCAAATATAACATCAATATAGAACAACATTTTATTTAATTAAGTCTAAAAACAGATTAAAATAGAAGAAATATTAACCATTGATTTATCATTTCCAGATATCGAAACTGACATGACAATCTTTGATAACATATCAAGTGCACGCCTTTGTCCTGCTTCGCAAAATAACACAAATGTTGTCACGGATTGTAGTTCTACACATGCTTTTAGTTGTGAAGGATCAGGTGAGTGGAAACCTTAGTTTTGCAGCAAAGAAAAGCTTCACGATGTCAAAGTGGTAATCAGAAGCCATAATTGGAAAAATGGACCGATAGTTAATACAATGTTGTCAACTGAAAATGGAGAAAAAATACAAAATGTGACGGACAAAATACAACACGGAAAATTGAAAATTGAGCAACGCCAACCTCACGGAAAACCATGGGTGAACTCAAGTGTTCCGGAAGGTAAAGAATTTACTGCACCCGACTATATTATATTCATTATTCAATAGAATATAGCAAACTCAAAACAATTGCTGGACATGTCTGAAGTGAACATTTATAATTCTGACAAATTCATCATATTCATCAATTCTTTGAAGCGTAAAAAGAAATATGTAACAGGACACAAGCAATGCATCCACACACACACACACATTTTGTATTACTCACATCTGAAGAATTGCGTGTAAAATGTAGTGCCGATACAAAAATATAAAAATGTGTACGGTAATCTGTTCTGAAACCTACACACGGGGATTGATGGCTTTAAATTCTGAAAATATGACGACTGATAAAACGGGAATGCAAACGGATTGTTTGTAACATAGAGATTATGTAGAATATATGAACGAAAATCGCTAACAGTGATATAAAACAGATTAACAACTTCCTCTATAAAGACTATAATAACAATATATTTATTGTTGCTAGGGATCAACCATATTCTTATGGAAAAGGGGAGTTGGTAAAAATAGTTTGTCTCCCGTCGGGACAAATCAAATGTTATTGTTCCAATGCCCTCCTTTTTCCGATATGCGCCATGTCAATTTCTTATTAAAAGAAAACAAGTCTCGCCACATAGACCGAAATTAATTTATGTCTGCACAAGAAATTTCACCACCTCTCCCTCTTCCCTCTTTCTCATAAGAAAATTGTTTGTCCCTTATAAAGAAATGTTTTTTTATATTAGTGTAAACATGTTAATATATTAACTTAATATATATTTCAAAGGGTCAGTATATACAAATACCGGTAATTGGATGAACGCTACTAATACCTGCATATACAACAACAGTACACTACCTTTATCAACAAAACGAGGTAGTATCGACTCTTGGTTGGGGTATTTTAGTGTTAGAGAGTTATTGAATGGCACGCACATTTGAAATTTAATATTTAAATATCTAAACATTAAAATAGCTTTCCATAGCTAATTAAGCAAGTCAGTTATGTTTGAAGCTTTAAGTATATTATCTGTCGTGGAAATATACATGATGCCAATCATACTTATCTGTGATGTATGATATGCTAGTATTCTCGATTTGGTAACTGTTCTTGGGGCGACATTTATTTCGTTTGTATGCACACCATGCAAACATCCGCTCAAAACAGATAGGGATGTCCATGACAAGAGCTTGAAGATTTCAAAGGAATAATCAGAATCTGTAAATCGAAGAAGATAGACAACACAATGGCCAAAAGAAAAGGGACAAAAGAACAAACAACGATCTATAAAAAATACACATAAAACTTCTTTCATCCTTAAAAAAGGGGGGAGAAAGCATTTTCTTTTAAATATTGTGTATGTTTGTATCTAGGAATTATCGTTAACATACGATGTCAAACATATACATCTCTTGTATACCACTTGTTACTCTTCTGAAGTTGGTAACTGGTCTTGTATGCACACCTCGCACAATCCCATGCAAATAACATTGGTTTTTAATATTTAATGTTGTTTTCTCCTAGTACTTTGGTTTCCTCACCAATAAAACTGACCGCTCAGATATAACTTAAATATTGTTGGAAGTGCTGTTAAGCACCATAACCCTAACCCCTTAATATTTATTTACTTTTAATAAAAAATTCAGAAATGCATGTGTAAAGATCGTGTAACGTATTGCGAGAGGTCTCGGGCAATATTGATTTCTGTGTCGCATGGTTGAGCTAAAGACACAACACGCTTCCAACGATAATAATCATAATACACAAATTCACACACAAGTCAGTTACAATTTATCAATGTACAAATAAATAAATTGCACAGGTTTAATATCAACTTGAGATTGATCTGTTTATTCGAGAATATCCTGTAGTAGTTTGAGTTCGAATCCCGATCAGGCGAGGTGTACTCGATATAACATTACGGGTGCTCCAGTTTTCCCCACAAAAAAAACTTACAACCACGATATAGATGCAATATTGTTGAAAGTGGCGTTAAATACCATAACGCTAACCCTTCAGTGGTTGTTGCATACATTAATACCATAGTTTTGATTCTATTTCATTTTCAGAGAGTAGCCACCGTCTCTGTACTGCTGTGTCATCGTCACATGGTTCTTATGAGTATGAAAATAGAAACTGTTCAGAACTGTTACCTTTTCTATGCCAGTTAACAGGTAATAACTGATTTCAAAATATGGGTACCACAGTGGTATTGATGTTTCATTGCTTAAAATAGTGATTTTTTTCTTTAAACTGTTCATCTTCTTCACTTTTTAATAAAAATGAACAACAAACAATACCATTCTGTCGGAGCTGAAGTACTTTGATTCAATTGTCTAAGCAAGCATACTGAAGACGATGTTTCTACATAAACAGTATGAATAAAGTGCATGATCCTTGTGTCTACTTTCGTTTCCAGGTGAAGTTCACTAAAAAAAATATTATACTTCCTGCAAATTTTAACAGAACATAGTTGTGCAATTGCTGTTATAGCTTATTATGACAATAGTATATCTTCACTAACACACTTGAATAAACGTTAGAGAAAACCGAAGGGGCAATATCAATAATGGACTATCTTGAGACACAGGCAACACTGGGCACAAGACACCGAACTAAAACAAACAAGAAATTTAAACACAAGACAGAAAACATAAAAGACCAATACGGACCGAACCAAAAAACAGGGGGTGAACCCAGGTGCTCGCGTAGGGTAAGCAGTATGATTTGAATGTTTAGCAGTAGCACATAATGACAATAGGAAAATATACTATTGTCAATAGTATATCATCACCAAAACGCTTGAATCATCTGAACGTTTAATTCTATTAGCATCCCCTAAAAATGGAATCTATTGTATGAAGTTGTCTTATCAGTTTTCTAAATATACAGAAAGGTACTTAAACACTGTATATTAATGGCAATTTTCGAAATAATATATCAATTACTGAACATTCATTGTGAAAATAGTGGCCAGATTGACAGGCAAAGTGCATGACTCTGAGCACTATGTCCACATAGCAAATGCTAAAGACAGCATTACTATATAGATATTGATCGCTGAAGAAATATCACTTCGATTACAGAGAGACAAACCGGAAGGTAATGATATTATTTATGTAGTAAATTGTATGAAGTGTTCTTTACCATTGAAGTATTTGACTGTAAACTGGTTCCTTAGAAAGTGGCACCTGTCGTGTTACTCTTATTATAAATCTGGTGACAAGTCATGAATGAGGAAAGGACCAGATTGTGATTATGACAAACGGAACACATTCTTAGTCACTTGTGACATAGATACTCCGTAGCAATTAACTAAGTCATGTTGGCTACCGTACAACTTTCAACTTAACCACTGGGAACCCTTGCTTCAGTAGCTTCCTTGTTAGCTGCAACCCAATATGAAGGAAACCATGATAGCAACCACAAGCTATGGAATATCGTATCAACTGAGAGATATATACACCATATGCAGGTACTGCTGGAATGTCGTATCAACTGAGAGATGTATACACCATATGCAGGTGCTGCTGGAATGTTGTATCAACTGAGAGATGTATACACCATATGCAGATACTGTTGGAATATTGTATCAACTGAGAGATGCATACACCATATGCAGGTGCTGCTGGAATGTTGTTTCAACTGAGAGATGTATACACCATATGCAGGTGCTGCTGAAATGTTGTATCAACTGAGAGATGTGTACACCATATGCAGATACTGTTGGAATATTGTATCAACTGAGAGATGAATACACCATATGCAGATGCTGCTGGAATGTTGTATCAACTGAGAGATGTATACACCATATGCAGATGCTTCTGGAATGTTGTATCAACTGAGAGATGTGTACACCATATACAGGTGCTGCTGGAATGTTGTATCAGCTGAGAGATGTGTACACCATATACAGGTGCTGCTGGAATGTTGTATCAACTGAGAGATGCATACACCATATGCAGGTGCTGCTGGAATGTTGTATCAGCTGAGAGATGTATATACCATATGCATGTGCTGCTGGAATGTCGTATCAACTGAGAGATGTATACACCATATGCAGGTGCTGCTGGAATGTCGTATCAACTGAGAGATGCATACAACATATACAGGTGCTGCTGGAATGTTGTATCAACTGAGAGATGTATTCACCGTATGCAGGTGCTGCTGGAATGTTGCATCAACTGAGAGATGTATACACCATATGCAGATGCTGCTGGAATGTTGTATCAACTGAGAGATGCATACACCATATGCAGGTGCTGCTGGAATGTCGTACCAACTGAGAGATGCATACACCATGTACAGGTGCTGCTGGAATTTTGTATCAACTGAGAGATGCATACACCGTATGCAGGTGCTGCTGGAATGTTGTATCAACTGAGAGATGTATACACCATATGCAGATGCTGCTGGAATGTTGTATCAACTGAGAGATGTATACACCATATGCAGATGCTGCTGGAATGTCGTATCAACTGAGAGATGTATACACCATATGCAGATGCTGCTGGAATGTTGTATCAACTGAGAGATGTGTAAACCATATGCAGGTGCTGCTGGAATGTCGTATCTACTGAGAGATGTATACACCATATGCAGGTGCTGCTGGAATATTGCTACATATAAATGTAAAGCTCACAACTAACTTTAATTTTTATATATAGCTTGTTGTCTTCACTATACCTCTAACAGTTTTGACCCATTAAGTGTAACACAATTTAATCACGCCACTCTTATTGAGTGGTCATATATATATGTGTTAGTGCTATCGACTTTGCCTCTGTTTATAAGATTTTCCGATTAGATTTGGGAACTGTTCTGACTGTATGGTAGTTTTGTGTTTTACTTTATTGTATCGGTCAATATGACTTTTAAAGACCTTAATAACATTCGGTATCGCTCAATGTGGATTTCTTGAGTCTATTACAAAAGTCATAGCTATAGGAGAAAGAACAAAAGATTGTTCAAATCGGGAATGCCAAAACAAATACAGTAGAACTGTCAAACTTAAAATAAAATGCCTAAAGTCATTAGAGAAAGAGCCAAAGAACAGTCTAAGCAAAAATGATAAACGAATACAAGACCAGGTTATTCGAAAAGGTAAAAATGTATCCAAGTATCCGCCGTGTGTTTTTGTCTATGCAAAATCAGTTGGAAGTTGAATGCGTCGTCTTGGACACATGCATATTCAGTTGAATAATGAGACGTTTATTGTGCATGCAAATACAAGTACTTCCGTAAATCAACTAAAGTATATGGTCATACACTCTTGGTTTTAGGCGGTTTGGGCACATAAATCTAGCTCAACTCCGCCCATTTTATTTGAAGTGTTTATACCAAGCAACGAAGGCGAGTGGTCATGTATATGTGTGCTAGGGGTATATATTTATCCTCTACAATTCTTAGATTAAATTTTGGAACTGTTCTGCTAGTGTAGTATTTTTTGCTTTCATTCTATTCCAGAATCAGGTTTGACTACGTTGAAAGATACGGCGACTCCAGTTACTATTGACAACGATGCTAGTATACGACAAATCACAAATGTTAAAAACAGTAAGCCAGGTATATTGGGGTACATCAAAGATAAGCTTAATGAAATAACGAGTGTACATGGACCAGACACACAAATAGGGGTGTTGGGGCCGGGGGTAAGGGGGCAACTGCTTTTTAGAGCACAAATTGAAGAAAAAGCTGAATTTGCTAGTATGGAAGCACAATATATTATTGTCCAATCAGACAATGGTATAATAAGGGTATTATTCTTTTTTGTTTTGTTTGTTTGATAGTATTAAAATCTTGTTCCACCATCCCAACCCAGTACTGCCTCCTCATCTCCCGCTTCCAAACTACACCGAAAACTTCCTCCCCTCACTTTGCAGTCCACTCCTAAAACTTCCCATCTTTTACACACACACACACACACACACACCCATATATACTGTCTGGTCCAATCCTACTCCTCTGCAAACATGTGTTGTCAATGCTGATTAATGGTTAGAAGTCAAAACTTAAACGATAGTTGGGACTGTGCAAACTGAAAACAATTGACATTTTGAAAAGAAACAAGATGGCTGAAAATGAAAACCAATAATACATGCAGAATTTCTGGAATAATAACTCATTTGATTGTATGATGTTATTATTGAAATGCCACCTATGGCTTGACGAAGGGTGTTACTTCTCCTTAGGAACCTGTGATGATTATGTCCCTTCATAGTGAACACTAAATGTGTAACAGACATTAAGTTAAGTTAGATGATTAGAACTATTTCTTTCTAATACTGAATTTGTAAATTGGGACATGATATTTTTCGGGCACATAAAGCTAGCTCAACTCTGCCCATTTTATTTGAAGTGTTTATACCAAGCAAGAAAGGCGAGTGGTCATGTATAATGTGTGCTAGGGATATATAATTTACCTCTACGATTTTAAGATTAGATTTTGGAACTGTTCTGCTAGTGTAGTATTTCTTGCTTTCATTCTACATTTTGCATTTGTATTCCAGAATCAGGTTTGACTTCGTTACAAGATACGGCGACTCCAGTTACTATTGACAACGATGCTAGTTTACAACAAACCACAAATGATAAAAACAGTAAACCAGGTATTTAAGGGTACATCAAATATATACTTAATGATATAACGAGTGTACACGGACCAGACACACAAACAGGGGTGTTGGATACAGGGGTTAAGGGTGCAACTACTTCTGAGAGCCAAAATTGAAGAAATAACTGAATTTGCTAGCATGGAAGCAAAATAAATTATTGTCCAATCAGACAATGGTATAATAAGGGTATAATTATTTTTTTCTCCTTGATAGTACTGAAAACTTGTTCCACCATCCCCACCCAATACTGCCTCCCCATCCCCCGCTTCCAAACCACACCGAATACTTGCTCCCCTCACTTTGCAGTCCACTTCTAAAACTTCCCCTTTTGTACACACACACACACACACACACACACACACACACACACACTAGTTGGGACTATAAAACTGAAAACAACTGACATATTGAAAAGAAATAAGATGGCTGAAAATGAAAACCAACAATACATGCAGAATTTCTGGGATAATGACTCATTTGTTTTTATGATTTTATTATTGAAATGCCACCTATGGCTAGATGAAGGGCTTGACGAAGGGCGTGACTTCTCCTTAGGAACATGTGATGATTATGTCCCTTTATAGCGGACACTAAATGTGTAGCAGACAATTCGGACTCCTTCACAGGAATTTTCTTATTATTGATGGTAGTGCGTCTCACGTGTCTTGTTATTGCTTGTTATACTTTAATATTTTAGAAGTCAGATGGATATTAATGGAGACAATTTCTTCTACTTTTGTTGTTCCCTTTCTTAAATAAACCGACTATTACGTGTTATTTGTCTGGGTATTAACTAATTATCACGACATTAAGTTAGATGATTGGAACTATTTCTTTCAAATACTGAATTTGTAAATTGGGACATGATATTCAGAGAACTTGTTTGGTGTTTTTGTTGTTGTTGTACCGTGTGTTTTACCTATATAATAATAGAGGTTAGGGTTAGGGTTATGATATTTAACGTCACTCAACAATATTGACCTGACGCAAGTCACTGATAAGCTTCATCACATAAAGTTGTATCGAGTATACCTCATGATGAACGAGGTTCGAACTCACAACTTTAGTGGTCATAGGCAATGATTGCACAGGTAGTTGTAAATCCAGCTACCATACGATCACGCCCTCTACTGCCCTGTTATTGTACCTTTTGTATTATGGTATTGCAAGTTTATGCTAATTACGTTTATTTTTTTTTTGCAGTAGTGATTATAGTTGTGAATGTCGTATTACTGGTGTTATGTATCGTAGTCATGATAGCTTATTGTCGTATCAAGGTGACTATATGAAATATATAATATTATAGTTTTTTTTAAAGAAATGTTCACTACCCCCATTTGTTCTGTATTATTTCATTCCATAATAAATGTATTTAGTGAGTTTATGACCAACTTTTTTCATGAGTATTTATAACAATCACCATTATATTAATTAGTGTAAAACTGTTCCGTCGTTACGCACAACGGGTTTCATCAAAGGAACAGTAGATAACAAAGAGAGAGAGAGAGAGAGAGAGAGAGAGAGAGAGAGAGAGAGAGAGAGACATGTGTAACAAACGTGACAGATTTCATGAACGACACCCTTCGCTAAGTCTTCGCTTGAATATCCGAGGCATTACCAATGTGCATGCAGTGTTAGTAGTGAAGTTAAAACAGTTTGAAGAAACCAACGGAGTATTCAGATGCAATAAATCGAAGAATGACAAAAATACAATGGCTAAAAGAAAAAATGGCATGAGTGGCAAATTCATCATGATCATCATATCATTATAACTGTTCGGGTACATGTATGTGCTTAACCGAAGCTTATCGGATAATCCAATGAATATGCTGAAAAATTTCAAATACTCAAGTGGGAAAGTCATAGATATGCCTGGTTGGCTCGGAATCAAGATAATATGTCCGAGTGGACCGACATGTATATCCGCGGATTGTTGTTTCAGTGAAGTGGCACTCTAAAATAAATCCAACTAAGCATGTCAATCTAGTATAAAACGAACCTCATCATCATCTTATTGAAAATTATCCTTTTTTTCGCCATAATATAGCTGAAAAATTGTCGAGTTGGTGCTAAACAACAACCACTCACTCACTTACTCACTCATAATTATGCAATGACACTTTCTTCCGAACAAATAATAGTGCAATAAAATCACTTTGTATTATATTTGATTTCAGAAGATCAAGCAAGCGATTCGTCAACGTTCTGCCAACAAGCACATCACTAACAAACACGCTGCAACATTAGCACGTGTCGATATTCATCGACAAGATGATGGTGACGGCTATGTAGAAGCCTGGGATCAGCATCACGACATTGTTGGCATGGAAGAATTATCTCATGATATATATGAAGAGGTCCAAATAGAACAAATTGATTAACATTGACAATAGCTTGTTAGGGCCATAGTGTTTATGGCTTCAATATTCTTCAGTTGTTTTGTACAGATATGTCATGAACATTTTGTATATTATGCTAGATTAATTTGGAACTAAATAAAAATAACTCTTAAATGTCAAACACTTTATAGAATACTTTTAACATGGACATTTTAAATGCATACCAGAAATTTGTACATATATTCAACTTACTTCGCTGTTTTCCTAAGCATATTTTCTACTATTTGTGTGAAGAAAATGCCATGATTTCAGAATTTTTTGGTTTTATAAGCATAAATATGCAAAAATTATTACTATTGAAAGTTTAGTTTATAAGTATCGACTTACTACAACAATTTGATATTGAAAACTATCAAAAATACTGATAGGAATTGTTTTATCCAGATTTAAGACATCCTTTCTGTTTTACATAAAAAAATAGTACTTATATGAAAGTCGAAATATAAAGAAATGTTCCATAATATATATTTAGCATTTTTAAACTAAGATTTTAATATAAATTTATATTTAAATACACTAAGAGTACATCTTAACCTTTTCAATAAAAAAAATATACAATAAAATAAGTACGTTGTTTTCACTATAGGATAATTACCCTGCTGATACCAACTTTTTTTTTGTCTGGAAACATTGGTACAAGGAGCAACCCTGGTCATTTGTCAGCAAAGTACATCAAGCGAACACATATGTTTTCCTATCGTAGTGTAATATAAATATTATTTTCCCTTCGTATTCAATTGGCAATGTCATGGACTGGTTGTTTATTATAGTTTTTTATTAGCACAATTTAAGTGTATGGGGGTGGATGGTGTTTAACGCCACTTTCATCAATATTTCAGTTCTATCGTGGCGGTCAGCTTTATTGTTGGAGGAAACGGGAGTATTAAAAAGTATGAGACTTCAATTTCAAGCTTTATGAGCGATATCACAATAGAAAAATATACGATGTTCCTATTTATACATGTGGTTGAGCAGATGTGACAGTCCCCGTGGTTGAGTCTAAAAAGATACACATCACCATAAGGGTATTGAGAGTGCCACGACTATTGTACGCTAAAGATCACTTTTGTAGATTTTGAAATAGTGGTACATTGTAGCTGCTACACAATGCTTTTTTGTTATCGTCCCAATAACCTTAACCAGTGGCAATGAAAGTCGCTGCCACATTTATCTTATTCTTCCCTTATTTATGCATAAAGTATTACATTTGTTGTGAATTGTTGAACTCAATTAATCAACCTTATAAAAAACAAACATAGGCTTCCAGGAGCCTGAATCGCTCATCTAGTATACAAATAAATGTTCCCTTTTACTTTTCACAAATGAATCAATGAGCTATTTAATCACTACAATGAAGTTATACTGTTGAAAACCTTTCCTTAATTGATTTTAGTCAAGTTTGATAGCTTCATACTTTGGTAGTCATAGGCGTCTTTTCAAACAACATGTGAGGCCAACATCCCAAAAATGAAGCTTCGTTTGAATTTTGTGCATATTAACTTTGTAACATTTATGAAAAGAATTGGCCAAATGAAAGGATTATCAAAGCATGGAAATGAACATTCTACATTCTGGGCTCATTTTTCAACAATGGGTAGAATTAAACTCCGCGAAATCACAGTTAGTCTGCATTTTGTTCATAGTAGGCCAAAAGAAAAAGTGTCGTGTTTTCAGTTACCCGACCCACTCACTTTCCTGGTTTCCAAGATTTTCTTCATTCATCATCTTATCAGAAACCACTATGTCATGTGGTGGTCATATTAGGTGTTGAATTTGAACGAAGAGAGGAATGTTGTTTTTGAAGACCACATATCATTCCTGTAAAGTATCGGTATAAAACAAACAAACAAAAGCAATTTGTTTGATGGCGTTTAACGCCACTTTCAACAATATTTCCGTTATATCGTGGTGGTCAGTTTTATTGGTGGTGGAAACCGGAGGACCCGGAGAAAACCACTGACCTGTCGCAAGTTACTGACAAACTTTATCACATAATGTTTTACACCTCGCCCTGATTGAGATTCGAACTCACAACATCAGTGGTGATAGGCACTGATTGCATAGGTAGTTGTACATCCTACTACCGTACGATCACGGTCACCACTGCCCCTTATTGTAATGGGATCTTTATGCGCATCCTTAATTATCAAATGTCTGCGATCAATTATGTACTGTTATCAAATGACATTTGTAAAGGTGTAAGACGTGTTATTATCGACAGGGTTGGATTATTCTATATTCAGTGACCATTTCATTATACAAATCGTATTCAATACAAGTCCTATACCAAACGAAAACAAAAAGGTAGTAAATGCTCCCCCAAGTTTTAATGGAAAATAAACGAGGAAACCGATTGGCCTATGTTTCAGGAATGCATAAAAGACAAGTTTGAGAAAGTTAAATTTAATAACCAGAATACTTCTGATGTAAAATTAGCCTGGTCAATATGGAAAAATGCCATCAACAAGGCTGTTTTAGAAGCTATTGGGAAATTTAGAAAGGTGAAAATTTTTAAAGTTTTTGAGACAAGGAAATTGATAAATTAATCAAAGAAAGAGATTAAATCGTTTGAAAATAATTCACGATAAAACACGGAATTATGATAGCGAAACTGGGCAATGCTTATCGAATGTGCATAAACTTCGTGTGCATAATTTGGTTTTCTCCAGGTACTTCGGTTTCCTTCACCAATAAAACTTACCGCCACGATATAACTGAAATATTGTTGAAAGTGGCGTTAAACACCATAACTATAACCCTAACCCCCTCGTAAATCTAAAGTTTAAGAGGCGATCAAGAAAAAGGAAAGTGCGGCTAAATTAAAAAAAATATCAAGATTAACACTACTAACAAAGTTAAAGGTCTCTGGGAAGTTCTAAAAGGTTAAAAATGTGATGAAGCTCCTTCACGGCTTCTAAACTCTGTATATAAGTCTGAATTATAAAAACGTAGATATCAAATTTAGTGCGCACAACGCGTTTCTGGAATAACCTTCATCAGGTACGTCAAAATCGAAAGATTGGAAAGCCAAATAATAATCGGCTAAGGTCACGTTGGCATGAGGGAGGAGAACCTTAGTTTTATTAATAATTACATTATTTAGGAACTGTAAATTTCAGTAATAAATATATCTAATAAACCATGTTAGTGCCGAAGCACTGACTACTGGGCGGATGATACTCTCGGGGACTAATACTCCACCAGCAAAGGTATTGACCCAGTAGTAGATATATGATGAAATGATGACAGAGAAATTGATATCAATGCAGTCCATGGGGAATGACAAATATTCGATTCTATACGTAATGATTGTATGTCCCTGGTTAGGAAATAGAAATGTCAAAGTTGGAAACATGACCACTGTGCAGATGGCTGTTTCCCCGAGAAGATGGGTATTACTATCGATTTCATACTGCGTAATCTGCTTCGTGTCTATTCGGTCACAGTACTTCGATTTTAGTTTTGGAACTTCCGGTAATATTTTACTTGGAACAGGAATCGAATATTGAAGACTTCATTGCCTTTGAAGTATTTGGCAATGTCTCTCATTATTAATACATTATTAAATTTTGATTCCTATCGCGTGGGCATAGTGAATGGCTCTAGAACAATTAAGTTACCTGTCGTTTCTGATGCAAACAGGAATAAGGGTAATAACAAAATTACCGAACTCCGAGCAATCTTACAAAGGGAAAGTCAAAACTCATAATTATATAAACAGACAAAATCAGTCAACAACCGGAAAACTGTGAAAACTGTAATCACCCTGACATGGTACAGGCATTTCTAAAGAAATGGTGGGTTGAATAAGAATTTAAAGCGCCAAACTTCTTGCTTTCATTACGGCTCAAAGTTTCCGGCTGTCACTATCACAGTATGTATAGCAATACTTGAACAAAACAGGTAAAACAGTTGTCAAAACAGCACCAAACTCAGGGATAGAAAAATATTTTTGACATTTTTGTTGACTATCTTATCTTTATACATTTTCACTATATGAAAATCCATCGCTTATAATCTTTTCTGCAAAGACGGAATATATTTCGACAAGATCTTGGTATCGAAATATAAACTTTATAAGAGATCGAATAAGGCGAATCTTTTCATAGCCCTGGTCCAGTAGCCTGTTTCTCAGATGAAGTGACCTTTGAACGCCAAATTCGACCAGACCACAGGTACTAGACGTTCAATGAATAAAATGTAGGGTCAATATGGAAAATATAGTGTCACTGTTATATAATAAAGAGAAGGCTTCTAATGCATTTTTCGGCAAAAATGTAAACATATTGGTTCATTTTTTCGTGTACGGTTTTCGCTTGACCTTTGCGGTATTTATGGAAGGAGACATACCTAATAGTTTCTCCGCCGTATAATTTATTGGAGAGCAGACGATCATACTTCACTAAACCATACTATTGTGACGTTCCCAGAAATATTCAACTTCCATTGTGGAGCGACCATGACATTGCAGGTTTGCACAGAATAATTAGCATATTTAATAAAAGAAAACTTGGCAGGTGCATCGTTGGACATCACACAAAAATGTCAGAGGCTTACCAACTAAATAAAATGTATACCTTTTAGTTCAATTGTCCAGTAATCGGTCGTAATTTTTTTTTATATCTAGTTTTCTTTTATTTAATGGCCTGACCTCTGTTAGAATTGGAATTCTTCAAGTTTACAAATGGTGACATCCGTAATTCTATGGTCTATAGCTATCTACATATTATGGTTCCTGGCATCAACAATATAACAAAGACGGATTTGTTCATCTCTTAGGAATTTATCAATGAATTGTAAAAAAAATTTAATGTCAAGTAGTGGCTGTATATATGTCCTTGTATCAAGTGAGCAATTTTCAGTCGTATCATGTATTCATCATGATAACTTTTTAAACAACTTCATAGTTCACAGTACATAATGTGTGTTCGGACCAACGTACATTTTTGTATGAAAATAATGTTAGCATATTCACCGAAAACAAACTTTTTTTTCGTGTCTCATGATAGCAAAAAGCTGAAATATACAATTATTCTCTGTTCTAGCAGTTGTATATGCAAATGATGGATGGAAGAAATTACAACTTGCTTATTTTGATTATTTTCCTGTTTATTATTTCGTTCAAGTTCACAGTATTTGCCTGTCAATGCTGTTTAAAACTCATTCATTAGTTGACTATGAATGTACATGATTAAGGCTATAGGTAAGGGTAATAACAAAATTACCGAACTCCGAACAATCTTACAAAGGGAAAGTCAAAACTCATAATTATATAAACAGACAAAATCAGTCAACAACCGGAAAACTTTGAAAACCGTAATGACCCTGACTTGGTACAGGCATTTCTAAAGAAATGGTGGGTTGAATCAGATTTTAAGGCGCCAAACCTCCCGCTCTCATTACGGTTCAAAGGTTCCGGCTGTCACTGTAACAGTATTTAAATACAGGAACAAAATAGGTAAAATAGTTGTCCAGAAACGCATCGGGTACACTAAATCAAAGAAGAGTTTGAAGATACCAAAGGGTCAATCAGAATCCGTATATCGAAGAAGAACAGACAACACAATGGGGGGGGGGAGTACAAAAGGACAAACAACGATCTACAAAACATGCATATAAAATAAAAGATCGAGTAACACGAACCCCACTAAAAATCGGGGGTTAACTCAGGTGCTCCGGAAGGGAAAGCAGTTCCTGCTCCACTAGTGGCACCCGTCGTGTTAATCTAGTTACAAACCCGGTAACTTCTATGTTTTTATTTTTAAACTATTTTTCAAGTGTAATTCGCTTCATAGAGACCTGCTGCTAATACAGAAGCTACATAACCTCGGGTTCTTAGCTGTTAAATTGAAGTCATCACTTCCAACGTTTCATGGCCATGACGTTAACCGTTGCGGAATATCTGTGTCTTACGACTGGTACCACTAGTGGAGCAGGATCTGCTTACCCGTCCGAAGTTCCTCCCCGGTTTTCAATTGGGTTCCTGTTCCTCAATCTTTTCTGTGCATTTTGTAGATAATACGGACACTGTATTGTCTGTTCTTCGATTTACGGCTTTATCTACCCCCTTTGATATCTTCAAACCTGTCTTATAATTATCTTAATGAACTATATTTACCTTGTTTCTTTCAGGTGTTAGTGTACAACCTATAGAGTTTTCCAAATGTATCTGTACCAATTCATCGACTGTTATGAGCCAAAGAAAACTCCAAGACAGATTAAACGACCTTTATTCTATACTTTGTATCGATCATCGAAATACGTCGTCATTCTTGCGAACAAAAACTAGTGCGACTTGGCAACCGACCATCTTCTGTATCTATCGGTATAACTTGAGTTATCCTTCTTGTGTCTGTTATGTTATTTATTATATTACTGGATATTTTACCACGCAACTAACAAATCATCTCCTTGGCAATTTTTGACACGGTTATCATATTTTTTTTTAAAGAAAAGTACATTTTTAGATTGACTGGTCTCATTAGATATATTTCTTATTATCGATCCCTCTTGATAGTAGCTCTACTACCACGAACTATGACCAGATTTTTACACATTAGTAAATATAATTAACATAGAGACCTAATGGGTAACCTGTTTAATAATGGACCAAAATTAATTGTCAGAGTTCGTATATATGATATATTAGCAAACATCTAGGAAAGAAAATTATTGATTTGAAAACTGGATTTTTTTTTAAAAAAATTCTGAAAATTTATAGAAGTCAAACGGACTTTATGACATTTACTAGCTTTGCATAAGCACAACCAAGTGATCAATAGTTATTGCAACAAAGTTGGATTTTACGGAATGAGATAAAAAAAAATTAAAAATAGAGGTAAAAATGCTGATAACAGAACCGAGTATATGCCAGACCAATCTACTGTGGAATATAGCATATTATGAGTAAGCTATGTCATTGTACTCTGGATTATAACAAGACGTGACATACTACTCTCAGACTGGATTATGACAACAACTAGTGGCATCCGTCGTGTAACATATATTATGATTCAGATCGCACATTGAAAATATTTTCACTTATTTTATTGAAAGAATGAATTCCTTTATAAACCATTCGATATCTAAGCATGAAAAATAATAATTTTACAAAAGGATATTACAGTGCAGAGTACTTTAAATCAATGCTCTTTTTCTTTTTTTTTTTTTTCTTTTTTTTTTTTTTTGGGGGGGGGGGTATGGTTGTTTGTTTTTGTCATTAGGGGCCGTCATGGTCGTGATAGTATGGTTGTTGGATTTTACAACTACCTATGTAATCAGTTCCTACCACCACTAACGTTGTGAGCTCAATTACCGTTAAGGCGAGGTGTACTTGATACAACACTATGTGATAAGTTTGTCAGTGACTTGCGGCAGGTCGGTGTTTTTCTCCGGGTACTCCGGTTTCCTCCAGCAATAAGACTGACCGCCACGATATAAATGTAATATTGTTGAAAGTGGCATTAAACACCATAACCCTAAGCATTACTCTCCCATTTTAATGTTTGTAATTTAATACATAGATGTACTTTCACAATTCATTAAACCTACATATACCCGGTATATAACTAGTGTGACATTTGTTCATATAACATGTCAGTTCTCAGTATGCTCTTTGCTATTCTTAACCTCTATACGAGTAGCAAAGCAATATGTATCCACGGGTACTCGAGGAGAGGACAGCCCCACCCTCGTTTTTTCAAGACTGCAAAAACATAATTGCATCGTATAATTCAGCTATTATTTTCAGTTTAATTATACGTGAATATAATATAATATCACCACATTAGTGACCCTTTCTATATTAAATAGTCGTCTGAAAAATCCATTTAGCTGAAATTTTGATAAAGTTGGCGTTAAGCACCAAGCAATCAATCAATCAATCGATTTATATAAATATTTAATGTCTGTGCCCCTTCACTTGCTGATGATGTGTCATGTATTAGTACGTCACCGAAAACACTACAATGTATGCTCGCTTGTTTGCAGTGAAAATTCACGAAAATGGTATTTCATCTTTAATGCAAAATAAATCATACATATTACAGTTCTCACTAAACCCACGAGAGAAAAACCTGATATATAATTGGCATATAGGCGACGATAAAATACCGTCATCAGATAACTGTTGTCATCTGGGTATAGAAATGAACTCTCGCTTCAGAGCCACAGAACGAACAACTAATGCTTGTAGAAAAGGTCGAAATGCCTTTTTTCCCCATTAATGGTATTAATGGAAAAACCATGCGTGTTAGTCAAATTATATAAATCTGTCGTCTTACCCACTGTCTGATACGGCTGTTAAATGTGGAACCATTTTAAATCAGTAGACTCTAACGAACCTTAATACATTCCAACATTTTATTGTAAAAAGAATTCAAAATCTAAGACCTCGTACAAGATCTGACATTGTCAAAGGTTACTTGGAATCCATCCTATTTTATCCTACATTGACACTAGAAAACTGTTATTTTTACATAAACTATGTTCTCTAGATGATAATTTCATAACAAAAAGAATATTTATGACCTGGTTGTTCTCGTATTTTGCTGACAACTCTCGAAAACATTTCGGATTTATTCCAGATATCATTGGAATCTTATACCACTATGAACTGAGTAACTATCTAGTAGAATACTTGCTCCAAGGGATTTTTCCTCCAAAGCAGTTATGGAAATCTATCGTTTATGGTGCTGTAAATGAAACACACTCGAACGAGTGGTCATTGCGTACAACGTCTGACAATGATTTCCTTCGATTTAGAGACATTCATAGATCAGTTGAACTTGCTAATGTATGGAAATATCCGAAATCTTCAAGGATATTAAAAAAAAAAATTATTGTGAAACTTATGACTGACATCCCAAATAACACGAAAGGCATATGTGTCTATGCAACAGACAGTTTTCTGACATATTTATTCATGCCTGTTGTAGTTGTCCCGGTACCCAATTCCTACAGAAAACTCGGTGGGATATGATTATTGAACATTTTAACCTTGACTTGTAGGTTGAAATAAGTCAATACGACAACGAACAAAGATACCATGTCCTACTTGGGAAAAACCTACTACTGACATTAATGAACTGGACTACGAGAGATTTCTAAAGTTGTTACATTGCCATATTATATATTACATCACCGAATATAACCGTATTGTATACTACATAGACTGAAATTACACGTATTTATTTATCTATTCGTATTTTTGTAAAACAAAATCATAATAAGTTATAATATGTCAAATGTTGTCCTCAAATATTTCTAACATTCTGATTTGTTTTAAAGGAAGTAGATCATCCCTTAAAGATTTGGTTAAATTTCAATTTTCAATTTGTATTATGCCCTGCATAATATTATGATATATATATGGTTTGTTTCTTTGTATTTATATACTGTAAATATTACTTTTATTAGTTATTGTAGAATTGTATACCTTAATCACATATTTCACTGTAATCTCTGTAATGAGGAAATAAAGAAATGAATGAATGAATGAATGAATGAATGAATGAATGAATGAGGATTGACATGTTAAATGTATTTGATATTAGATTATTGTTGTGATATGCGTTGAATGACTTTAGGAAGTAAAGCTTAAAATAATGATATCAGCAATAATTTTTAGAAAATAAAAATAAACTTTCCTTGTTACAAATCATTGTATGTTTTTTTTCTAATCTATGATGTTATGGTTGATCTTAATGATTAGTTTTAGTACAGAAATAAATACAAAACTGGTTCTCAACGAAACGAAAGGTAAGCTACGATAATTTATATTAACAAAAATTAAATAAGGATGATATAATAAATAATATAAAGTATCTAATATCACATTTAATTCTGCTTTATAACATGTGGGTTAGGATTAGAGTTATATGGTATTTAGCGCCACTTTCAACAATATTTCAGTTATATTGTGGCAGTCAGTTTTATTGTTGGAGGAAACCGGAGAAAACTACCGACCTGCTGCAAGTCATTGACAAACTTTATCACATAATGTTGTATCGACTGCAACTCGCCATGAGCGGGATTTGAACTCACAACTTTAGTGATGATAGGTACTGACTGTACAGGTCAATTCAACTACCACACGATCACGACAATACCACCATGCAAAAATTTAACAATGCGAAAAATAATGTTACATGTATATTCTTAAAAACTACGAATTCCGAACACATATATGCACATCAATATTTCTTTAATGACTGTTTAATAATAGGATGTAATAAAATAACAATGACAATAGTCAATTTTTTAATTTGAACGTACCCGATACAGGTTATTCTAGAAACTCGTCGTGTGTTCTAACTTAGATATCTAAGTTTTTATTTTAATCATTCATAGATTGAGAACAATAAATCAATAATGATGTGTAAAGGTGGTATAGCTATATTGAATTATGGTTGTGTGCCATCAATAACCAATCAATCATCAAGATATGTTGGTCTAGTTACAGTGCGTTGCAAGTGCTTGTAGCAAAATGAAACAGTTTGGCATTCTCAAGACATGAGACAATTTTACGATGAATTGATCTTACTGAAATGAGTAGAGTGTCATCTTCAATTATGATGAGAGCAAAATTTGTAATTGGGATTGTTATATTTGTTTAAGTTTTGATATAAAAGGGATAATGTTGAATACGCTATTTTTTTTCTTTCAACGACCACCATCAATTACCAATCCGCACGAGATGTTCTTCAATTTGGTTAACACATATTTCATTTGCCAATTAAATTGATTAGACACAAGTTAAACAAACTTATGAAGTCTTCTCCAAATTACAATTTGTTATATTAAAGAAGTACATAAAAGACATTACTATATATTGCACTAATAACGAATCGATGATGAATATTCACCCGAAAAATGGAAGGAAAAATAAGATTTAGATGGATTAAAATGATGTGCATGATCACCCAAATCGTCGACGTCGTTTTGTAAGCTAGTTACACGTTCAATAGATATATGATCTTTAAAATAAATAAGAAGCCCACCGCCTGTATTATTATGATCCTTTCTGGTGGTGATTTTTTAAAAGAATTCAAGTAATAGATCATCGTTATTAATATTCACATCTAAGGTAATTATAAATCCAATTATTATACGATCACGACAACGACGGTCCCCTTTTCGATAGTAGATGCTATCTAGTTTATTTTACATGCCATGTGAGTTGCATCCTAGAAAAATGGTCATCGTTTACGTCACATTCTTTAGACTGAATGAGGCAAATTTTGACAATTGTAGCCAACTGGAACCGAAAAAACGTAATGCTGAAATCAAAAACGCAAATCGTAATGCAGAAAACGAAAATTGCAATTTAAAACAGAAAATAGTGCATTACGATCGGAAATTGCGGTTTCCAAACGAAATACCAAGTACTTTGCGAGTTATCTGTGTTTCGTGAAATACCTGGTTTTCCAATCGGAAATCCCAGTTTTCGCGCAATTTACAAGATATTTACTACGTAAATCCCAATTTTCGTTTGGAAAATCTGGCATTTGTACATTTGTGACTATCGCCTGTCATACATACTCGGGACACTTTATATTACCGTATAATATTAGAAATCGTCCCACTTGCCTGAAAGGTTTAGAAATTTATATGCAGTATATAGTTGGCACAAGAATGGTATGTTCTTTTAATATTATATATCATTTCTCAAGAAACTTCTGATTTCTTCATCTAATTGAATATACATCTATACACTATGGCTTTTACTGGTAATTATATGTCACCATTGTATATTTCCTTAGTATAAGGGGTGATCGAGGAGCTCATTGTAATTCCATTTCACAACATGGTACATAGCTGTCACATGAGATGAACAGCCTCAGCCTGATATCAGAATTGATATCAGGATGACACTGCTCATCTCACGTAACAACTATGTACCATATATTGCTTCACGGTATTTTAGTTAAACTTCAATTAGAATGTAGTTTATATTTTTTAATCTTAGCTCCACTAATTAAGAACGCTTGCAAGTGCCATAAATAAATCTTGGCATCAAATATTTTAAGCACACACAAATAAGTTTTTAATGATGTCATTTTATTTTCCATATAATAATTGTATCTGTGGTTATTGGTGGAGCTTTTACAATATAAGTCACTATAAGTCTTCAATCATAGCCGTGAATTGGCATGTAGCTTTCTGGGTAACAAGTATTAAATCGATAAATACATTGGTGTCTAATTGTATGCATCTTTTATTGATCTTCACCTTAAAATTAACAAAAAAAGATTAAAAATACTCTTCGACAAACGTGATGAATTCACTTTTCCAATAGTCAACTTCCCATTTTACTAGTATCAATATTTCAGCAGCATCAGCGCAACCAGAGTTAAGATTTGACAACTTGTACGCTATGTGCCCAGTATACTGATTTTCTGGACAGAGCTCAGCTGTTGCCGCAAAACCTACTCAAACAAGGATAACTTGCTCTAATGTTGATGTCATCGCTATAAATAGTATACGGTAGTCATCACAAACTGGGTGACCATTACGAAATATCCATTTCTCAAATGGCAATCGATCGCTTCCCTATTACGTAGATATTTTCTTTCATCTATCGCTGACAATATTTTTAGGGGACTTGACTATACGTAACATGGCCAGTGTCCATGTTATAAGAACTGGAACTGTCTACCCTTAGGGAGCACCTAGTTTTGGTGGGGTCCGTGGTGCCAATCTTTTTAGTCCCTACGACAAGATTATAAGCACATTTTTTTATTTAATGCACATGATCTTTCAATGAAAGACAATTCAATATCATATGTAAATACAAAAGGAAGTACAATTATATAAACTACAAACAACATTGAGGACACATTCAGTGAACAAACATAACATCTATTTTTAAAGAAATACTTTTAAATAACGTTCCTCGCCACCAAGACTTGGATGACCGTGATGGAATATCTTTGTCACAAATGACCACTGATATATTCCACTTGTCGTAAGCACTTCCTTAATCATGACTTAGGACCGCGTTTGTAACTAGATTAACACGAGGGGTACCACTATTTACCCTTCGGAGCACCTGAGTTCATCCCCGGTTTTCAGTGGGGTTTGTGTTACTCGATCTTTAGTTTTATGTGTGTGTCTTGTAGATCGTTGTTTGTCCTTTTGTCCTTTTTCTTTTGACCATTGTGTTATCTGTTCTTCTTCGATTTACCGATGCTGATTACTCCTTTGATATCTTCAAACACTTCTTATTTAATTTAATATATAATATATGTTGATATATTTAAGTTTCATGGAACGAGATAAAAGAACATTGTGACGTCCCGACCAAGAGTGAAGTAGAACAGAATAAGAATCCAGAACTACAACCAGATCAACATGTTACGGCATGGACTGCTTCTTGGGTGAATGTAAACGACTGGGCTCATTTTAATGGTCATTATTTATTTTTACATTAAGATAAATATTACATGAGAAATAAAAACAATAAAATAAGACAAAAAAAACGACAAATAAAAACAGGAGCATGTTAATATTTCTTTAAAAAATTATTGAAATATGAAATATTAATATACAATAAAGACTACGTTTTAGGTATGTTACTATGGCGACGTGTACTTGATAAAGACTGCCAATTAATTTCCACAGGTTGGTACTGTATTTACCTACACCTTATACGCTTACACCAGGAAACATGTATTGCTGAAATATTTTTTTAATATTTTGAACTTTTTGGTTTTCTATTAAAACTAAGGTATTAATTATCAAAATGCAATAATCAACTGATGTAGTTTTGGGTACATTAAACCCTCATTGATTAGAAATCGATGAGACAATCAAGAATACCGATTCAAAAAACCCTGTCATTTTCCACCTGCATAGAGATAGTTATGCTGTGTGAAAAACCAATACTGTATTTATAACAGTTAAAAAGCATTTTTAGTCCATACTATTTGTATCATCTTTATGGCTAATATATTTAACAAGGCCGACTATTGTTTGATTATATTATATACTTATTGACTGGGTATGAGGGAATAGCAAGTTTATTGTCCCTGGGACACTGACTATTGACCGAGGCGAATCCGAGGTTAATAGTCAGGATCGAGGGGACAAGAAACTTGCTATTCCCGAATACACAGTCTATAAGTATTTTATTATACCGAAAAACATTAGACTCATAGTTGAATGATCACCTCAAAATGATAAAGAATAATAAAATCACGCATCTTTTGCCAGTATTTTGCATTATAAATCTGAATATTGTCTCATGGACATTGTTATGCTGTTTCCCCAGTTATTCATAAGAGTTTGATTCTTTTGAGAAAATAGACTTCAACATAAATGTACATGGTGACTACAAGTTTTATGAAAATTTTGAATTTTTTTGAAGTTTTTGAAATTTAGAAATTTTTGGAAATTTTAAAATTTGTGAAAATTTTGTGAAAATTTTGAAATTTTGAACTTTAAAATTTTTATTTTATTTATTTTAAATTTTTGAATTTTTTTTAAAAATTTTGAAATTTTATGAAATTTCATGAAAACGGAAATTTTTATTTTTTTTTTATATTTTGAAATCATGAAATTTTTGAAATTTTGACAAAAAAATCCGGGTTTCTCGATAGCGACGATAACGCCAGAGGATCACGCATAACAATTACCGTAGTTTGTCCAATAAGCGACGTCCAATTAAAAATTCCGCGAAAGTTGTTTAAATTGCCAGTAAATAGTTCAGCGGCAGTCAATAGTCTTGAAAACTATGGACCGGTCAATAGTCTAAGTGTTTAAAATGTGAAACAATAGCATTTTTATTTCTTTAAAAAAGCTTTAAGAAAGTATATACTGAGGTATAATAAAAATGATTATTTTGTCCCAGTCACTTGTTGGTCAGATCATATATTGCCCTTGTTAACACACCCTATTTTTTTTCTAATTGATTTAACGGAAAGTAGGCCATACTAATCAAATATATGTTATTATTTTCCCAAGGATGTCTTGATTTGGATGTTAGTGGAAATATAATCAATATTAAGCAAAAACTAAGGGAGTACTTCACAGACAACAACATCGCAACCAACAAAACCAGTGTATTTGACTGTGTGGTCGAATGTTTCACAAAGACAAATTACTTTATTTATTACGTAAGTCTTATAATTATTGTTGTCATTTGGATACCGTTCCACGAATCCTCTGCGAGAATTGTTATATATATTATTGTCATGTGGACACCGTTCAACAAAACCTCTGTGAGAATTGTTATATATATTATTGTTCTGTGGACACCGTTCCGCGAATCCTCTGTGAGAATTGTTATATATATTATTGTCCTGTAGACACCGTTCAACAAATTCTCTGTGAGAATTGTTATATATATTATTGTCATCTGGACACCGTTCTACAAAACCTCTGTGGGAATTGTTATATCTATTATTGTCATCGGGACACCGTTCCACAAATCCTCTGTGGGAATTGTTATATATCTATTATTGTCATCTGGATACCGTTCCACAAAACCTATGTATAGACCGTTTACAAAATTGGAGGTGAATTCAGGTTCTCCGGAATAGTGTGCAGTTCCTGTTTAAAGTGTAACACACGCCGTCTACTCAGTATCCAACAAATGTCGTAAAGAGAGAAAATGTCCGGCGAGAGATTACGACAGTATAAACAGATCACAAGTCATCAGTGATATTGATACTTCGTTAGTCCATCAGAGCTGTGGTCATATGGTAGTTGAATCTACAATTACGTATGTAATCAGTGCCTATCACTACTGAAGTTATGTGTTCGAATCCCGATCAGACAAGGTGTACTCGATGCAACATTATGTTATAAAGTTTGTAAGTAACTTGCGACAGGTCAGTGGTTTTCTCCGGGCACTCCGGTTTCCTCCATCAATAAAACTGACTGCCATGATATAACTGAAATATTGTTGAAAGTGGCGCTAAACACCATACCCCCTCGTTAGTCCATCAGGCGCATTTATTTGTGAGTGTGTGTGTTTACCTTTTTAAGTAGTACTTGCTACCTGCATTATAAAAGCAAATATATCGAAGAGCAGTGAGATAAACCTTAGTTTTATAACAATATTTCATATTCATCATTTGTACATTCTTATCTTGAAATATCAAGTACATGTTTATTATTCTAGAAGAAATTATGCCAATGTGTTACCACGCCTAGAAACACTGACACAAAACAAACTTGCATTAAAAGTTGCCAGTCTTACAATGATGTGTTCTGCTCGTCTGGGAAGGGATTGGCATTGTTTAAGATTGAACGAGGTAATTATTTGTCAAGAACATGTAGTGTTATGTATTCATATCACATATCATCCACAATATGACCAGACTTTAGAACTCACAACTCTAGTACTGATAGGCACTAACAACCTGTGTAATCAGTGCCTATCAGTTGTGTGCTCGATACAACATTATGTGATAAAATTTGTCAATGACTTGCGACAGGTCGGTGGTTTTCTTCGGGTACTCAGGTTTCCTCCACCCATACAATTGACTGCCACGTGCACGATATAATTCAAATATTGTTGAAAGTGGCGTAAAACACCATAACCAATAACCCACCCCAAATTTTAGAGTATAATATTATATGCATTACTCATGTTCGTTTTTACAGTAATATTGTGACAGCAAAGCACTTTGTAAACAATAGACAATGTGGTTCATTATAGTTTGTATAAATAACTCGTACCCATCTATAGTGGTTGGTCTATCCCATTCAACTTGAAACAAAAGGCATGACAGATATAGTTAGGCATGCTTTATACCCAGACCTACACCTAGAAATTTAAAGTGCAAGTCGGTTAAAAATGACGCTTTTATAAAAAGAGAGAGATGAAATCAATTTTCCATTTATATGTAGCAACATTCCAGTAGCACGTACCTATATCTCTCAATTTAATGGATATTCCAGAGTGTCGTATCTAGATTTCCTTGAAAGAGGATGCTGCTAACAAAGAAGCTAATAGATTCTAAGATAAGATTTGTTGGTCCTTAATTTGTGCTTAATCAAATATAACATCAATATAGAACAAACTTTTGCTTAATAAAGTCTAAAAACAGACTAAAATAGAAGAAATATTAACCATTGATTTATCATTTCCAGATATCGAAACTGACATGGCAATCTTTGATAACATATCAAGTACACGCCGTTGTCTTGCTTCGCAAAATAACATAAATGTTGTCACGGATTGTAGTTCTACATATAATTTTAGTTGTGAAGGATCAGGTGAGTGGAAACCTTAGTTTTGCAGCAAAGAAAAGCTTCAATATCAGAAGCAGTAATTCGAAAAAGGAGAGATAGTTAATACAATGGTCAAACGAAAATGGAAAAAAAATACTGAACATGACGGACAAACCACAATATGAAAAATTGAAGATTGAGAAACGCGAACCTCACTGAAAACCATGGGTGAACTCAAGTGCTCCGGAAGGGTGAACATATCCTGATCCACCAGTGGCACCCGAATATATTACGTTCCTATTCGTAGAATGTGCATAGCGCAAGTACAAAGCAATTACAGGACATTTCTGCAGTTAATATTTATAATTCTGACAAATTCATCATATTCATCTTTGAAACGCAAAACAGGACACAAGCAAGACTGTATCAACACACACACGCACATTTTGTATTACTCACCTCTGATGAAATGCGAGTAAAACGAAAACAAAAATTTCAAAATGTGCACAATAAATTAAAGTAAGGTTTTAGTTGATGTGTGTTAACACCTGCAAACTGGGATTGATGATTAATATGACGGCTGCATTATACATGAATACAAACGATATATTGGCAACATAGAGAATACAATGTACAGTTCATAGTCATACAGTATATAAACCTGGAGGGGCCGTCATTGTCGTTATCGTTTGGTAGTTGGATTTACAACTACCTGTGCAATCAGTGCCTATCACCACTAAAGTTGTGAGTTCGAATTCCACTCGGACGAGTTGTACTCGATACATGATTCCTGTATCAATAATTTTCCTAAGCAGTTTTAAATACAATGGCATACATAAACTAATAGTTGATTTGATATATTCATTAATGACACAATCATATCCAGGTGCTTTGCCATTCTTTAAATTTTGAATAATAGAAGTGATTTCTTCTTCAATAATTTTGCCGTTTAGAGTATCGTTTGCAAGATTATCATTGTTATCTGGCATTTCAAAATTGGAATCCCCCACTTCATTACTAAGGTTCAAATTTTTAAAATACTCGTATAATTCATCAATATCAATTTTGTCCTCCCTTTTTTTAAATTTGTTTAAAATTTTCCACAAATCACCTGTATTCGATTCTGACGTATTACGCCGTTCACTTTCGACTCTACATGTAAGTTCATAATCACTGAAACATTTATTCATTTCTACTCTATAAGATTTACATGCCACTTTTTAAGTGATGTCGATTTTCGTCATTTTTGATTCAGTTAAAGTTTTTCTTAGCTTTATGAAAGGTTTTTCTTTTTGAATTACAACTGTTGTTGTACAATAATACCCCCAGCAAAGCCATTGTAAATGCGGCCTCTAATATCACATACAGGCTGCTAATAGAGGCCGATGATACAAGCCGCTAATAGGGGCCGATGATACAGGCCGCTGTACTTTGACCCATTTTTGAGACAAGGTAAATATTATTTACCTGGTCATATTACATTTCTCTGACGTCACATTATTGTTCGAACAGTGGATTATTTTTAAGAATCTAGTTTATTCTTTTGTTCTTGAATATATCAACTTTAACATTTTACTGTTTTAGGCTTAGACACGTGTTAAACATATTTTGAGACTTTCGGGTATCGAACCACTGTTGGGCTTTTTTAAATCTACTTTGATTTTCAAAACTTCCATCTAACCACTCAGCTACGGTGACCACACTGCTATACTCTACAATTAGTATATATCACTCTTGATAGTAAGCTTTGGAAAAAAAATATCAACAATTTGTTTAAAAAAGCAAAATACAAGACACGATACAAGTATTTCGGATCTGGTATAATTTATGATCAGAACTGACGAGTATGTGAACTTTTAAAATGTATTCTCGCAATACAAAAAACAACTAACGAATCAGAGAGACCACAGGTGAACACTTGAGACAATTGAAAGACCTTGAAATATCTAAATATAAACGATTCTTTTCACTTGAAAAACCTTGAAATATCTAAATAAAATCGAGAATCGAAAGGACGTTGACCGATAAAAAAAATTGTCGTTTTATTTTTGTTAATTGTTGTCTTATTTGGCTTTCTAAACATTAAAAGTGTAAAAATATATGCCATACCATTTATTTTTTCAACAACACTATTATTGTACAAGTTAGATACATTATTATTGAAACAAAATAATTTGTCCGTATTGGATATAACGGGTTTCTTTTTCCGCATTCGTACTCAAGTGCCGGCATTGGTGCTACGCACCTCGGCCTTCACCTGAGTAGTCATGCGGAAAAAGAAACCCGTTATATCCAATACGGGCCGCTTCTTTTGTTTCAATAGCACTGTATGTTATATTTAAACCAAGGCCGATTTACTTTAGATGACTTCTCTTTGTAATATATATTATTTCCAAAGGTTTCTTGAGAGGTATCGATAAATATTTTATTTATTTTTTCTACAAACTGATTTAAATCTGACTGAAAAGTGTTACTGTGTTCATTAATCATTTCTAATTCATTACATATCTCATCAACTAAAAGATTGTTTTCACTGTTGACAATGAACCGGTTTAACTATTTTTATTGGAGTGTTTTTATTATGTACATCATGTAGACTCTCTTAACAGGAAATTGACACATGTGTGCGACAGTGAACATCAGAAAATAACGGGTCAAAATCAATAATACCAAATTCCGTAATAAAGGGAAATAACTCAGATGCAATAATGAAATAATCAACCGTACTATTAGATTCTTTACTAGTGACTTTACCAATATTTTGTCATTACCCTACTCTACCATTTGCAATGTATATATTATTATTTTTGCACATATTTAATAGTTTATTGCCATAGGCATTACACCGATCCGTGTCGCTGGATTTTCTATGTAAATGAATATCATTAAATGATATTGTATCATCGGTATTATAATTTTAAAAAGCTCTCAAATCATCATCAGGTATAATGAAATCGTTCAAATCGGATGACCTTGCATTAAAATCCCCAACTAAGGCACAAAGAGTATCGTTATCTCTCTGTTTGTTTACCTCGTCCGCCATTGATGGTGAATATTCAACACAGCCACTTGGAAGCAAGATTTCTTATTTAATTCAACGATTTTTCCATTAAAATCACCAAATATTCCTCAGTTATTCAATAAGGGTTCGACCATTTAACTTGCTGGTGGGGGGGGGGGGTATGTTTATTTGTTTCGTTCAGAAAAAACAATTCGGTAAACACAAGAGTTAGAATATTTTTTTTCCATAATTGAACATTAGGTTATATGACAAAAACTCTGAATCAGATTATTTTTTTCTTCCTCCACCAAAATCAGAATATTTTTTCAGCAACATTGGGAATCAGAATATTTTTTTCATATAAAAAAAACATAACCCCCCCCCCCACCCCCGCCCTGTCCGCCATTCACATGTAACCAATTTCCTCGTTTTGTCCTAATCGCCCTTAGGGCTACGGGTTTCACCCTATCAAAAATTTGCGAAACTGCGACCTTGATTTTGTCGCAACTTTCAACAGTACTTTTCACAACAAAACGCTTTGTGTGAGCGGAGTCATGTGGATAAATCGTTTCATTACATATTTATCTATCGCTTTTGATATTTACTTAATAATTATTATTCATTTCTAGCTCATTATGATAACAAATGTCTCGATATTAACTGATCCCGCCTACTTCGTTACGCCATCTTGTCATTGTGGTATTCTCGCTTTGAGGTCACGTGACATTTAAGAGATAACTCTAACAACAAAACTGGCCAAGGACCATAAGGGTTGCGGTTCCGCAGCTAAATCGCCCTATGTCAATTTTCAATTAAGAAAATTTACACACCTAGCCTCAGAGACAAAAATTTATTTCTGTCTGAACAAGAATTTCGAACCCCTTTCAATTTCCTGTAAGAAAATGGCTGGTCCCTTAAAACCTTTTCTTACAGTAGTGTTAACATGTTAATACATTAACTTAATATATATTTTAAAGGGTCAGTATCTAATTGGACGAAAGCTGTGAATACGTGCATAAACAAGAAAAGTATACTACCTTTAGCATCAAAGCCAAGTAATATCGACTCTTGGTTGGGGTATTTTAGTGTTAGAGAGTTATTAAATGGTATGAACATTTGTAATATGTATAAATCAAATAGCAGTAACATTATCACAATGGGCAGCCATGTTTGAAATATTGTATCTAGAAATTATCGTTATTATACAATGGAAAGCATAAATATCTCTTATATATCGTATGTTACTGTTCTAGTTTCTGGTAATTAAAACGTAGATATACAACTGTGTTCACAGGACACGTTTCTGGAATAACCTTCATCAGGTACGCTCAAAATCTAAAGATTGGAATAACCTTCATCAGGTACGTTCAAAATCTAAAGATTGGAAAGCCAAAAATGGAAAACATATTTATATCTTATATATCGTATGTTACTGTTCTAGTTTTTGGTAATTAAAACGTAGATATACAACTTTGTGCACACGACACGTTTCTGGAATAACCTTCATCAGGTACGCTCAAAATCTAAAGATTGGAATAACCTTCATCAGGTACGCTCAAAATCTAAAGATTGGAATAACCTTCATCAGGTACGCTCAGAATCTAAAGATTGGAAAGCCAAAAATGGAAAACATATTTATATCTTATATATCGTATGTTACTGTTCTAGTTTTTGGTAATTAAAACGTAGATATACAACTTAGTGCACACGACACGTTTCTGGAATAACCTTCATCAGGTACGCTCAGAATCTAAAGATTGGAAAGCCAAAAATGGAAAACATATTTATATCTTATATATCGTATGTTACTGTTCTAGTTTTTGGTAATTAAAACGTAGATATACAACTTAGTGCACACGACACGTTTCTGGAATAACCTTCATCAGGTACGCTCAAGATCTAAAGATTGGAAAGCCAAGCAATATCAAGGTGTTTGGGAGCACCAATGCCAAAGGGTATAAACAGGATAGCCAAAATCAGTTAAGATCACATATGCCTGAGTGAGGAGAACTTTAGTTTTGATAGTAATTGCATTATTTACTGTTCTTGTGGCGACATTTATTTCGCTTGTATGCACGCCCCGCACAAATCCCATTACGCAAGTCTAGATGTCCATGAAATTGTCTATGCAAGTATTATTTCTTTTTAATAATAATGATATCCGATATGCATGTGTAAAGATCGTGTACCGTATCGCGAGAGGTCTCGGGCAATATTTATTTCTGTGTCGCACGGTTGAGTTAATGATACAACACGCTTCCAACGATAATAATCATAATACACAAATTCACAGACAAGTCAGTCACAATTTATCAATGTACTATTACAGTATATAAATATATCCTGTTAGTGAGGGTTATTTGCGAAAAATACCGGTTGAGAGGAGAGGTAAATATCCCGAGCCGCTTTAGTGGTGAGGGACATTTGACTGTCCTCGAAACCGGTATTTTCCGCAAATATCCCTCACTAACAGGATACATTTGTTTAATTCCGCCGAATATTTAACAGCAAGTAAAACAGTGGCATGCAAGCAGGTTCAGAACTTCAGACCACCTCCATCATTTGATTTTCAACTGAGACTTAAAATCAATCCACGAAAACAGGAAAAATCTTGTCAAAGAGGTGTATAAATTCTGGAATAAACTCAAAAATAAAATAAATCACGGTTTTGCTTTAACATACAACATGCAAAAAAATAATGCAAATGAATTTGAAATATATACATTTCAACGATTTCAAACATAACGGCTGACACTGTCGTCATTCTCTTTACTTTTGCGTTGGTTGAAAGAAGAAACTCGATTAATTCGAATGATATCCGTGACGTCATAAACTATTTAAAGAAGGAATTTCGTTTCGAACGGGGTTTTTGCCTATAGTACCGTGGTATATTTAGGCAAATATCCCGGCAATGGTGCAAAAGCTGGAAAAAACTAAGAATTGATAAAAAAAATTACCCCTTTCATCAACCAATCAGAAGACAGCATTCTGATATAAGGTGGAATTGATAAATAAATTGCACAGGTTGAATATCAACTTGAGATTGATCTGTTAATTCGAGAATATATCCTGCAGTAGTTTGAGCTCGAATCCCAATCAGGCGAGGTGTACTCGATATAACATTATATGATCAAGTTTGTCAGTGACTTGCGGCAGGTCGGTGGATTTCTACTGGTACTCTGGTTTCTTCCACCAAAAAAACTTAGAGCCACGATAGAGCTGAAATATTTATGAAAGTGGCGTAAAACACCATAGCGCTAACCCTTCAGTAGTTGTTGCATAAATTGATACCACAGTTTTGATTCTATTTCATTTTCAGCGAGTCTCTGTACTGCTGTTTCATGGTCACGTGGTTCTTATGAGTATGAAAATAGAAACTGTTCAGAACGGTTACCTTTTCTATGCCAGTTAACAGGTAATAACTGATTTCAAAATATGGGTACCACAGTTGTATTGATGTTTCATTGCTTAAAATAGTGTTGTTGTTTTTTTAACTTTTCATCTTCTTCACTTTTTAATAAAAATGAACAACAAAACATACTGTCGGAGCTGAAGTACTTTGATTCAATTGTCTAAACAAACATACTGAAGACAATGTTTCTACATAAACAGTATGAATAAAATGCATGATCCTTGTTTCTACTTTCGTTTCCAAGTGAAGTTCATGAAAACAAATATTATACTTCCTGCAAGTTTCAACAGAAAATAGTTGTGCAATTGCTTATTATGACAATAGTATATCTTCACTAACACGCTTGAATAAACGTTAGAGAAAACCGAAGGGGCAATATCAATAATGGACTATCTAGAGACACACGCAACATTTGGCACAAGACACCGAACTAAAACAAACAAGAAATTTAAACACAAGACAGAAAACAAAAACGATGATCAATACGGACCGCACCAAAAAACAGGGGCTGAACCCAGGTGCTCGCGAAGAGTAAGCAGTATGATTTGAATGTTTAGCAGAAGCATATAATGACAATAAGAGAATATACTATTGTCAATATTATATCATCCCCAACACGCTTGAATCATCTGAACGTTTAATTCTATCACCATCTCCTAAAAATGGAATCTATTGTATGAAGTTTTCTAAATATACAGAAAGGTACTTAAACACTGTATATTATTGACACTTATCGAAATAATATATCAATTACTGAACATTCATTGTGAAAATAGTGGCCAGATTGACAGGCAAAGTGCATGACTCTGAGCACTATTTCCACATAGCAAATGCTAAACACAGCATTACTATGTAGATATTGATCGCTGAAGAAATATCACTTCGATTACAGACAGACAAACCGGAAGGTAATGATATTATTTATGTAGTAAATTGTATGAAGTGTTCTTTACCATTGAAGTATTTGACTGTAAACTGGTTCCTTAGAAAGTGGCACCTGTCGTGTTACTCTTATTATAAATCTGGTGACAAGTCATGAATGAGGAAAGGACCAGATTGTGATTATGACCAACGGAACAAATTCTTAGTCACTTGTGACATAGATACTTCGTAGCAGTTAACCAAGTCATGGTGTCGCCCGTACAACTTTCAACTTAACCACTGAGAACCCTTGCTTCAGTAGCTTCAGTGTTAGCTGCAACCCAATATGAAGGAAACCATGATAGGAAGCACAAGCTCTGTAATATCGTATCAACTGAGAGATGTATACACCATATGAAGGTGCTGCTGGAATGTTGCTACATATAAATGGAAATCTCACAACTAACTTTATTTTATGTATATAGCTTGTTGCCTTCAATATACCTCTAACAGTTTTGACCCATTAAGTGTAACACAATTTAATCACGCCACTCTTATTGAGCGGTCATATATGTGTGTGTGTTAGTGGTATCGACTTTGCCTCTGTTTATAAGATCTTCCGAATGGATTTGAGAACTGTTCTGACTGTATGGTATTTTTGTTTTTTACTTTATTGTATCGGCCAACATGAGTGAACATTCGGCATCGCTCAATGTGGATTTCTTGGCTCTATTACAAAAGTCATAGCTATAGGAGAAAGAACAAAACATTGATCAAATCGGGAATGCCAAAACAAATACAGTAGAACTGTCAAACTTAAAATAAAATGCCTAAAGTCATTAGAGAAAGAGCCAAAGAACAGTCTAAGCAAAAATGATAAACGAATACAAGGCCAGGTTATTCGAAAAGGTAAATTTATATCCAAGTATCCGCCGTGTGTTTTTGTCTATGCAAAATCAGTTGGAAGTTGGATGCCTCTTGGACACAAACATATTCAGTTGTATAATGAGACGTTTATTGTGCATGCAAATACAAATCAACTAAAGTTGTTCCCTTTCCTAACTAAACCGACCATTGCGTGTTATTTTTCTGGGTATTAACTAATTGTCACACATTAAGTTAGTTAAGTTAAGTTAGATGATTAGAACTATTTCTTTCTAATACTGAATTTGTAAATTGGGACATGATATTGTTTGGGCACATAAAACTAGCTCAACTCTGCCCATTTTATTTGAAAGTTTATACCAAGCAAGGAAGGCGAGTGGTCATGTATAATGTGTGCTAGGGATATATAATTTACCTCTACGATTTTAAGATTAGATTTTGGAACTGTTCTGCTAGTGTAGTATTTCTTGCTTTCATTCTACATTTTGTATTTGTATTCCAGAATCAGGTTTGACTTCGTTACAAGATACGGCGACTCCAGTTACTATTGACAACGATGCTAGTTTACAACAAACCACAAATGATAAAAACAGTAAACCAGGTATTTAAGGGTACATCAAATATATACTTAATGATATAACGAGTGTACACGGACCAGACACACAAACAGTGGTGTTGGAAACAGGGGTTAAGGGTGCAACTACTTCTGAGAGCAAAAATTGAAGAAATAACTGAATTTGCTAGCATGGAAGCAAAATAAATTATTGTCCAATCAGACAATGGTATAATAAGGGTATAATTTTTTTTTTCCTTGATAGTACTGAAAACTTGCTCCACCATCCCCACCCAATACTGCCTCCCCATTCACCGCTTCCAAACCACACCGAATACTTGCTCCCCTCACTTTGCAGTCCACTTCTAAAACTTCCCCTTTTGTACACACACACACACACACACACACACACAATAGTTGGGACTATAAAACTGAAAAAAACTGACATATTGAAAAGAAATAAGATGGCTGAAAATGAAAACCAACAATACATGCAGAATTTCTGGGATAATGACTCATTTGTTTTTATGATTTTATTATTGAAATGCCACCTATGGCTAGATGAAGGGCTTGACGAAGGGCGTGACTTCTCCTTAGGAACATGTGATGATTATGTCCCTTTATAGCGGACACTAAATGTGTAGCAGACAATTCGGACTCCTTCACAGGAATTTTCTTATTATTGATGGTAGTGCGTCTCACGTGTCTTGTTATTGCTTGTTATACTTTAATATTTTAGAAGTCAGATGGATATTAATGGAGACAATTTCTTCTACTTTTGTTGTTCCCTTTCTTAAATAAACCGACCATTACGTGTTATTTGTCTGGGTATTAACTAATTATCACGACATTAAGTTAGATGATTGGAACTATTTCTTTCAAATACTGAATTTGTAAATTGGGACATAATATTCAGAGAACTTGTTTGATGTTTTTGTTGTTGTTGTACCGTGTGTTTTACCTATATAATAATAGAGGTTAGGGTTAGGGTTATGATATTTAACGTCACTTTCAATAATATTCAGCTATATCGTGGCTGTCAGTTTTTTTAGTGGAGGAAACCGGAGTGCCTGAGAAAACTACTGACCTGTCGCAAGTCACTGATAAGCTTCATCACATAAAGTTGTATCGAGTATACCTCGTCATGAACGAGGTTCGAACTCACAACTTTAGTGGTCATAGGCAATGATTGCACAGGTAGTTGTAAATCCAGCTACCATACGATCACGCCCTCGACTGCCCTGTTATTGTACCTTTTGTATTATGGTATTGCAAGTTTATGCTAATTACGTTTATTTATTTTTTGCAGTAGTGCTTATAGTTGTAAATGTCGTATTACTGGTGTTATGTATCGTAGTCATGATAGCTTATTGTCGTATCAAGGTGACTATATGAAATATATAATATTATAGTTTTTTTTAAAGAAATGTTCACTACCCCCATTTGTTCTGTATTATTTCATTCCATAATAAATGTATTTAGTGAGTTTATGACCAACTTTTTTCATGAGTATTTATAACAATCACCATTATATTAATTAGTGTAAAACTGTTCCGTCGTTACGCACAACGGGTTTCATCAAAGGAACAGTAGATAACAGAGAGAGAGAGAGAGATGTGTAACAAACGTGACAGATTTCATGAACGACACCCTTCGCTAAGTCTTCGCTTGAATATCCGAGGCATTACCAATGTGCATGCAGTGTTAGTAGTGAAGTTAAAACAGTTTGAAGAAACCAACGGAGTATTCAGATGCAATAAATCGAAGAATGACAAAAATACAATGGCTAAAAGAAAAAATGGCATGAGTGGCAAATTCATAATGATCATCGAATCATTATAACTGTTCAGGTACATGTATGTGCTTAACCGAAGCTTATCGGATAATCCAATGTATATGCTGAAAAATCTCAAATACTCAAGTAGGAAAGTCATAGATATGCTTGGTTGGCTCGGAATCAAGATAGTGTGTCCGGGTGGAACGACATATATATCCGCGGATTGTTGTTTCAGTGAAGTGGCACTCTAAAATAAATCCAACTAAGCATGTTAATCTAGTATAAAACGAACCTCATTATCATCTTATTAAAAATTATCCTTTTTTCGCCATGATATAGCTGAAAAATTGTCGAGTTGGTGCTAAACAACAACCACTCACTCACTCACTCACTCATAATTATGCAATGACACTTTCTTCCGAACAAATAATAGTGCAATAAAGTCACTTTGTATTATATTTGATTTCAGAAGATCAAGCAAGCGATTCGTCATATATGAAGAGGTCCAAATAGAACAAATTGATTAACATTGACAATAGCTTGTTGGGGCCATAGTGTTTATGGCTTCAATATTCTTCAGTTGTTTTGTACAAATATATCATGAACATTTTGTATATTATGCTAGATTAATTTGGAACTAAATAAAAATAACTCTTAAATGTCAAACACTTTATAGAATACTTTTAACATGGACATTTTAAATACATACCAGAAATTTGTACATATATTCAACATACTTCGCTGTTTTCCAAAGCATATTTTCTACTATTTGTGTGAAGAAAATGCCATGATTTCAGAATTTTTTGGTTTTATAAACATAAATATGCAAAAATTATTACTATTGAAAGTTTAGTTTATAAGTATCGACTTACTACAACAATTTGATATTGAAAACTATCAAAAATCTGATAGGAATTGTTTTATCCAAAATTACTTATATGAAAGTCGAAATATAAAGAAATGTTCCATAATATATATTTAGCATTTTTGAACTAAGATTTTAATATAAATTTATATTTAAATACACTAAGAGTACATCTTAACCTTTTCAATAAAAAAAATATACAATAAAATAAGTACGTTGTTTTCACTATAGGATAATTACCCTGCTGATACCAACTTTTTTTTTGTCTGGAAACATAGGTACAAGGAGCAACCCTGGTCACTTGTCAGCAAAGTACATCAAGCAAACAAATATGTTTTCCTATCGTAGTGTAATATAAATATTATTTTCCCTTCGTATTCAATTGGCAATGTCATGGACTGGTTGTTTATTATAGTTTTTTATTAGCACAATTTAAGTGTATGGGGGTGGATGGTGTTTAACGCCACTTTCATCAATATTTCAGTTCTATCGTGGCGGTCAGCTTTATTGTTGGAGGCAACGGGAGTATTAAAAAGTATGAGTCTTCAATTTCAAGTTTTATGAGCGATATCACAATAGAAAAATATACGATGTTCCTATTTATACATGTAGCTGAGCAGATGTGACAGTCCCCGTTGTTCAGTCCACAAAGATACACAGCACCATAGGGTATTGAGAGTGCCACGACTATTGTACGTTAAAGATCACTTTGTAGATTTTGAAATAGTGGTACATTGTAGCTGCTACACAATGCTTTTTTGTTATCGTCCCAATAACCTTATTTACAATACTTGTCCAGTGGCAATGAAAGTCGCTGCCACATTTATCTTATTCTTCCCTCATTTATGCATAAAGTTTTACATTTGTTGTGAATTGTTGAACTCAATTAATCAACCTTATAGAAAACAAACATAGGCTTCCAGGAGCCTGAATCGCTCATCTAGTATACACATAGGTGTTCCCTTCTACTTTTCACAACTAAATCAATGAGCTATCTAATCACTACAATGAAGTTATACTGTTGAAAACCTTTCCTTAATTGATTTTAGTCAAGTTTGATAGATTCATACCTTGGTAGTCATAGGGGTCTTTTCAAACAACATGTGAGGCCAACATCCCAAAAATGAAGCTTCGTTTGAATTTTGTTCATATTAACTTTGTAACATTTATGAAAAGAATTGGCCAAATGAAAGGAGTATCAAAGCATGGAAATGAACATTCTACATTCTGGGCTCATTTTTCAAACAATGGGTAGAATTAAATTCCGCGAAATCAAAGTTAGTCTGCATTTTGTTCATAGTAGGCCAAAAGAAAAAGTGTCGTGTTTTCAGTTACCCGACCCGCTCACTTTCCTGGTTTCCAAGATTTTCTTCATTCATCATCTTATCAGAAACCACTATGTCATGTGGTGGTCATATTGGGTGTTGAATCTGAACGAAGAGAGGAATGTTGTTTTTGAAGACCACATATCATTCCTGTAAAGTATCCGTATAAAACAAACAAACAAAAACAATTTGTTTGATGGTGTTTAAAGCCACTTTCAACAATATTTCCGTTATATCGTGGTGGTCCTTTTTATTGGTGGAGGAAACAGGAGGACCCGGAGAAAACCACCGACCTGTCGCAAGTCACTGACAAACTTTATCACATATTGCTTTACACCTCGCCCTGATTGAGATTCGAACTCACAACATCAGTGGTGATAGGCACTGATTGCATAGGTAGTTGTAAATCCTACTACCGTGCGATCACGGCCACCACTGCCCCTTATTGTAATGGGTTCTTTATGCGCATCCTTAATTATCAAATGTCTGCGATCAATTATGTACTGTTATCAAATGACATTTGTAAAGGTGTAAAACGTGTTGTTATCGACAAGGGTGGATTATTCTATATTCATAGTGACCATTTCATTATACAAATCGTATTCAATACAAGTCCTATACAAAAGGAAAACAAAAGGGTAGTAAATGCTCCCCAAGTTTTAATGGAAAATAAACGAGGAAACCGAATGGCCTATGTTTCCGGAATGCATAAAAATCAAGTTTGAGAAGGTTAAATTTAATAACCAGAATACTTCTGATGTAAAATTAGCCTGGTCAATATGGAAAAATGCCATCAACAAAGCTGTTTTAGACGTTATTGGGAAATTTAGAAAGGTGAACATTTTTAAAGTTTTTGAGACAAGGAAATTGATAAATTAGTCAAAGAAAGAGAATAAATCGTTTGAAAAGAATTCACGATAAAACACGGAATTATGATAGCGAAACTGGGCAATGCTTATCGAATGTGTATAAACTTCGTATGCTTCATTGGTTTTCTCCAGGTACTTCGGTTTCCTTCACCAATAAAACTTACCGACACGATATAGCTGAAATATTGTTGAAAGTGGCGTTAATCACCATAACCATAACCCTAACCTCGTCATAAATTTAAAGCTTAAGAGGCGATCAAGGAAAGGGAAAGTGCCGCTAAATTAAACAAATTTCAAGATTAACACTGCTAGTAAAGCTAAAAGTTTCTGGGAAGTTCTAAAAGGTTAAAAATGTGATGAAGCTCCTTCACGGCTTCTAAGCTCTGTAAATAAATCTGAATTATTAAAACGTAGATATCAAATTTAGTGCCCACAACACGTTTCTGGAATAACCTTCATCAGGTACGGACAAAATCGAAAGATTGGAAAGCCAAATAATAATCGGCTAAGGTCACGTGTGCCTGAGGGAGGAGAACCTTAGTTTTATTAATAATCACATTATTTAGGAACTGTAACTTTCAGTAATAAATATATCTAATATACCATGTCAGTGCCGAAGCACTGACTACTGGGCGGATGATACTCTCGGGGACTAATACTCCACCAGCAGAGGTATTGACCCAGTCGTAGATATCTGATGAAATGATGACAGAGAAATTGATATCAATGCAGTCCATGGGGAATAACACATATTCGATTCTATACGTAATGATTGTATGTCCCTGGTTAGGAAATAGAAATGTCAAAATTGGAAACATGACCACTGTGCAGATGGCTGTTTCCCCGTGAAGATGGGTATTACTATCGATTTCATACTGCGTAATCTACTTCGTGACTATTCGGTCACAGTACTTCGATTTTAGTTTTGCAACTTCCGGTAATTTTTTACTTGGAACAGGAATCGAATATTAAAGACTTCATTGCCTTTGAGGTATTTGGCAATATCTCTCATTATTAATACATTATTAAATTTTGATTCGTATCGCGTGGGCATGGTGAATGGCTCTAGAACAATTAAGTAACCTGTCGTTTCTGATGTAAACAGGAATAAGGGTAAAAACAAAATTACCGAACTCCGAGCAATCTTACAAAGGGAAAGTCAAAACTCATAATTATATAAACAGACAAAATCAGTCAACAACCGGAAAACTGTGAAAACCGTAATGACCCTGACTTGGTACAGGCATTTCAAAAGAAATGGTGGGTTGAATCAGATTTTAAAGCGCCAAACCTCCCGCTTTCATTACGGCTCAAAGTTTCCGGCTGTCACTATAACAGTATTTATAACAATACTTGAGCAAAACAGGAACAACATTTGTCAAAACAGCACCAAACTCAGTGAAGTAAATGTCAAAGACACTTTTACGTCACACATTGATATGTTTGACATTTTTGTTGTCTACCTTATCTTTATACATTTTCACAATATGAAAATCCATCGTTTATAATCTTTTCTGCAGAGACGGAATATATTTCGACAAGATCTTGGTATCGAAATATAAACTTTATAAGAGATCGAATAAGGCGAATCTTTTTATAGCCCTGGTCCAGTAGCCTGTTTCTCACATGAAGTGACCTTTGAACGCCAAATTCGACCAGACCACAGGCACTAGACGTTCAATGAATAAAATGTAGGGTCAATATGGAAAAATTAGTGTCACTCTTATATAATAAAGAGAAGGCTTCTTATGCATTTTTCGGCAAAAATGTAAACAAATCGGTTCATTTTTTCGTGTACGGTGTTCGCTTGACCTTCGCGGTATTTATGGATGGAGGCCTACCTAATAGTGTCTCCGCCGTATAATCTATTGGAGAGCAGACGATCATACTTCACTAAACCATACTATTGTGACGTCCCCAGAAATATTCGACTTCCATTGTGGAGCGACAATGATATTGCAGGTCTGCACAGAATAATTAGCATATTTAATAAAAGAAAACTTGGCAGATGCATCGTTGGACATCACAAAAAAATGTCAGAGGCTTACCAACTAGATAAAATGTATACCTTTTAGTTCAATTGTCCAGTAATCGGTCGTAAATAATTTTTATATCTAGTTTTCTTTTATTAAATGGCCTGACCTCTGTTAGAGTTGGAATTCTTCAAGATTACAAATGGTGACATCCGTAATTCTATGGTCTATAGCTATCTACATATTATGGTTCCTGGCATCAACAATATAACAAAGACGGACTTTTTCATTTCCTAGGAATTTATCAATGAATTGTAAATTTTGTTTAATGTCAAGTAGTGGCTGTATATATGTCCTTGTGTCAAGTGAGCAATTTTCAGTCGTATCATGTATTCATCATGATAACTTTTTAAACAACTTCATAGTTCACAGTACATAATGTGTGTTCGGACCAACGTACATTTTTGTTTGAAAATAATGTTAGCATATTCACCGAAAACAAACTTTTTGTTCGTGTCTCATGGTAGTAAAAAGCTGAAATATACAATTATTCTCTGTTCTAGCAGTTGTATATGCAAATGATGGATGGAAGAAATCACAATTTGCTTATTTTTATTATTTTCCTGTTTATTATTTCGTTCAAGTTCACAGTATTTGCCTGTCAATGCTGTTTACAACTCATTCATTAGTTGACTATGAATGTACATGATTAAGGCTATTCCAGAAACGCATCGGTTACACTAAATCAAAGAAGAGTTTGAAGATACCAAAGGGGCAATCAGAATCCGTATATCGAAGAAGAACAGACAACACAATGGGGGGAAAAAATACAAAAGGACAAACAACGATCTACAAAACATACATATAAAACTAAAGATCGAGTAACACGAACCCCATTTAAAATCGGGTGTTAACTCAGGTACTCCGGAAGGGTAAGCAGTTCCTGATCCACTAGTGGCACCCGTCGTGTTAATCTAGTTACAAACCCGGTAACTTCTATGTTTTTATTTTTAAACTATTTTTCAAGTGTAATTTGCTTCATAGAAAACTGCTGCTAACACAGAAGCTACTTAACCTCGGGTTCTTAGCTGTTAAATTGAAGACATCACTTCCAACGTTTCGTGGCCATAACGTTAACCGTTGCGGAATATATGTGTCTTACGACTGGTACCACTAGTGGAGCAGGATCTCCTTACCAGTCCGAAGTTCCTTCCCGGTTTTCAATTTGGTTCCTGTTCCTCAATCTTTTCTGTGCATTTTGTAGATAATACGGACACTGTATTGTCTGTTCTTCGATTTACGGCTGTATCTACCCCCTTTGATATCTTCAAACCTGTCTTACAATTATCTTAATGAACTATATTTACCTTGTTTCTTTCAGGTGTTAGTGTACAACCTATAGATTGTTCCAAATGTATCTGTACCAATTCATCAACTGTTATGAGCCAAAAAGAACTCCAAGACAGATTAAAAGACCTTTATTCTATACTTAGTATCGATTATCGAAATACGTCGTCATTCTTGCGAACTAAAACTAGTGCGACTGACAATCGACCGTCTTCTGTATCTATCGGTATCTATCGGTATAACTGGAGTTATCCTTCTTGTGTCTGTTATGTTATTTATTATATTACTGGATATTTTACCACGCAACTAACAAACCATCTCCCTGGCAATTTTTGACACGGTTATAATACCTTTTCTTTAAGAAAAGTACATTTTTAGATTGGCTGGTCTCATTAATTCGATTTCTTATTATCGATCCCTCTTGATAGTAGCACTACTACCACGAACTATGACCAGATTTTTACACTTTAGTAAATATAATAAACATAGAGACCTAATGGGTAACCTTTTCAATAATGGACCAAAAATTTTGAAATTAATTGTCAGAGTTCGTATATATCATATATTACAAACATCTAGGGGGGAAAAATGTTGATTTGATAACTGGAATTTTTTTAAACGAAATCTGAAGATTTATAGAAATCAAACGGACTTTATAACATTTACTAACTTTGCATAAGCACAACCAAGTTATAAATAGTTATTGCAACAAAGTTGAGTTTTACGGAATAAGATAAAAAAAAAAAAAAAAAAAAAAGAGGTTAAAATGCTGAAACAGAACCGAGTATATGCCAGACCAATCTACTGTGGAATATAGCATATTATTAGTAAGCTATGTCATTGTACTCTGGATTATAAGAAAAACGAGTAAGTCGTGACATACTACTCTCAGACTGGATTATGACAACAACTAATGACACATATATTATGATTCAGAACACTAATTGAAAATATTTTCACTTATTTTATTGAAAGAATGAATTCCTTTATAAACCATTCGATATTTAATCATGTAAAATAATAATTTTACAAAAGGATATTACAGTGCAGAGTACTTAAAATCAATGCTTTTCTTTGTTTTTTTGTTCTTGTTTTCTTTGGGGGGTATGGTATTTTGTTTTTGTTTTTAAGGGCCGTCGTGGTCGTGAGTGTATGGTTGTTGGATTTTAGAACTACCTATGTAATCAGTTCCTACCACCACTAACGTTGTGAGTTCGATTCCCGCTAAGGCGAGGTGTACTTGATACAACACTTTGTGATAATGTTTGTCAGTGACTTGCGGCAGTTCGGTGTTTTTCTCCGTGTACTCCGCTTTCCTCCACCAATAACACTGACCGCCACGATATAAATGTAATATTGTTGAAAGTGACATTAAACACCATAACCTTAAGTATTACTCCCCCTTTTAATGTTTGTAATTTAATACATAGATGTACGTTCACATCTCATTAAGCCTACATGTACCCGGTATATAACTAGTGTGACATTTGTTCATATAACATGTCAGTTCTCAGTATGTTCTTTGCTATCCTTAACCTCTATGCGAGTAGCAAAGCAATATGTATCCACAGGTACTCGAGGACAGAACAGCCCCACCCTCTTTTTTTCAAAACTGCAAAAACAAAATTGCATCGTATCCTTCAGCTATTATTTTCAGTTTAATTATACGTGAATATGATATAATATCATCACATTAGTGACCCTTTCTATATTAAATAGTCGTCTGAAAAATCCATTTAGCTGACATTTTGATAAAGTTGGCGCTTAACACCAACCAATCAATCAATCAATCAATCAATCGATTTACATAAATATCTAATGCCTGTGCCCCTTCACTTGCTGATGGTGTGTCATGTATTAGTACGTCACCGAAAACACTACAATGTATGCTCGATGTTTGCAATGAATATTCACTAAAATGGTGTTTCCGCGTTAATGCAAAAAAAATCGTACATATTGCAGTTCTCACTAAATCCACGAGAGAAAAACCTGATATATAATTGGCATATAGGCGGCGATAAAATAATGTCATCAGATAACTGTTGTCATCTGGGTATAGAAATGAACTCTCGCTTCAAAGACACAGAACGAACAACTAATGCTTGTAGAAAAGGTCGAAATGCCTTTTTTCCAATTAATGGTATTAATGAAAAAACCATTCGTGTTAGTCAAATTATATAAATCTGTTGTCTTACCCACTGTCTTATACGGCTGTTAAATGTGGAACCATTTTAAATCAGTAGACCTAACGAACCTTAATACATTCCAACATTTTATTGTAAAAAGAATTCAAAATCTAAAACCTCGTACAAGATCTGATATGTGTCAAAGCTTACCTGGAATCCATCCTATTTTATCCTACATTGACACTAGAAAACTGTTATTTTTACAGAAACTATGTTCTCTAGATGATAATTTCATAGCAAAAAGAATATGTATGACCTGGTTGTTCTCGTATTTTGCTGACAACTCTCGAAAACATTTCGGATTTATTCCAGATATCATTGGAATCTTATACCACTATGAACTGAGTAACTATCTAGTAGAATACTTGCTCCAAGGGATTTTTCCTCCAAAGCAGTTATGGAATTCTATCGTTTATGGTGCTGTAAATGAAACACACTCGAACGAGTGGTCATTGCGTACAGCGTCTGACAATGATTTCCTTCGATTTAGAGACATTCATAGATCAGTTGAACTTGCTAATGTATGGAAATATCCGAAATCTTCAAGGATATTAAAAAATATTTTTTTTATTGTGAAACTTATGACTGACATTCCAAATAACACGAAAGGCATATGTGTCTATGCAACAGACAGTTTTCTGACATATTTGTTCATGCCTGTTGTAGTTGTCTCGGTGCCCAATTCCTACAGAAAACTTGGTGGGATATGATTATTGAACATTTTAACCTTGATTTGTATTTTGAAATAAGTCAATACGACAACGAAATAAAGAAATGAATGAATGAGGATTGACATGTTAAATGTATTTGATATTAGATCATTGTTGTGATATACGTTGAATGACTTTAGGAAGTAAAGCTTAAAATATTTTTATGTGATTAATATATAATAACATCCGCAATAATTATTAAAAAATAAAAATTAACTTTCCTTGTTACAAATCATTGTATACTTTTTTTTTCTAATCTATGATGTTATGGTTGATCTTAATGATTAGTTTTAGTACAGAAATAAATACAAAACTGGTTCTCAACGAAACGAAAGGTAAGCTACGATAATTTATATTAACAAAAAATAAATAAGGATGATATAATAAATAATATAAAGTATCTAATGTCACATTTAATTCTGCTTTATAATATTTGGGTTAGGATTAGAGTTATATGGTATTTAACGCCACTTTCAACAATATTTCAGTTATATTGTGGCGGTCAGTTTTATTGTTGGAGGAAACCGGAGAAAACCACCGACCTGCTGCAAGTCATTGACAAACTTTATCACATAATGTTGTATCGAGTGCAACTTGGCATGAACGGGGCTCGAACTCACAACTTTAGTGATGATAGGTACTGACTGGACAGGTGGTTGTAAATCCAACTACCATACGATCACGACAACACCACCATATAAATTTGACAATGCGAAAAATAATGTTACATGTATATTCTTAAAAAAACTACGAATTCCGAACACATACATGCACATCAATTTTTTTTATGACTGTTTAATAATAGGGTGTAATAAAATAACAATGAATAGCGTGTCAATCTTTTTAATTTGAACGTACCCGATGTAGGTTATTCTAGAAACTCGTCGTGTGTTCTAACTTAGATATCTAAGTTTTTATTTTAATCATTCATGGTTTGAGAACAATAAATCAATAATCATGTGTAAAGGTGGTATAGCTATATTGAATTATGGTTATGTACCATTAATAACCAATCAATCATAAAGATATGTTGGTCTAGTTACAGTGTGTTACAAGTGCTTGCACCAAAATGAAAGGACAAATTTACGATGAATTGATTTTAATGAAATGAGTAGAGTGTCGTCCTCAATTATGATGAGAGCAAAAATTGAGATTGCTATATTTGTTTAAGCTGTGGTATAAAGGGGATAATGTTGGATACGATATTTTTTCTTTCAACGACCACCATCAATTACCAATCCCCACAAGATGTTCTCCAATTTGTTTACACATATTTCATTTACCAATTAAATCGATTAGACACAAGTTAAACAAATTTATGAAGTTTTCTCCAAATTACAATTTGTTATTTTAAAGAAGTACATAAAAGACATTACTATATATTGCACTAATAACGAATCGATGATGAATATTCACCCAAAAAATGGAAGGAAAAATAAAATTTAGATGGATTCAAATAATGTGCATGCTCACCCAAATCGTCGACGTCGCTTTGTAAGCCAGTTACACGTTCAACAGATATATCATCTGTAAAATAAATAAGAAGACAACCGCCTGTATTATTATGATCCTTTCAGGTGAAGGTTTTTGAAAAGAATTCAAGTAATAGATCATCGTTATTACTATTCACATCTAAATGGGATTCTGTGACGCAACGTATATCATATTCATCAGCGAAATTTGTTTTCTATAGTTGATTGGTTTGGTTGATTTATGGTGCTTAACGCCACTTTCAACAATATTTCAGCTATGTATCGTGGCGGTCAGTTTTATTGGTAGAGGAAAGTAGAGTACCCGGAGAAAACTACTGACCTGTCGCAAGTTACTGACAAACATTATCACATAATATTGTATCGAGTACACCTCCCCATATACGGGGTTCAAACTCACAACTTTAGTGGAGATAGGCACTCATTGCTAAGGTAGTTATAAATCCAACTACGATATGATCACGACAACGACGGTCCCCTTTTCGATAGTAGATGCTATGTAGTTTATTGTACATGCCATGTGAGTTGCATCCTAGAATAAAGGTCATTGTTTACGTCTCATTCTTTAGACTGGATGAGTCGAATTTTGACAATTGTAGCTAACTGGAACCGAAAAACATAATGCTGAAATCAAAAACGCAAATCGTAGTGCAGAAAAAGAAGATTGAATTACAGAAAATCGTGCATTACGATCAGAAATTTCGGTTTCCGAACGAAATACCAAGTACTTTCCGAATTATCTGATGTTTCGTGAAATACCTGGTTTTCCGATCGGAAATCCCAGTTTTCACGCGAAATACAAGATATTTACAACGTAAATCCCAATTTTCTTTTTGGAAAATCTGGCATTTGTACATTTGTGACTATCGTCTGTCATACATACTCGGGACACTTTATATTACCGTATAATATTAGAAATCGTCCCACTTGCCTGAAAGGTTTAGGAATTTATATGCAGTCAATATATAGTTGGCACAAGAATGGTATGTTCTTTTAATATTATATATCATTTCTCAAGAAACTTCTGATTTCTTCATCTAGTTCAATATACATTTATGCACTATGGATTTTACTGGTAATTATATGTCATTATATGTCACCATTGTATATTTCCTTAGTATAAGGGGTGATCGAGGAGATAATTGTAATTCCATTTCACAACATGGTACATAGCTGTCACATGAGATGAACAGCCTCGTCATGATATCAGGACGAGACTGCTCATAAGGGTAATAACAAAATTACCGAACACCGAGCAATCTTCCAAGGGGAAAGGCAAAACTCATAAGTCAACAAACAGACAAAATAAGTCAACAACCGGAAAACTGGGAAAACAGCAATGGCCCTGACTTTGTACAGGCTTGTCCACCTCACGTAGCACCTATGTACCATATATTGTTTTACGGAATTTTAGTTAAACTTCAATTAAAATGTAGTTAAATTTTTTAATTTTAGCTCCACTAAGGGACCGACCATTTAACTTGAAGGGGGGGTTATGGTTTTTTGTTTCGTTCAGATTTTTTTCTTCGGACAATACCAGAGTTAGAATATTAATTTTTTTTCCAGAGCTTAACATTAGGTTATATGACAAAAACTCTGAATCAGATTTTTTTTTCCTCCACCAAAATCAGAATATTTTTTTTCAGCAACATTGGGCATCAGAATATTTTTTTTAGAAAAAAAAACATAATCCCTCCCTTCAAGTTAAATGGTCGTTCCCTAATTAAGAACGCTTGTAAGTGCCATAAATAAATCTTGGCATCAAACATTTTAAGCACACACAAATAAGTTTTTAATGATGTCATTTTATTTTCCATATAATAATTGCATCTGTGGTTATTGGTGGTGCTTTTACAATATAAGTCAATATAAGTCTTCAATTATGGGGACAACAGTTCCCCCAAAGTATCAGTGAATTGTCATGTAGCTTTCTGGGTAACAAGTATTAAATCGATGACTACATTGGAGTCTAATTGTATGCATATTTTATTGATCTTCACCTTAAAATCGACAATAAAGATTACAAATACTCTTCGACAAACGTGATGAATTCACTTTTCCAATAGTCAACTTCCCATTTCACCACTATCAATATTTAAGCAGCATCAGCGCAACCAGAGATAAAATTTGACAACTCGTCCGCTAAGTGCACAGTATAGTGATTTTCTGGACAGAGCTCAGCTGCTGACGCAAAAGCTACTTAAACAAGGATACCTTGCTCTAATGTTGATGTCATCGCTATAAATAGTCTAAGGGAGTCATCACAAACTGGGTGAACATTACGAAATATCCATTTCTCAAATGGCAATGGATCGTTTCCCTGTTACGTGGATATTTTATTTCATCTATCGCTGACAATATTTTTAGGGGACTTGACAATGAGTAACACGGCCAGCGTACGTGCTATAACAAAAAACTGGAACTGTCTACCATTCGCCAGGACTTAGTTTTGGTGGGGTCCGTGTTGCCAATCTTTTTAGTTCATATGACAAGATTATAAGCACATTTTTTTATTTAATGCACATGATCTTTCAATGAAAGACAATTCAATATCATTTGTAAATACAAAAGGAAGTACAATTACATAATCTACAAACATAACATTTATACTTTTAAATAACGTTCCCCTTGGTTAAGTAAATGTCATCAAAGTTTTACGGTCGCCACCATGACTTGGTGGACCGTTATGGAATATCTGTGTCACAAATGACCACCGATATATTACACTTGTCGTAAACACTTCCTTATTCATGACTTAGCACCGCGTGTGTAACTAGATTAACACGACGGGTGTCACTACTCACTCTTCCGGAGCACCCGAGTTCACCCATGGTTTTTAGTGGGGTTTGTGTTACTCGATCTTTAGTTTTATGTGTATGTCTTGTAGATCGTTGTTTGTCCTTTTTCATTTGGCCATTGTGTTGTCTGTTCTTCGACGATTTGCGGATTCTTATTACCCCTTTGCTATCTTCAAACACTTCTTAATTAATTTAATATATAATATATGTTGATATATTTAAGCTTCATGGAACGAGATAAAAGAACATTGTGACGTCCCGACCAAGAGTGAAGTAGAACAGAATAAGATTCCAGAACTACAACTAGACCAACATGTTACGGCATGGACTGCTTCTTGGGTGAATGTAAACGACTGGGCTCATTTTTATGGTCATTATTTATTTTTACATGAAGATAAATATTACATGAGAAATAAAAACAACAAAATAACACAAAAAACGACAATGAAAACAGGAGCATGTTAATATTTCCTTAAAAAAATAATTGAAATATGAAATATTAATATACAATTTGTGAATCATATTAATTTTGCTTAAGCCTCTCAGATATATTGTTGCTTGCAGTGCCAGATTTACATATAGAACTGGCAGACTGAGGTTAAGGACCTCAAAATCTAGGTAGCCTCCGGTAAAAGTGTATAATATTTTTGATACTGTCATAGGCATTTCTTACATATGATCTCATAATGCACTGCAGTCTCTAAGCAATCGTTGCAGTCGTGAGAGTGGGGGATTGAGAGGTGTCTCACAAGTGGAGATGTCTAGAGCCTCTCTTGATATAAATCCGGCACTTGTTGTTTGGGTACAATACATGTAGCAGCGATAGTGTGGTAGTTGGTTATCAACATCAGCGATAGTACGGTAGTTGAATATCATCGTTTATCTATACAATCATGGTCTATGACCAAGTTTTAGGTATGTTACTATGCCGACGTGTACTTGATAAAGACTGCCAATTAATTTCCACAGGTTGGTACTGTATTTACCTACACCTTATACGCTTACACCAGGAAACATGTATTGTTGAAATATTTTTTGAATATTTTGAACTTTTTGGTTTTCTATTAGAACTAAGGTATTAATTATCAAAATGCAATAATCAACTGATGTAGTTTTGGGTACATTAAACCCTCATTGATTAGAAATCGATGGGTCAATCAATAATACCGCTTCACAAAACCCTGTCATTATACACCTGCATAGAGATAGTTATGCTGTGTGAAAAACCAATACTGTATTTATAACAGTTAAAAATGCATTTTTAGTCCATACTATTTGTATTACCTATATGGCTAAGATATTTAACAAGACCGGCTATTGTTTGATTATATAAATGATTATTTTGTCCCCATCACTTGTTGGTCAGATCAAATATTGCCCTTGTTAACACACTGTCTACTTCCTCCCCTCTATTTTTTTCTAATTGATTTAACGGAAAGTAGGCCATACTGATAAAATCTATGTTATTATTTTCACAAGGATGTCTTGATTTGGATGTTAGTGGACCTATTACCGCTTTTAAGCAAATAATATTAAGGAAGTACTTCCCAGACGAAAACAACGCAACCGACAAAGACTGTATATTTGACTGTGTGGCCGAATGTTTCACAAAGACAAATTATTTTATTTATTACGTAAGTCTTATAACTATTGTTGTGATGTGGATATCGCTCAACAAAACCTCTATGAGAATTATTAGATCTATCATTGTCCTGTGGACACCGTTCCACAACACATCTGTAGACGAGTTGGAAGATACCAAATTTGCAATCAGAGTCCGTACATCGAAGAAGAACAGACAACACAATGGTCAAAAGAAAAAGTACAAAAGACAAACTACGATCTACAAAACATACACATAAAACTAAAGATCGAGTAACACGAACCCCACTAAAAATCGGGGGTGAACTCAGGTCACCTGGACATCATTCCTAAAACGTCTGTGGGAATTGTTATATCTATTATTGTGATCTGGACACTGTTCCACAAAATCTCTGTATAGACCGTTTACAACGCCTACTCAGTGTCCAACAAATGTCGTAAAGAGAGAACATGTCCGGCGAGAGATTACGACAGTATAAACAGATCACAAGTCATCAGTGATATTGATACTTCGTTAATCCATCGGAGCTGTCGTGGTCGTGGTCGTATGGTAGTTAGATCTACAATTACGTATGTAATCAGTGCCTATCACTACTGAAGTTGTGTGTTCGAATCCCGCTCAGACGAGGTGTACTCGATGTAACATTATGTTATAAAGTTTGTAAGTGACTTGCGACAGGTCAGTGGTTTTCTCCGGGCACTCTGGTTTCCTCCACCAATAAAACTGACTGCCATGATATAACTGAAATATTGTTGAAAGTGGCGCTAAACACCATACCCCCTCGTTAGTCCATCAGGCGCATTTATCTGTGAGTGTGTGTGTTTACCTTTTTAAGGAGTACTTGGTACCTGCATTATAAAAGCAAACATATCTAAGAGCAGTGAGATAAACCTTAGATTTATAACAATATTTCATATTCATCATTTGTACATTCTTATCTTGAAATATCAAGTACATGTTTATTATTCTAGAAGAAAATATGCCAATGTATTACCACGCCTAGAAATACTGACAAGAAAGATACTTGCATTAAAAGTTGCAGGTTTTACAATGATGTGTTCTGCTCGTCTGGGAAGGGATTGGCATTATTTAAGATTGAACGAGGTAATTATTTGTCAAGAACATGTAGTGTTATGTATTCATATCACATATCATCCACAATATGACCAAACTTTAGAACTCACAACTTTAGTGCTGATAGACACTAACAACCTGTGTAATCAGTACCTATCAGTTGTGAGTTCGAATCCCGTTCATGACGAGGTGTGCTCGACACAACATTATGTGATAAAGTTTGTCAGTAACTTGCGACAGGTCGGTGGTTTTCTCCGGGTATTCAGGTTTCCTTGATTGCAAAGCATTTCTTAAACACCTGGTGCAATATTATATCATACAACCAAACACAATAGAATATCATATCTCACATAGACAATGTGGTTCATTATAGTTTGTATAAATAACTCGTACCCATCTATATTGGTTGATCTATCCTATTAAACAAAAGGCATGACATATAGTTAGGCATGCTTTATACCCAGACCTACACCTAGAAATTTAAAGTGCAAGTCGGTTAAAAATGACGCTTTTATGAAAAGAGAGAGATGAGATCAATCTTCCATTTATATGTAGCAACATTCCAGTACCACGTACATATATCTCTCTTTTTAATGGATATTCCAGAGTGTCGTATCTAGATTTCCTTGAAAGAGGATGCTGCTAACAAAGAAGCTACATAGATTATAAGATAAGATTTGTTGGTCCTTAATTTGTGCTTAAGCAAATATAACATCAATATAAAACAAAATTTTATTGAACAAAAGTCTAAAAACAGAATAAAATAGAAGAAATATTAACCATTGGTTTATCATTTCCAGATATCGAAACTGAAATGGAAATCTTTGATAACATATCAAGTACACGCCGTTGTCTTGCTTCGAAAAATAACACAAAGGTTGTCACGGATTGTAATTCTACGTATATTTTTAGTTGTGAAGGATCAGGTGAGTGGAAACCTTAGTCTTACAGCAAAGAAAAGTTTCAAGGTCAGAAGCCGTAATTCGAAAAAGGACCGATAGTAAATACAATGGTCAAACGAAGATGAGAAAAAAGAACGGACAAAACACAACACGGAAAATTGAGCAACGCAAACCTCACTGAAAACCATGGGTGAACTCAAGTGTTTCGGAAGGGTTAACATTTCCTGCTCCCCCAGTGGTACCCGAATATATTACGTTCACTGTTCGTAGAATGTGCATACTGCAGACACAAAGAAATTACAGGACATTTCTGCAGTTAATATTTATAATTCTGACAAATTCACCATATTCATCTTTGAAGCGCAAAACAGGACACAAGCAAGACTAGGTCAACACACACGCACATTTTGTATTACTTACCTCTGATGAAATGCGAGTAAAACGTAGTGCCGATACAAAAATATCAAAATGTGCACAATAAATTAAAGTAAGGTTTTAGTTGATGTGTGTTAACACCTGCAAACTGGGATTTATGACTAATATGAGGGCTGAATTAAACATGAATACAAACGATCTATTAGCAACATAGAGAATACTTAGAAAACAATGTACAGTGCATAATCACACAGTATATAAACCTGGAGTGGCCGCCGTGGTCGTTATCACCCCTAATGTTGTGAGTTCGAATTCCACTCGGACGAGGTGTACTCGATAAAATATTATGTGATAAAGTTTGTCAGTGACTTGCGACATTTCGGTTTTTATCTCCGGGCAATCCGGTTTCCTCCACCAATAAAACTAACTACCACGATATAACTGAAATATTGTTGAAAGTGGCATTAAAAACCATAAGCCAAACCCTATAAACCTGGATTGTTTACAGTGATATAAAACAGAATAACAACTAACTCAGTAAACACAATAGTAACAGTTTATTTATTGTTGTTAGGAATCAACCATTGTCGTATTGTATGGGTGAGTGTTCCAATATCTTCCTTTTGTCCTATCTTCAGCCTAGCTTCAGAGATGAAAATTAATTCAATTTCCTGTAAGAAAACGGTTGGTCTCTTAACAACTTTTTTATATTAGTGCTATCTTATTAATACATTAACTTAATATCTATTTTAAAGGTGCAGTTTATGAATTTAATTGGCCGAAAGCTGTGAATACGTGCATAAACAGGAAAAGTATACTACCTTTAGCATCAAAGCCAAGTAATATCGTCTCGTGGTTGGGGTATTTTAGTGTTAGAGAGTTATTAAATGGTATGAACATTTGTAATATGTATAAATCAAATAGCAGTAACATTATCACAATGGGCAGCCATGTTTGAAATATTGTATCTAGAAATTATCGTTATTATACAATGGAAAACATAATTATCTCTTATATATCACATGTTAATGTTCTGGTTTTGGTAATTAAAACGTAAATATACAACTTAGTGCACACGACACGTTTCTGGAATAACCTTCATCAGGTACGCTCAGAATAACCTTCATCAGGTACGTTTCTGGAATAACCTTCATCAGGTACGTTTCTGGAATAACCTTCAGCAGGTACGCTCAAGATCTAAATATTGGAAACCCAAACAATATAAAGGTATAAACAGGATAGCCAATATCAGTTAAGGTCACATATGTCTGAGTGAGGAGAACCTTAGTTTTGATAGTACATTGTAATTGTATTATTTACTGTTCTAGATGTCCATGAAATCGGCTATGCAAGTATTATTTCTTTTTAATAATAATAATATCCGTTATGCATGTGTAAAGATCGTGTAACGTATCGCGAGAGGTCTCGGGCAATATTTATTTCTGTGTCGCACGGTTGAGTTAAGGACACAACACGCTTCCAACGATAATAATCATAATACACAAATTCACAGACAAGTCAGTTACAATTTATCAATGTACTAATAAATAAATTGCACAGGTTGAAAATCAACTTGAGATTGATCTGTTAATTCGAGAATATCCTGCTGTAGTTTGAGTTCGAATCCCGATCAGGCGAGGTGTACTCGATATAACATTATGTGATCAAGTTTGTCAGTGACTTGCGGCAGGACGGTGGTTTTCTACGGATACTCCGGTTTCCTCCACCATATAGCTGAAATATTATTGAAAGTGGCCTTCAACACCATAACGCTAACCTTTCAGTGGTTGTTGTATAAATTAATACCATAGTGTTGATTCTATTTCATTTTCAGAAAGTAGCCACCGTCTCTGTACTGCTGTGTCATGGTCACGTCATTATTATGAGTATGAAAATAAAAACTGTTCAGAACGGTTACCTTTTCTATGCCAGTTAACAGGTAATAACTGATTTCAAAATATGGGTACCACAGTGGTATTGATGTTTCATTGCTTAAAATAGTCACTTTGTTTCATCTTTTCATCTTCTTCACTTTTTAATAAAAATGAACAACAAAACACTTTGATTCAATTCTCTAAACAAACATAATGAAGACAATGTTTCTACATAAACAGTATGAATAAAGTGCATGATCCTTGTGTCTACTTTCGTTTCCAAGTGAAGTTCATGACGAATAATATTATACTTCGTGAAAGTTTGAACAAATATAGTTGTGCAATTGCTGTTATAGCATATTATGACAATAGTATATCTTCACTAACACGCTTAAATAAACGTTAGAAAAAACCCAAGGGGCAATCAATAATGGACGAACTTGCGACACAGGCAACAGCGGCCGTAAAACACAGAAATAAGACAAACAAGATAAATAAACACAACACAGAAAACTAAAAAGATGAGCAAGATGGACCCCACCAAGAAACAGGGGGTAAATCCAGGTGCTCGCGAAGAGTAAGCAGTATCATTTGAATGTTTAACAGAAGCATATATAATGACAATAGGAGATTATACTATTGTCAATAGTATATCATCACCAAAACGCTTGCATCATTTGAACTCTTAATCCTATTAGCATCACCCCAAAAAAATGAATCTAAAGTATGAAGTTGTCTTATCAGTTTTCTAAATATAAAGAAAGGTATCTTATTGGGCGGTCATATATATATGTGTGTTAGTGCTATCGACTTTGCCTCTGTTTATAAGATTTTCCGATTAGATTTGGGAACTTTTCTGACTGTATGGTATTTTTGCTTTTTACTTTATTGTATCGGCCAACATGAGTGAACATTCGGCATCACTCAATGTGGATTTCTTGGGTCTATTACAAAAGTAATAGCTATAGGAGAAAGAACAAAAGATTGGTCAAATCGGGAATGCCAAAACAAATACAGTAGAACTGTCAAACTTAAAGTAAAATGCATAAAGTCAATAGAGAAAGAACCAGAGAGCAGTCTAAGCAAAAATGATAAACGAATACAATAAGACCAGGTTAGTCGAAAAGGTAAAAATATATTCATGTATCCGGCGTGTGTTTTTGTCTATGCAAAATCAGTTGGAAGTTGGATGCGTCTTGGACACATACATATTCAGTTGTATAATGAGACGTTTATTGTGCATGCAAATACAAGTACTTCCATAAATCAGTTAAAGTATATGGTCATACACTCATGGTTTTAGGAGGTTTGGGCACATAAAACTAGCCCAACTCCGCCCATTTTATTTGAAGTGTTTATTCCAAGCAAGGAAGGCGAGTGGTCATGTGCTAGGACTACGATTTTTAGATTAGATTTTGGAACTGTTCTGCTAGTGTAGTATTTTTTACTTTCATTCTATTCCAGAATCAGGTTTGACTACGTTGACAGTTACTATTGACAACGATGCTAGTATACGACAAACCACAAATGCTAAAAACAGTAAACCAGGTATATAAGGGTACATCAAAGATGAGCTTAATGAAATAACGAGTGTACATGGACCAGACACACAAACAGTGGCATTGGAGCCGTGGGTAAGGGGGCAACTACTTTTGAGAGCACAAATTGGAGAAAAAGCTGAATTTGCTAGCATGGAAGCAAAATAAATTATTGTCCAATCAGACAATGGTATAATAAGGGAACAATTCCTTTTTTTTTTTTTTTTCGATAGTTTTGAAAACTTGTTCCTCCACAGACAGGTTATATGAGCTTGTATTACCTGTCTAAAGCCTATATAACTAATATTATGTTATGTGTAGCAGACAATTCAAACTCTTTCAGAGGAATGTTCTTTATATTGAAGATAGTGTGTCTCATGATAGGACATGATATTCAGAGAACTTGCTTGGTGTTTTTGTTGTTATAGTATTGTGTGTTTTACCTATATAATAGAGGCTATCGTGGTCGTGGTCGTATGGTAGTTGGATTTACAACTACCTGTGCAATCAGTGCTCCGGTTTCCTCCAGCAATAAAACTTACCGCCACGATATAACTAAAATATTGTTGAAAGTGGCGTTAAACACCATAACCCTTATATAATAATGAAATACTAATAATCTGATTGATTGACTTTATTAGTACCACTTAGAACTCTAAATGGAATAAATCAAACAAAACATGGTGAATAAATTCTGATCAATTTGTACCAGATATATCTCTAAGTTTAACTTGACAAATGTCATAAACATAAACGCCCACTATTATAGGAAGAACAACGAATCTCGTTGTAATAGTTAGGAGCAAGTAAAAACTACATATGTTTTGTATGGCGCCTTGTTGAAGTGATTACTAAACGTGATTTAGGGTTATATGGTGTTTAACCCACTTTCAACAATATTTCAGTTGTATTGTTGCGGTCAATTTTATTGGCGGAGGAAACCAGAGTACACTGAGTAAACCCCCAGTCTGCCTCAAGTCACAGACAAACTGGGGGTAGGGGATGATTTTGTACCTCTTGTATTATGGTATTGTACATTTTGTAAGTTTATGCTAATTATGTCTTTATTTTTTTTTCTTTGCAGTAGTGATTATAATTGTAAATGTCGTATTACTGATGTTATGCATTGTAGTCATGGTAGCTTATTGCCATATTAAGGTAACTATACTAAATAACAAATATTCATAACCCCCTTTTCGTTCTGTGTTATTTTATTCCATAATATTTTTATTTAGTGAATTTATGACAATGTATTTCATGAGTATTTACAAAACTCACCGTCATATTATTGCAAAACGGTGTCGACGCTATGCACAACGGGTTTCGTGAGTGGAACACTAGATAATATTTTCGAAACTCTTAATTGTATGTCGATTTTTAATTTCAATTTCTACAAACGTGAAAGCTTATATGAATGACACCCTTCGTTTAAATCTTCGTGTGTATATCCGATGCATTCAATGTATCTAGTCACATAGGGAAATTTTCCGAAGGGTTAGTTTAACGCCACTTTCAACAATATTTCAGTTATATCGTGGCGGTCAGTTTTATTGGTGGGGGAAACCGGAGAAAACCACCGACCTGCCGCAAAGTCACTGACAAACTTTATCACATACTGTTGTATCGAGTACACTGAAGGTTCCGAATGTATATTGGAACAATTCTGTATGCAGTGGGAATACTGTAGTAGAACAGTTTGAAGAAACCAAAGGAGTAATCAGAAGCCGTAAATCGAAGGACAAACAATATGTCCAATGGCCAAAAGGAAAATTTATATGGTTGGCAAATTCATCATTACAATCGAACCATAATATCTTTTCGTGTATGTTATTAACCAAAGTTTATCGGATAATCCAATGTATATGCTGAAAAATCTCAAGTACTCGATTTGGAAATCGTAATTATGCAATGACACTTTCTTCTGAACTAATAATAGTGCAATTAAGTCACTTTGTATTATATTTGATTTCAGAAGATCAAGTAAACGATTCAAAAACTTTCCTCCAAACAGCACATCACTAACAAACACGCTGCACCATTAGCACATGTCGATGTTCATCATCATCGACACAATGATGGTGAAGTGAACCCTTTTCAGAATGGTGATGTAGAAGTCTGGGGTGAACCTCACGATATTGTTGGCATGGAAGAATTATCTCATGATATATATGACGACGTCCAAATAGAACAAATTGATGAACATTGACAATAGCATGTCGGGGCCATAGTGTTTATAGCTTCAATATTCTTCAGTTGTTTTGTACATATATATCTTGAACATTTTTGCATTTTATGGTAAATTAATTAATTTGGAACTAAATAAAAATAACTCTTAAATGTCAACACTTTATAGACCACTTTTAGCATGGATATTTTAAATACATACCAGAAAATTACACATATATTCAACTTACTTCGCTGTTTTCCTAAGAATATTTTCTACTATTTGTGTGAAGAAGATTCCATGATTTCAGAAATGTTTTGTTTTATGATCATAAATATGCAAAAATTATTACTATCAAAAGGTTAGTTTATAAGTATCGACTACAACAATTTGATATTGAAAACTATCAAAAAGTACTGATACTGTTTTATCCAGATTTAAAAGACATCTTTTCTGTTTTACATAAAAATTAGTACTTATATGAAAGTCGAAATATAAAGAAATGTTCCATAATATATACTTAACATTTTTAAACTAAGATTTTAATATAAATTTATATATCAGTACACCAAAAGTACATTTTAACCTTTTCAATAAAAAAAAATATACAATGGAATAAGTATGTTGTTTTCACTATAGAATAATTACCATTCGACTGTATTGTGATATAGCTGGAACATAATACTTTGTTTCGATGCAAGAAAATAAGCTAAATTTGTTATTGTCTGGAAACATTGGTACAAGGAGCAACTCTGGTCATTTAACAGCAAAATACATAAAGCGAACAAATATGTTTTCCTATCAAATATATTCTTTTCCCTTCGCATTCAATTGGCAATGTCATGGACTGGTTTTTTTTATAGTTTTTTATTAGCACAATTTAAAAGTATGGGGGTGGATGGTGCTTAACGCCACTTTCACCAATATTTCAGCTCTATCGTGGCGGTCAGTTTTATTGGTGGAGGAAACGGGAGTATTAAAAAGTATGAGACTTCAATTTCAAGTTTTATGAGCGATATCACAATAGAAATATATACGATGTTCCTATTTATACATGTGGTTGAGCAGGTATGACAGTCCCAGTGGTTCAGTCCACAAAGATGTACAGCACCATAGGGTATTGAGAGTGCCACGACTATTGTACGTTAAAGACCACTTTTGTAGATTTTGAAATAGAGGTACATTGTAGCTGCTACAAAATGCTTTTTTTTTTCGTCCCAATAACCTTATTTACTATACTTGTCCAGCGGCAGTGAAAGTCGCTGCCACATTTATCTTATTCCTCCCTCATTTATGCATACAGTTTTACATTTGTTGTGAATTGTTGAACTCAATTAATCAACCTTAAGTTATAGCAACAAGCATAGGCTTCCAGGAGCCTGAATCGCTCACCTAGTATACAAATAGGTGTTCCCTTTTACTCAACTGGATCACAATTAAACGTCTTTTCAAACAACATGTGAGGCCAACATCCCGAAAATAAAGCTGTGTTTAAATTTTGTGCATATTAACTTTGTAACATTTATGAAAAGAATTGGTCAAATGAAAAGAGTATCAAAGCATGGAAATGAACATACTACATTCTGGGCTCATTTTTCAACAATGGGTTGGATTAAACTCCGCGAAGTCAAACTTAATCTGCATTTTGTTCATAGTAGGCCAAAAGAAAAAGTGTCGTGTTTTCAGTTACCCGACCCACTCCCTTTCCTGGTTTCCAAGATTTTCTTCATTCATCAGCTTATCAGAAACCACTATGTCATGTGGTGGTCATATTGGGTGTTGAATCTGAACCAAGAGAGGAATGTTGTTTATGAAGACCACATATCATTCCTGCAAAGTATCGGTATCAAACAAACAAACAAAACCCATTTGTTTAATGGTGCTTAATACCACTTTCAACAATATTTCAGTTATATTATGGCGGTCAGTTGTATTGGTGAAGGAAACCGGAGGACCCGGAGAAAACCACCGACCTGTCGCAAGTCATTGACAATCTTTATCACATAATGTTGTACACGTCGCCCTGATCGAGATTCTAACTCACAACATCAGTGATGATAGGCACTGATTGCATAGGTAGTTGTAAATCCTACTACTGTACGATCACGGCCACCACTGCCCCTTATTGTAATGGGTTCTTTATGCGCATCCTTAATTATCAAATGTCTGCTATCAATTATGTACTGTTATCAAAGGACATTTGTAAAGGTGTAAAACGTGTTATTATCGACAAGGGTGGATTATTCTATATTCATAGTGACCATGTCATTATACGAATCGTATTCAATACAGGTCTTATACAAAAGGTTAGTAAATGTTTCTCCATTTTTAATGGAAAATAAACGAGGAAACCGATTGGCCTATGTTTCAGGAATGCATAAAAAACAAGTTTGAGAAGGTTAAATTTAATAACCAGAATACTTCTGATGTAAAATTAGCCTGGTCAATATGGAAAAATGCCATCAACGAGGCTGTTTTAGACGTTATTGGGAAATCTAGAAAGGTGCATTTTTTTTTATTTAAAGTTTTTGAGACAAAGAAATTGATAAATTAATCAAAGAAAAAGAGAAGTAAATCGTTTGAAAATAATTCACAATAAAACACGGAATAATGATAGCGAAACTGGGCAACACTTATCGAATGTGTATAAACGTCGTAAGCTTTCTGTTTCTGTTTCTGCCATATGATTGCCTCCTTCATCATATTGAAGATTATGCAATTTTGATTTTTATGCGGCATGCCCAACGAATAGTGAAGCCAAAATTTAAATTAGTTTCCAAATAGATGATAATAAATAATAACAAACTTTGAATTTACAATTTACAATTAAAACTATATACAGTTGTCACTTAACTGATTTTCTCCGAGTACTTCGGTTTCCTTCACCAATAAAACTGACCTCCACGATATAACTGAAATATTGTTGAAAGTGGCGTTAAACACCATAACCATAACCCCCTCGTAAGTTTAAAGTTTAAGAGGCGATCAAGAAAAGGGAAAGTGCGGCTGAATTCAATTTTTTTCAAGATAGATGTATTAACACTACTAATAAAGTTAAAAGTTTCTGGGAACTTCTAAAAGGTTAAAAATGTGTTGAAGCTCCTTCGCGCTTTCTAAACTCTGTATAATAAGTCTGAAAAATAAAAATGTAGATATCAAATTAGTGCGCACGACGCGTTTCTGGAATAACCTTCATCAGGTACGCTAAAAATCGAAAGCCAAATAATTTAAAGTTTTAATTTGGGAGCAATAAATCCAAAGGGCCTAAACAGGATAGCCAAAATCGGCTAAGGTCACCTAGTTATGCCTGAGGGGAGGATAACCTTAGTTTTATTAAACATTACATTATTTAGGAACTGTAAATTTCAGTAATAAATATATTAATAAACAATGTCAGTGCCGAAGCACTGACTACTGGGCGGATGATACCCTCGGCCCTCGGGGACTAATAGCCCACCAGCAGAGGTATTGAGCCAGTGATAGTAATAAAAACATAGATACCAAAATCGGCTAAGGTCACCTATGCCTGAGAGAGGAGGACCTTAGTTTTATTAATAATTACATTATTTAGGAACTGTAAATTTCAGTAATAAATATATCTAATAAACCATGTCAGTGTCGAAGCGGATGATACCCTCGGGGACTAATGAAACGTAGATATCTGATGAAATGGAGACAGAGAAATTGATATCAATGCACTGCAGTCTATGGGGAATAAACATATTCGATTCTGTACGCGATGATTGTATGTCCCAAGGGCGTAGCTTACGTTGAGGCAACCGAGGCAGCTGCCTCGGTAAAAAATATATGCAAAAAAAAAATATAAAGACAATTAAATTGTATTTCCATGTTCTCAATAAAGGGACAATAAATAAGTTAACAGACTAAGACTCAGTTACTGACGGAAATGGCACCTAGTTGAAGGGTTTAGGACTCATTGCAAGTTCAAGATGAAGAACAGCAAATATAAGGTGCTGTTCCTGTATAGCAATCACGAACATAGTATGTTCAATTTATATATGTGATTTTGTCTAATGCAATCCATAATATTTTTGAATCGGCAATTAACAAAGTTTCTTGGACTAAGTTGTTCATGTTAGATGACCATTATGAATGTACAATTGTGTATAGCTGTGACATATTTTTATGACTATTTTGAAGCAAAACTGGTCCCAAATATACTCTAAATTGCTCAAAATCGCTTAAAAGGGGGGCTTTGCCCCTGTACCCCACTGGGGGCTTCATGCAGCCCCCAGACCCCCTCCCTCGGTAGAATAACATAGTAAGCTACGCCCCTGCAGTGTTCCTGGTTAGGAAATAGAAATGTCAGAATTGGACACATGACCACTGTGCACATGACTATCGATTTAATACTTCGTAATCTACTTCGTGACTATTCGGTCACAGTACTTCGATTTTAGTTTTGCAACTTCCGGTAATTTTTTACTTGGAACAGGAATCGAATATTGAAGACTTCATTGCCTTTGAAGTATTTGGCAATGTCTCTCATTATTAATACATTATTAAATTTTGAATCGTATCGCGTGGGCATAGTGAATGGCTCTAGAACAATTAAGTTACCTGTCGTTTCTGATGTAAACAGGAAGTGACCTTTGAACGTCAAATTCGACCAGACACAACTCGGGGTACACGTGTTTGTGGTCGGTTGTCAACAATGACAGGAGGTGATCGACAGTCGCAGCTTACTGTTGCAGATACTTTTTGGTTTAAGTATACATTATCTGCATTGGCTGCCGTTGTTGCAGAATCAGGTATTATGTTGGTATTTTTGAAATTTCGATGTAATTTTTTTTATATTCGTCCGAAGTCCAAGGACAATTAACACACATGTTGTGCATGTATCAAGGGCGTAGCTTACGTTGAGGCAACCGAAGCAGCTGCCTCGGTTAAAAAATATATACAAAAATAAAATATAAAGACAATTAAATTTTATTTCCATGTTCTCAATAAAGGGACAATAAATAAGTTAACAGACTAAGACTCAGTTACTGAAGGAAATGGCACCTAGTTGGTTTAGGCCTCATTGCAAGTTCAAGATGAAGAACAGCAATTATAAGGTGCTGTTCCTGTATAGCAATCACGAACATAGTATGTTCAAGTTTATATGTGTGATTTTGTCTAATGTAATCCATAATATTTTTGAATCAGCAATTAACAAAGTTTCTTGGACTAAGTTGTACATGTTAGATGACCATTATGAATGTGCAATTGTGTATAGCTGTGACATATTTTTATGACTATTTTGAAGCAAAACTGGTCCCAAATATACTCTAAATTGCTCAAAATCGCTTAAAAGGGGGGCTTTGCCCCTGTACACCACTGGGAGCTTCAGGCAGCCCCCAGACCCCCTGCCTCGGTAGAATAACATAGTAAGCTATGCCCTGTGTATAATGTGGTGTGTATTGTAGATATGATATGATAGTCACAAAGTCTGGTCATTTTTATAAGAATATATACAACTACTAAATGATAAATGATAGAAATATAGAATCAACTTCGGATGGAGCTGAACTTTGCACACTCTTAGTCTTATTCAGAAATAGCATATCAGATTTTGCAAAGTTTTCTGAAGTAGATTCTATATTTCTATGCTTTTCTCGTAGTTAAGATCGCGGAAAAGAGGTCTAGATAAGAACGATAAAAATATATCCCATTAAAGAATGGAATTATAAATATTCTAAGGAATCTTTTAGAAAATATTTATTGAATCGAACAGTATCAATGTACTCATTTGAATACATGTCAAAATGCCCCCCACTACCAAAACGCCCCCACTATTTTTTCAGAATAAAAATTATTTTACCAAAACGCCCCCACTTTTTTTATTGCCAAAACTGCACGTTTAATTTTTTTTTTCTGCTCAAACGATGATATCATGTGTGATATCTTGTAATTCAAGATTTGTCCAGTAAATTTATATATTGTATATACTGTACATGTTTATTTCACATCAGACAACAACGAACTTGTATATACGCTCCGGTAATTGTGTCTTTTCCATTTGTGGTTTTTTGGGGGGTTTTTTTTGTGACAATAAAATATAGACTCATTCTCACAGAACCGCGACAATTGCTGCCGACCAACTAGTTTACTCCAATGATTACTTTTTCTTTTTTTCTGCATGGAATAACAATTTTCTCACGGATACCAACTTCCTAGAGACCAGAAATGACAACGTGAATAGAAATTAGACACGTTTGTCTACAAGGGGGCATGAAATGTCAATACATTTATAATCAACGGGACTTTTAGATACATGCTTATTAAAGTCTAAAGTAGTATTGCATTGTTACATAGGATGCAAAATAACACACAAGAGGTCCAAAGGTGTACTTTTCAACCCATAAATATTTAGTAAAATTTAAATAACTTCAAATTCACCTATAAAGTTAACCAAAAATATAAGAATTCTAATTTACAGGATCTAATTTACGTAACAAAATATAAAAAATTTGCAATATTCACTAAATATTAAGCCATACGGCCACATCAAGCCATTGTTATCAAAGCTTAAACTTCTCAAAATTCTTTTGTGGGCTTTGTACATTTGTTTTTCACAATACCTTTGCTTGTGTGTGTTTTTACTTTCTTACATGGTAATTAAGCTCATCAAAGACCATCGGCACCGATAAAGGCATATAATTATTGTAATAATTAATGAAATATATAAATTTAATTTACTGCAATCATCATTAATTAAATTTATATTTTTGATAAATAGATTAATAAAAATATAATTAAACAAAAACAAAATATTCAAACAAAAATGAATCGCAGGAAGACATTTATATACATTTGAATCGCATAAAATATTTTTTTTATAATAATTTATTTTGGAAAAATGTGGGGCATTTTGGTAAAAAGTGGGGGCGTTTTGGTGAAAAGTGGGGGCATTTTGGTAGTGGGGGCGTTTTGACCTGTTGCCACTCATTTGACGAACTCCACACAAGGAGATGTTAGTACCCGAAAGGCCTGACCTCAGTTAGAGTCAGAATTCTTCAAGTTTACAAACGGATGAAATCTGTACCTCTATGAAAAAAGCAACAACAAAACATAAGAGCTACGGTTCTGTAGCTATCTACATATTATGGTTGCTAGCAACAACAATATGCCAAAGATCGATTTTTTTCATCTCTTAAGAATTTATCAATAAATTGTAAATTTTTGTTTAATGTCAAGTAGTGGCTGTATATATGTCTTGGTGTCAAGTGAGCAATTTTCAGCCATCTCATGAATTCATGACAAAAACTTTTTGAATTGATCATGTCTGCTTTGTGTTGGGCCAACCCATGGCCACTGGACCATGGGTACTGATGGACAGGATTACACCACCTTTTTTTTCCTATCTGTAAAAACTTTGCATGGTATCGTGTAGTTGTTATATTCAGTTTATTAATACCATAATCTGATTTATATTATCACAAAATGCCCATTTCCTTATCAAAAAGTTGTTTAGAATAAAATAACTTCGACTTGTATAGCTATGCAGTATATATATTAATCATATATTTAGTACTAAATAAAGGAAATTTGCATATAACCCTTTTATTATATAGTAATAAATATTTCTTCTTCAGAAGTGTTATTAATACTGTCAAGATACAATTTTTTCATTTCTCATTACTATATTGCACTAGGAAGAATATTTTAATATTTGCACTAGTGCAATATGAATGACATTCGGAAGGCACCGGTATTTTTTCTGGTTCTTATAAAGACGTTCGAGACCAACAGTAAAATACAAGATATTTTAATATTTGCACTAGTGCAATATGAATGACATTCGGAACGCACCGGTATTTTTTCCGGATCTTATAAAGACGATCGAGACCAACAGTAAAATACAAGAATATATTGCACGATTTTTTATAAAGGATTAAATAGAGAAATATTTATTACTATATAATAAATAAATTTATCATATACTTAGTACTAAATAAAGGAAATTTGCATATATAATACTGAAAGAACATTACGACTGTATTTGTCTGCCATGACTGATATCGATATCATCACCCCTTTATCATACCCCTTAAAATGATATTGATCACGTGACTACGTCAACGTCACAATTCATAATACAGAACAAGACTTTCTCATGTTAAGTACACTGTATATGATAAACATAATATGATATGGCTCTTTCCGTATCACATCCCATATCAACCCTCGAGCTAAAGCTCTGTGGATGATATTGGTGTCTCGGGTTGATACAGGATGTGATACGGAAAGAGCCATATAATATTCTCTATTTATTATTATTTGATATTATTTAAACTTTTTTATTGGAAAAACACATATTGACTTCGGGAAAACATTCGTTTATTTCCACCATTGACGGAATTAGTCGATTGCACTTTTTCCAAAATTTCAACAAATTTCCCAAAATTTCAAAACAAATTTCATAGAATTTCAAAATTTTCAAAAAATTCAAAAATTTCATAAAATTTCTAAATTCTAAAATAAAAAAAATTCAAAAAAATTTAGGTTAAAAAAATTTCAAAGAATTCAAAATTTTCAGAAAGTTTAAAAAAAATTCAGTTTTAGTTTTCATAAAATTTCTAAATTTTAATATTTAAATAATAATATTGAAAAATGATAAAACAATTATAGCCTACTTTTTTCCAGTGTTACAAAAAATAATAAAGCAATTGTAGCCTTTTAATATCGGTCAAGACATTGACCTCATCAAAAGGCTATAATTGTATAATATTTCTAAAAGTATACAGATTGCGGAGCTATCAGGTTGTGATCGTATGGTAGTTCAGTACATTGCATATATGGAAGACCAATAATTTGAAGTAAGTTGGATTTACAACTACCTGTGCAATCAGTGCCTATCACCACTAATATTGTGAGTTCGAATCATGCTTATGGTGAGGTGTACTGGATACAACAATATTATGTGATAAAAGTTTGCCCAATAAGGCAGAATAATCAATTACAATCCTTAAAGAAACACAATAAAAAAACACATCTTAAACTGAAAGTAAAACTGCTTTTCTTGATCATTTGTGTGATTTTGATAACTTGTTCTCCATATGATATAATAAATGAGGATAGTTGAAGAATTGCTAACTTGGCAATAAACACTCACTTGATTTATTTTTAGTAACATATCCATTAGATCTTACCAAGACAAGATTACAAATTCAGGGTGAAAGAAATGTTGAAGGAGAAGCTGCCGTGATCCAAAAGAGGGGCATGGTTAGAACTGTTGTAGGAATAGGTAATATTAATTATTAGTTTGATCCTATGCATATTCGGGACAAGATACATAAATTACCCTTCTATGTCACAAAGGAAACTACATTAATTTGGTTTCAATTCAGAATTAACCATAGAATTTTGACAACTAATAATTTGTATACACAAGATAAGAGTAAGAAATAACAACCTTTGCACATTTTGTAAAACAGATTCTGTAACTTTTATCTATTTATTTTTGGAATTGTATAAATATACAAAATTTATTACAAGATTTAAACTTATGGATGATTAGAGTTGGAACTTCATCACTGAATTTTAACCAGATATAGACTACTTTTTTAATTGGTTACAAATGTATGTACAAAACTTCAGAGCTCAACAGGTTGCAAATATGTTTATCCTTTAATGGCTTTATATCAAATATTATATTATATTAACAATGAACTTGAAAAATTCAATCTTAATTCGATTCTCTTTTGGCGAGAGAAAAAGCAAGGGAGCAGCCACAAGGCAACTTCTTTGCCCGAATGGACCTCCAACATGACCCCTGTTAATTGGTTAGCTTGGCATTGTTATGATAATAAAACAAATTTAATTTCTTCTAGTGCGTGAAGAAGGGGCATCAAAGATATTTCAAGGTCTTCCACCAGCACTTTACAGACATATTGGTAAGTGTTTATTGAAAAGGAAAAACAAAATGTCAGTATCTTGCACTTTTAGAAGAATCATTACAGTTTACAATTGATGCTAAATTAAGATATGTAAAATATGTAATTAATATTTAATTGATTTTTGCATACATCATCTTTAATAGGGGATTAACACCAGGTGCTGTTGTGGTCGTGATCGTATGGTAGTTGGATTTACAACTACCTGTGCAATCAGTGCCTATCACCACTAAAGTTGTGAGTTCGAATCCTGCTTATAGCGAGGTCTACCGGGAGTACCCAGAGAAAACCACCGACCTGTCGCAAGTCACTTACAAACTTTATCACGTAATGTTGTATCGAGTATACCTCGCCATGAACGGGATTTCGAACTCACAACTTTATTGGTGATAGGCACTGATTGCATAGGTAGTTGTAAATCCATCTATCATGCGATCACAGCCACGTCACGGCCCCCATATATTCATGATATAAGGAAACATTTTAGCGCAGTAATACTTTTGACATTTGAATGTAAGGATGTATCAAATACACCTCACCATGTGCAATATAATCTAATGTACAACTTTAGTGGTGACTGGCGTTGGTTACATGCTGTATATTGAACTACAATGATCACAGCCATGACTATCCCTTCTACAAATTCTTAGTGATATCATATTAAAGACAATATAGGGTTTCAACTGTAGACCATGATAATTACCCGCAGTATCACAATAAATATAATGAAATCTGTTTTATACAATTACATATTTTATTTGTAGTCTATACAGGATGTAGGATGTCTATATATGAAGTGATCAGGGAGAAAATACTAAAAAAAAATCCAGATGGCAGCTATCCTTTATGGTATGTTATTATCTTCAAATGATAGTTGTGCTGTGGTAACAAAAAGTTGTAGAAACATGGTCAGAAATATAGGAAATTATTTTCTTTAAGGCCATCCATTAAAAATTCATGGTTTGCTTCTTTCTGACCAAAATCGAACCTACCCAAAAACATTTAGTAGGATTTTGATTTTTTTTATTTGCCTTGTGTGTGGTAGATGGTGAGGTCAAGCCGCAGTCTGGTCACACCAAAGACTATAAAATTGATATTTGCTACTTCTCACCTCGGCATGCATCATTATGAAGTAAGAGTGACAACTGGTTAATTAGCTTAGAATCAGGATAATGTCTCTGATGTGGAGCAGCATGTCTACCTGTTGTTTCAGCTGTGAGCTAGCACTATAAAAATGCAACGAAGTGTGACATCCTCATCATTATATCGAAGTGTAACTTGTTCTGTCATGATATAGCTGACACATTTTTCACTTGGCATTAAAAAATAATCATGTACTGACTGTTATGGACCAGAGAGGTGGGATAACATTGTGAGGTTCGTTCTAGAATATTTTCTATGCTGAAATTAGTATTGCTCCCTCGGAAGTAACGTAGAGCAAAAAGAATTAAAATGCACATAGATTTGCATTAGGTAGAAAGGATGTATACATTTTTTTTTTATAAAGCCATGTTAAAAATGTAATTCTGGATCTTATTTCAATGACTTGTTGTTGTAGGAAATCTTCATTAGGAGGCCTAACGGCTGGTGCTTTAGGCCAGTTTATTGCTAGCCCTACAGATCTGGTAAAAGTCCAAATGCAGATGGAAGGCAGGAGGAGATTAGAAGGAAAGCCACCAAGGTAATATAGCTTTAGCATGCCCATCTAGGCAAAACCAAGAAAGACTCTATAAAGTCAAGATTTTAAAACTATGTATATTGAAACTGGGATGTCGGTTGAACCATGACTATTTAAGTCAAGATTTTGGTTAAACTATGTATATTGAAACTGGGATGTCGGTTGAATCATGACTATTAAAGTCAAGATTTTGGTTAAACTATGTATATTGAAACTGGGATGTCGGTTGAATCATGACTATTAAAGTCAAGATTTTGGTTAAACTATGTATATTGAAACTGGGATGTCGGTTGAATCATGACTATTAAAGTCAAGATTTTGATGGTTTTGTTTGGTTTATGGTGTTTTACGCCACTTTAAACAATATTTCAATTATATTGTAACGATCAATTTTATTGGTGGAGGAAACCAGAGAAAACCACCGACCTGTGGCAAGTCACGGACAAACTTTATCTCTTTATGTTGTATCGAGTACACATCGCCATGAACGGGGTTCAAACTCATAACTTTATTTTGAACCTGGCCACAAGACCATCTTGATGTGTGAGTCAATCGAAGCCCTCTTTGCAGAATTCTGGCTAATGACCTGTAGTGACTTGCCTAGTTTATTTTGCAAGTACATGAGGTATTATCATCAACACATGGTATATACTAATATAATATTGAAAATAGTAATAAATAATTATTGTTTTCTTTATTATGAGATGAACTTCCAAAGTTGTCAACTCTAAAGTAACTTTGATTAACACTAACAAATGGCAATTAAAAGTTAAACAGTATTAGTCTACAAATAATTAACCACAACAATATAAAACTCTGTCAAACCTGAAGCTTCTAAACACAGAAATGAAAAACAACAGAAGCTGGTAGAATTCTAGGCAACAGGGCAATATACCTAATGATGGGTACTGTACCAGTTGGAAACACAGCGGGGGACTATAGCTGTGGAATCAATTTTCCCATGTTATTTATAAATATTTTGGGCAAGATTTACCTCTCTTAAAATAGACGGCACTGTAGTCTGTTTGTCGTTTGCTGTCAACATGGCGAGGTTTGGCAATGGAAACAGCAACAAATTAACCTCGGTGCAGTATATTTTTTTTTTTATGTCCAAAATGAGATGTTATGTACTAAGCATATTGTCTTCTCTTTCGGGAACAGTTTTCCTATAGTGTTGTCTGGTGAGGTATAGGAAAACAGTTGCCTCAGGAGAAGACAATAATGGTGTGCTCATATGTATGTAGCAACATCAAATCTGGCAAGTATCATATCAGTGTTAAACTTAAATGAATGTGTACTTTCTAAATACATTTTTGAACTTATATTTCATTAAACATGAAGAAAACACCTTAATGAATAAGTTTCAGAAGCAATTATGAGAGAAGCACATCTCTTCCTGTTTGTAGAATGATTAAATGTGCCAAGGCAATGAGTGAATGTTCTTTTATGCCAAGTGAGCAATTTTTCAGCTATATCATGACAGAAACAAGTTATATTTCAGTGAGATGATGATGGTGTCTGTTTGGTATTAGACCAGCATGCATCATTTGATTTTTATAGTGCTAGCTCACTAAAACAACAGTCCACGGGTAGATGTCGCTCAACTCTGACACATTCTCCTGATTCCAAACCAATCAGTCTTTGCTCTTACTCCTTAGAGTTGAAGCAACAAATACCAATTTTATATTCAATGGAATGACCTGACTGGGGTTCTAACCCATGATCTACAGACCAGAGCTCCAGATAAGCTGCGTATTTGCGTTGTTTACGCTATGAAAACGAGTAAAAACGCATGTATTATCAGATCAGAGTGTACACACTACGCATACATATTGCTGTGTAAGCAAACTTTCCAAATTCGGAGTGTACTTGTACAGTCGTGTACATAACAATACATTTTTGTCTTTGAGAAATTCCCCGTAATTACTTCCCTTTATGCTTTTCGAAGGAGAGAGCGTATACATCCGAGGGGGTACTGAATGCTTGCCTTTCTAAGCATCGATGTCAAAAGAGATCTGATTGGATGTTTACGATAAATCATCCAATCATGGTCAATATTACAAATCAATGTGTTTTACGTAATAAGTAAGAACTAAAACGAAAGTAAATTTGGGAACACGTTGTTCGTTGAAAATGAGCAAGAACATGAATAGCGTGCTACTAAGCGCAAGAGCGCTACGGAAAATTCTATACTTAAGTTTCTGACAGTTTCATCTGTGTCTAGTGACAGTATAGTTAAAGGAATCATTGATGACATTATCAACACGGCTGTGAAAACTGCCGAAGTCGACGAGCAAAAAAACTAAATATTTACAACATTTTATTAATAAACATGACACAATCGTGTCAAATTAAACAGAGATATACATTTCACTTGCATCCTGCGTTTATTGAATAACACTTGTGTCAAACATAATTTTAAAAGTGTACATGTAAGCAATCTTTTCTGAAGTAGAGAGTACAACAGTGCAAAGGAAATATGCAAATACCCATCATTTTCAAAAGTAGGGGGTAATTACCCTTTGGACTTGAAAATTATCTGGAGCTCTGCTATAGACTACAGCACTTGATATGAGCACGCTAACCATTACACCACCAATGTGATTAATGTGCCAAGGTGTTATTTATGTAAAAAATCTGTAGTGGTTTAAAATTCTTTGTAATTATTTTTTTACATAGAGTAAAGAATACAGCTCAAGCCTTTCGTAAGATTGTAACAGAAGAAGGCTTTAGAGGTCTTTATAGAGGTGTTGTACCAAATGTACAGAGGGCTGCCTTAGTCAATATGGGAGGTAATAAAAACAACATTTAAGTGACATTAGAACAGAATTACATCTAAATATCACAGCTATGGCTGATGGAGTATTTGTATGTTCTTTACCAAATAATTTTATAGGGATTTCTCTTTTTCGCTCATTTTACGTGAATATTTGTTCCTGCAACAAACTTTAAAATCATTATGTGGTCTTTTCAGGGCACTCCAGTTTCCTCCACCAATAAAACTGACCACCACAATGTAAGTGAAATATTGTGGCATTAAACTCCATGACTCTTAAAATCATTATACGGTAACTATGAAAATTTCCTTTTGTCAAAAGTCATGGCCTTTTAATTTACATTGGATATTAAAACTAAGGTGCCACATTCAGAGAGATCCATGCTCTGATATAATAACAAGATGCTGTTTTTGTTACAGAGAAGACTAGACCTGTTGTATTATATAAATATTAAATTAATGTTTTCGTGGCAGTCAAAATTATTCGACAGCTAAAACAATTTGCCCCCATGTTAGAATTTGTGTCATTTCTTTATCTCAATCTATTTTTAATCAATTTTTGATGCTTGTTAGATTTTTTTTATACACCCATAACCTTATAACCCATACATTTCTAGAAGGTGATTTGTGGGATTTTATTTTACAAGAATACATAATTATATCAGTTCTCTTAGGCGATACATTATGTGATAAAGTTTGTCAGTGACTTGCGACAGGTCAGTGGTTTTCTCTGAGCACCTCAGTTTCCTCCACCCATAAAACTGACCGCAACAATATTACTGAAATATTGTTGAAACACTATAAACCAACCAAACCTTTATTTTAATAGAAAAGTTAAAGTTTGTAAATTACACAAAATTACCACAGAAATGATAAAATCCCTAAAATACTATCAAATGTATAAACATGATATGTTTTTTTTATTTACTTAGATTTAGCAACATATGATTCTGTAAAACAGAGAATACTAAGATACACAACTTTAAAAGATAACTGGGTCACACATACAATAGCAAGGTAAGATAATACTAAGATACACAACTTTAAAAGACATCTGGGTCACACATACATTAGCAAGGTAAGATAATACTAAGATACACAACTTTAAAAGACAACTGGGTCACACATACATTAGCAAGGTAAGATAATACTAAGATACACAACTTTAAAAGACAACTGGGTCACACATACATTAGCAAGGTAAGATAATACTAAGATACACAACTTTAAAAGATAACTGGGTCACACATACATTAGCATGGTAAGATAATACTAAGATACACAACTTTAAAAGATAACTGGGTCACACATACATTAGCAAGGTAAGATAATACTAAGATACACAACTTTAAAAGATAACTGGGTCACACATACATTAGCAAGGTAAGATAATACTAAGATACACAACTTTAAAAGACAACTGGGTCACACATACATTAGCAAGGTAAGATAATACTAAGATACACAACTTTAAAAGACAACTGGGTTACACATACATTAGCAAGGTAAGATAATACTAACATACACAACTTTAAAAGACAACTGGGTCACACATACATTAGCAAGGTAAGATAATACTAAGATACACAACTTTAAAAGACAACTGGGTTACACATACATTAGCAAGGTAAGATAATACTAAGATACACAACTTTAAAAGATAACTGGGTCACACATACATTAGCAAGGTAAGATAATACTAAGATACACAACTTTAAAAGACAACTGGGTCACACATACATTAGCAAGGTGAGATAATACTAAGATACACAACTTTAAAAGACAACTGGGTTACACATACATTAACAAGATGAGATAATACTAAGATACACAACTTTAAAAGATAACTGGGTTACACATACATAAGCAAGGTAAGATAATACTAAGATACACAACTTTAAAAGACAACTGGGTTACACTTACATTAGCAAGGTAAGATAATACTAAGATACACAACTTTAAAAGACAACTGGGTTACACATACATTAGCAAGGTAAGATAATACTAAGATACACAACTTTAAAAGACAACTGGGTTACACATACATTAACAAGGTAAGATAATACTAAGATACACAACTTTAAAAGACAACTGGGTCACACATACATTAGCAAGGTGAGATAATACTAAGATACACAACTTTAAAAGACAACTGGGTTACACATACATTAGCAAGGTGAGATAATACTAAGATACACAACTTTAAAAGACAACTGGGTTACACATACATTAGCAAGGTAAGATAATACTAAGATACACAACTTTAAAAGACAACTGGGTCACACATACATTAGCAAGGTAAGATAATACTAAGATACACAACTTTAAAAGACAACTGGGTTACACATACATTAGCAAGGTGAGATAATACTAAGATACACAACTTTAAAAGACAACTGGGTTACACATACATTAGCAAGGTAAGCTAATACATGTACTAAGATACACAACTTTAAAAGACAACTGGGTCACACATACATTAGCAAGGTAAGATAATACTAACATACACAACTTTAAAAGACAACTGGGTTACACATACATTAGCAAGGTAAGATAATACTAACATACACAACTTTAAAAGACAACTGGGTCACACATACATTAGCAAGGTAAGATAATACTAAGATACACAACTTTAAAAGACAACTGGGTTACACATACATTAGCAAGGTAAGATAATACTAAGATACACAACTTTAAAAGATAACTGGGTCACACATACATTAGCAAGGTAAGATAATACTAAGATACACAACTTTAAAAGATAACTGGGTTACACATACATTAGCAAGGTAAGATAATACTAAGATACACAACTTTAAAAGACAACTGGGTTACACATACATTAGCAAGATGAGATAATACTAAGATACACAACTTTAAAAGACAACTGGGTCACACATACATTAGCAAGGTAAGATAATACTAAGATACACAACTTTAAAAGACAACTGGGTCACACATACATTAGCAAGGTAAGCTAATACATGTACTAAGATACACAACTTTAAAAGACAACTGGGTCACACATACATTAGCAAGGTGAGATAATACTAACATACACAACTTTAAAAGACAACTGGGTTACACATACATTAGCAAGGTAAGATAATACTAACATACACAACTTTAAAAGACAACTGGGTCACACATACATTAGCAAGGTAAGATAATACTAAGATACACAACTTTAAAAGATAACTGGGTCACACATACATTAGCAAGGTAAGATAATACTAACATACACAACTTTAAAAGACAAATGGGTTACACATACATTAGCAAGGTAAGATAATACTAAGATACACAACTTTAAAAGATAACTGGGTCACACATACATTAGCAAGGTGAGATAATACTAAGATACACAACTTTAAAAGACAACTGGGTCATACATACATTAGCAAGGTAAGATAATACTAAGATACACAACTTTAAAAGACAACTGAGTTACACATACATTAGCAAGGTAAGCTAATACATGTACTAAGATACACAACTTTAAAAGACAACTGGGTCACACATACATTAGCAAGGTAAGATAATACTAAGATACACAACTTTAAAAGACAACTGGGTCACACATACATTAGCAAGGTAAGATAATACTAAAATACACAACTTTAAAAGACAACTGGGTTACACATACATTAGCAAGGTAAGATAATACTAAGATACACAACTTTAAAAGACAACTGGGTCACACATACATTAGCAAGGTAAGATAATACTAAGATACACAACTTTAAAAGATAACTGGGTTACACATACATTAGCAAGGTGAGATAATACTAAAATCCACAACTTTAAAAGACAACTGGGTTACACATACATTAGCAAGGTAAGATAATACTAAAATACACAACTTTAAAAGACAATTGGGTCACACATACATTAGCAAGGTAAGATAATACTAAGATACACAACTTTAAAAGATAATTGGGTTACACATACATTAGCAAGGTAAGATAATACATGTACTAAGATACACAACTTTAAAAGACAACTGGGTTACACATACATTAGCAAGGTAAGATAATACTAACATACACAACTTTAAAAGACAACTGGGTCACACATACATTAGCAAGGTAAGATAATACTAAGATACACAACTTTAAAAGACAATTGGGTTACACATACATTAGCAAGGTAAGATAATACTAAAATACACAACTTTAAAAGATAACTGGGTCACACATACATTAGCAAGGTAAGATAATACTAAGATACACAACTTTAAAAGATAACTGGGTCACACATACATTAGCAAGGTAAGATAATACTAAAATACACAACTTTAAAAGATAACTGGGTTACACATACATTAGCAAGGTAAGCTAATACATGTACTAAGATACACAACTTTAAAAGACAACTGGGTCACACATACATTAGCAAGGTAAGATAATACTAACATACACAACTTTAAAAGATAACTGGGTCACACATACATTAGCAAGGTAAGATAATACTAAAATACACAACTTTAAAAGATAACTGGGTCACACATACATTAGCAAGGTAAGATAATACTAAGATACACAACTTTAAAAGACAACTGGGTCACACATACATTAACAAGGTAAGATAATACTAAAATACACAACTTTAAAAAAACAATTGGGTTACACATACATTAGCAAGGTAAGATAATACTAAGATACACAACTTTAAAAAAACAATTGGGTTACACATACATTAGCAAGGTAAGATAATACTAAGATACACAACTTTAAAAGATAACAGGATCACACATACATTAGCAAGGTAAGATAATACTAAGATACACAACTTTAAAAGACAACTGGGTTACACATACATTAGCAAGGTAAGATAATACTAAGATACACAACTTTAAAAGATAACGGGGTCACACATACATTAGCAAGGTGAGATAATACTAAGATACACAACTTTAAAAGACAACTGGGTTACACATACATTAGCAAGGTAAGATAATACTAAGATACACAACTTTAAAAGACAACTGGGTCACACATACATTAGCAAGGTAAGATAATACTAAGATACACAACTTTAAAAGACAACTGGGTTACACATACATTAGCAAGGTGAGATAATACTAAGATACACAACTTTAAAAGACAACTGGGTTACACATACATTAGCAAGGTAAGCTAATACATGTACTAAGATACACAACTTTAAAAGACAACTGGGTCACACATACATTAGCAAGGTAAGATAATACTAACATACACAACTTTAAAAGACAACTGGGTTACACATACATTAGCAAGGTAAGATAATACTAACATACACAACTTTAAAAGACAACTGGGTCACACATACATTAGCAAGGTAAGATAATACTAAGATACACAACTTTAAAAGACAACTGGGTTACACATACATTAGCAAGGTAAGATAATACTAAGATACACAACTTTAAAAGATAACTGGGTCACACATACATTAGCAAGGTAAGATAATACTAAGATACACAACTTTAAAAGATAACTGGGTTACACATACATTAGCAAGGTAAGATAATACTAAGATACACAACTTTAAAAGACAACTGGGTTACACATACATTAGCAAGATGAGATAATACTAAGATACACAACTTTAAAAGACAACTGGGTCACACATACATTAGCAAGGTAAGATAATACTAAGATACACAACTTTAAAAGACAACTGGGTCACACATACATTAGCAAGGTAAGCTAATACATGTACTAAGATACACAACTTTAAAAGACAACTGGGTCACACATACATTAGCAAGGTGAGATAATACTAACATACACAACTTTAAAAGACAACTGGGTTACACATACATTAGCAAGGTAAGATAATACTAACATACACAACTTTAAAAGACAACTGGGTCACACATACATTAGCAAGGTAAGATAATACTAAGATACACAACTTTAAAAGATAACTGGGTCACACATACATTAGCAAGGTAAGATAATACTAACATACACAACTTTAAAAGACAAATGGGTTACACATACATTAGCAAGGTAAGATAATACTAAGATACACAACTTTAAAAGATAACTGGGTCACACATACATTAGCAAGGTGAGATAATACTAAGATACACAACTTTAAAAGACAACTGGGTCATACATACATTAGCAAGGTAAGATAATACTAAGATACACAACTTTAAAAGACAACTGAGTTACACATACATTAGCAAGGTAAGCTAATACATGTACTAAGATACACAACTTTAAAAGACAACTGGGTCACACATACATTAGCAAGGTAAGATAATACTAAGATACACAACTTTAAAAGACAACTGGGTCACACATACATTAGCAAGGTAAGATAATACTAAAATACACAACTTTAAAAGACAACTGGGTTACACATACATTAGCAAGGTAAGATAATACTAAGATACACAACTTTAAAAGACAACTGGGTCACACATACATTAGCAAGGTAAGATAATACTAAGATACACAACTTTAAAAGACAACTGGGTTACACATACATTAGCAAGGTAAGATAATACTAAGATACACAACTTTAAAAGATAACTGGGTCACACATACATTAGCAAGGTAAGATAATACTAAGATACACAACTTTAAAAGATAACTGGGTTACACATACATTAGCAAGGTAAGATAATACTAAGATACACAACTTTAAAAGACAACTGGGTTACACATACATTAGCAAGATGAGATAATACTAAGATACACAACTTTAAAAGACAACTGGGTCACACATACATTAGCAAGGTAAGATAATACTAAGATACACAACTTTAAAAGACAACTGGGTCACACATACATTAGCAAGGTAAGCTAATACATGTACTAAGATACACAACTTTAAAAGACAACTGGGTCACACATACATTAGCAAGGTGAGATAATACTAACATACACAACTTTAAAAGACAACTGGGTTACACATACATTAGCAAGGTAAGATAATACTAACATACACAACTTTAAAAGACAACTGGGTCACACATACATTAGCAAGGTAAGATAATACTAAGATACACAACTTTAAAAGATAACTGGGTCACACATACATTAGCAAGGTAAGATAATACTAACATACACAACTTTAAAAGACAAATGGGTTACACATACATTAGCAAGGTAAGATAATACTAAGATACACAACTTTAAAAGATAACTGGGTCACACATACATTAGCAAGGTGAGATAATACTAAGATACACAACTTTAAAAGACAACTGGGTCATACATACATTAGCAAGGTAAGATAATACTAAGATACACAACTTTAAAAGACAACTGAGTTACACATACATTAGCAAGGTAAGCTAATACATGTACTAAGATACACAACTTTAAAAGACAACTGGGTCACACATACATTAGCAAGGTAAGATAATACTAAGATACACAACTTTAAAAGACAACTGGGTCACACATACATTAGCAAGGTAAGATAATACTAAAATACACAACTTTAAAAGACAACTGGGTTACACATACATTAGCAAGGTAAGATAATACTAAGATACACAACTTTAAAAGACAACTGGGTCACACATACATTAGCAAGGTAAGATAATACTAAGATACACAACTTTAAAAGATAACTGGGTTACACATACATTAGCAAGGTGAGATAATACTAAAATCCACAACTTTAAAAGACAACTGGGTTACACATACATTAGCAAGGTAAGATAATACTAAAATACACAACTTTAAAAGACAATTGGGTCACACATACATTAGCAAGGTAAGATAATACTAAGATACACAACTTTAAAAGATAATTGGGTTACACATACATTAGCAAGGTAAGATAATACATGTACTAAGATACACAACTTTAAAAGACAACTGGGTTACACATACATTAGCAAGGTAAGATAATACTAACATACACAACTTTAAAAGACAACTGGGTCACACATACATTAGCAAGGTAAGATAATACTAAGATACACAACTTTAAAAGACAATTGGGTTACACATACATTAGCAAGGTAAGATAATACTAAAATACACAACTTTAAAAGATAACTGGGTCACACATACATTAGCAAGGTAAGATAATACTAAGATACACAACTTTAAAAGATAACTGGGTCACACATACATTAGCAAGGTAAGATAATACTAAAATACACAACTTTAAAAGATAACTGGGTTACACATACATTAGCAAGGTAAGCTAATACATGTACTAAGATACACAACTTTAAAAGACAACTGGGTCACACATACATTAGCAAGGTAAGATAATACTAACATACACAACTTTAAAAGATAACTGGGTCACACATACATTAGCAAGGTAAGATAATACTAAAATACACAACTTTAAAAGATAACTGGGTCACACATACATTAGCAAGGTAAGATAATACTAAGATACACAACTTTAAAAGACAACTGGGTCACACATACATTAACAAGGTAAGATAATACTAAAATACACAACTTTAAAAAAACAATTGGGTTACACATACATTAGCAAGGTAAGATAATACTAAGATACACAACTTTAAAAAAACAATTGGGTTACACATACATTAGCAAGGTAAGATAATACTAAGATACACAACTTTAAAAGATAACAGGATCACACATACATTAGCAAGGTAAGATAATACTAAGATACACAACTTTAAAAGACAACTGGGTTACACATACATTAGCAAGGTAAGATAATACTAAGATACACAACTTTAAAAGATAACGGGGTCACACATACATTAGCAAGGTGAGATAATACTAAGATACACAACTTTAAAAGACAACTGGGTTACACATACATTAGCAAGGTAAGATAATACTAAGATACACAACTTTAAAAGACAACTGGGTCACACATACATTAGCAAGGTAAGATAATACTAAGATACACAACTTTAAAAGACAACTGGGTTACACATACATTAGCAAGGTGAGATAATACTAAGATACACAACTTTAAAAGACAACTGGGTTACACATACATTAGCAAGGTAAGCTAATACATGTACTAAGATACACAACTTTAAAAGACAACTGGGTCACACATACATTAGCAAGGTAAGATAATACTAACATACACAACTTTAAAAGACAACTGGGTTACACATACATTAGCAAGGTAAGATAATACTAACATACACAACTTTAAAAGACAACTGGGTCACACATACATTAGCAAGGTAAGATAATACTAAGATACACAACTTTAAAAGACAACTGGGTTACACATACATTAGCAAGGTAAGATAATACTAAGATACACAACTTTAAAAGATAACTGGGTCACACATACATTAGCAAGGTAAGATAATACTAAGATACACAACTTTAAAAGATAACTGGGTTACACATACATTAGCAAGGTAAGATAATACTAAGATACACAACTTTAAAAGACAACTGGGTTACACATACATTAGCAAGATGAGATAATACTAAGATACACAACTTTAAAAGACAACTGGGTCACACATACATTAGCAAGGTAAGATAATACTAAGATACACAACTTTAAAAGACAACTGGGTCACACATACATTAGCAAGGTAAGCTAATACATGTACTAAGATACACAACTTTAAAAGACAACTGGGTCACACATACATTAGCAAGGTGAGATAATACTAACATACACAACTTTAAAAGACAACTGGGTTACACATACATTAGCAAGGTAAGATAATACTAACATACACAACTTTAAAAGACAACTGGGTCACACATACATTAGCAAGGTAAGATAATACTAAGATACACAACTTTAAAAGATAACTGGGTCACACATACATTAGCAAGGTAAGATAATACTAACATACACAACTTTAAAAGACAAATGGGTTACACATACATTAGCAAGGTAAGATAATACTAAGATACACAACTTTAAAAGATAACTGGGTCACACATACATTAGCAAGGTGAGATAATACTAAGATACACAACTTTAAAAGACAACTGGGTCATACATACATTAGCAAGGTAAGATAATACTAAGATACACAACTTTAAAAGACAACTGAGTTACACATACATTAGCAAGGTAAGCTAATACATGTACTAAGATACACAACTTTAAAAGACAACTGGGTCACACATACATTAGCAAGGTAAGATAATACTAAGATACACAACTTTAAAAGACAACTGGGTCACACATACATTAGCAAGGTAAGATAATACTAAAATACACAACTTTAAAAGACAACTGGGTTACACATACATTAGCAAGGTAAGATAATACTAAGATACACAACTTTAAAAGACAACTGGGTCACACATACATTAGCAAGGTAAGATAATACTAAGATACACAACTTTAAAAGATAACTGGGTTACACATACATTAGCAAGGTGAGATAATACTAAAATCCACAACTTTAAAAGACAACTGGGTTACACATACATTAGCAAGGTAAGATAATACTAAAATACACAACTTTAAAAGACAATTGGGTCACACATACATTAGCAAGGTAAGATAATACTAAGATACACAACTTTAAAAGATAATTGGGTTACACATACATTAGCAAGGTAAGATAATACATGTACTAAGATACACAACTTTAAAAGACAACTGGGTTACACATACATTAGCAAGGTAAGATAATACTAACATACACAACTTTAAAAGACAACTGGGTCACACATACATTAGCAAGGTAAGATAATACTAAGATACACAACTTTAAAAGACAATTGGGTTACACATACATTAGCAAGGTAAGATAATACTAAAATACACAACTTTAAAAGATAACTGGGTCACACATACATTAGCAAGGTAAGATAATACTAAGATACACAACTTTAAAAGATAACTGGGTCACACATACATTAGCAAGGTAAGATAATACTAAAATACACAACTTTAAAAGATAACTGGGTTACACATACATTAGCAAGGTAAGCTAATACATGTACTAAGATACACAACTTTAAAAGACAACTGGGTCACACATACATTAGCAAGGTAAGATAATACTAACATACACAACTTTAAAAGATAACTGGGTCACACATACATTAGCAAGGTAAGATAATACTAAAATACACAACTTTAAAAGATAACTGGGTCACACATACATTAGCAAGGTAAGATAATACTAAGATACACAACTTTAAAAGACAACTGGGTCACACATACATTAACAAGGTAAGATAATACTAAAATACACAACTTTAAAAAAACAATTGGGTTACACATACATTAGCAAGGTAAGATAATACTAAGATACACAACTTTAAAAAAACAATTGGGTTACACATACATTAGCAAGGTAAGATAATACTAAGATACACAACTTTAAAAGATAACAGGATCACACATACATTAGCAAGGTAAGATAATACTAAGATACACAACTTTAAAAGATAACGGGGTCACACATACATTAGCAAGGTAAGATAATACTAAGATACACAACTTTAAAAGACAACTGGGTTACACATACATTAGCAAGGTAAGATAATACTAAGATACACAACTTTAAAAGACAACTGGCTTACACATACATTAGCAAGGTAAGATAATACTAAGATACACAACTTTAAAAGACAACTGGGTCACACATACATTAGCAAGGTAAGATAATACTAAAATACACAACTTTAAAAGATAACTGGGTTACACATACATTAGCAAAGTAAGCTAATACATGTACTAAGATACACAACTTTAAAAGACAACTGGGTCACACATATATTAGCAAGGTAAGATAATACTAACATACACAACTTTAAAAGATAACTGGGTCACACATACATTAGCAAGGTAAGATAATACTAAAATACACAACTTTAAAAGATAACTGGGTCACACATACATTAGCAAGGTAAGATAATACTAAGATACACAACTTTAAAAGACAACTGGGTCACACATACATTAACAAGGTAAGATAATACTAAAATACACAACTTTAAAAAAACAATTGGGTTACACATACATTAGCAAGGTAAGATAATACTAAGATACACAACTTTAAAAAAACAATTGGGTTACACATACATTAGCAAGGTAAGATAATACTAAGATACACAACTTTAAAAGATAACAGGATCACACATACATTAGCAAGGTAAGATAATACTAAGATACACAACTTTAAAAGACAACTGGGTTACACATACATTAGCAAGGTAAGATAATACTAAGATACACAACTTTAAAAGACAACTGGGTTACACATACATTAGCAAGGTAAGATAATACTAAGATACACAACTTTAAAAGACAACTGGGTCACACATACATTAGCAAGGTAAGATAATACTAAGATACACAACTTTAAAAGACAACTGGGTCACACATACATTAGCAAGGTAAGATAATACTAAATACACAACTTTAAAAGACAACTGGGTTACACATACATTAGCAAGGTAAGATAATACTAAGATACACAACTTTAAAAGACAACTGGGTTACACATGCATTAGCAAGGTAAGATAATACTAAGATACACAACTTTAAAAGATAACTGGGTCACACATACAATAGCAAGGTAAGATAATACTAAGATACACAACTTTAAAAGACAACTGGGTCACACATACATTAGCAAGGTAAGATAATACTAAGATACACAACTTTAAAAGACAACTGGGTCACACATACATTAGCAAGGTAAGATAATACTAAGATACACAACTTTAAAAGATAACTGGGTCACACATACATTAGCATGGTAAGATAATACTAAGATACACAACTTTAAAAGATAACTGGGTCACACATACATTAGCAAGGTAAGATAATACTAAGATACACAACTTTAAAAGATAACTGGGTCACACATACATTAGCAAGGTAAGATAATACTAAGATACACAACTTTAAAAGACAACTGGGTCACACATACATTAGCAAGGTAAGATAATACTAAGATACACAACTTTAAAAGACAACTGGGTTACACATACATTAGCAAGGTAAGATAATACTAAGATACACAACTTTAAAAGACAACTGGGTCACACATACATTAGCAAGGTAAGATAATACTAAGATACACAACTTTAAAAGACAACTGGGTTACACATACATTAGCAAGGTAAGATAATACTAAGATACAAAACTTTAAAAGATAACTGGGTCACACATACATTAGCAAGGAAAGATAATACTAAGATACACAACTTTAAAAGACAACTGGGTCACACATACATTAGCAAGGTAAGATAATACTAAGATACACAACTTTAAAAGACAACTGGGTTACACATACATTAGCAAGGTAAGATAATACTAAGATACACAACTTTAAAAGACAACTGGGTCACACATACATTAGCAAGGTAAGATAATACTAAGATACACAACTTTAAAAGACAACTGGGTTACACATACATTAGCAAGGTAAGATAATACTAAGATACACAACTTTAAAAGATAACTGGGTCACACATACATTAGCAAGGTAAGATAATACTAAGATACACAACTTTAAAAGACAACTGGGTCACACATACATTAGCAAGGTGAGATAATACTAAGATACACAACTTTAAAAGACAACTGGGTTACACATACATTAACAAGGTGAGATAATACTAAGATACACAACTTTAAAAGATAACTGGGTTACACATACATAAGCAAGGTAAGATAATACTAAGATACACAACTTTAAAAGACAACTGGGTTACACTTACATTAGCAAGGTAAGATAATACTAAGATACACAACTTTAAAAGACAACTGGGTTACACATACATTAGCAAGGTAAGATAATACTAAGATACACAACTTTAAAAGACAACTGGGTTACACATACATTAGCAAGGTAAGATAATACTAAGATACACAACTTTAAAAGACAACTGGGTCACACATACATTAGCAAGGTGAGATAATACTAAGATACACAACTTTAAAAGACAACTGGGTTACACATACATTAGCAAGGTGAGATAATACTAAGATACACAACTTTAAAAGACAACTGGGTTACACATACATTAGCAAGGTAAGATAATACTAAGATACACAACTTTAAAAGACAACTGGGTCACACATACATTAGCAAGGTAAGATAATACTAAGATACACAACTTTAAAAGACAACTGGGTTACACATACATTAGCAAGGTGAGATAATACTAAGATACACAACTTTAAAAGACAACTGGGTTACACATACATTAGCAAGGTAAGCTAATACATGTACTAAGATACACAACTTTAAAAGACAACTGGGTCACACATACATTAGCAAGGTAAGATAATACTAACATACACAACTTTAAAAGACAACTGGGTTACACATACATTAGCAAGGTAAGATAATACTAACATACACAACTTTAAAAGACAACTGGGTCACACATACATTAGCAAGGTAAGATAATACTAAGATACACAACTTTAAAAGACAACTGGGTTACACATACATTAGCAAGGTAAGATAATACTAAGATACACAACTTTAAAAGATAACTGGGTCACACATACATTAGCAAGGTAAGATAATACTAAGATACACAACTTTAAAAGATAACTGGGTTACACATACATTAGCAAGGTAAGATAATACTAAGATACACAACTTTAAAAGACAACTGGGTTACACATACATTAGCAAGATGAGATAATACTAAGATACACAACTTTAAAAGACAACTGGGTCACACATACATTAGCAAGGTAAGATAATACTAAGATACACAACTTTAAAAGACAACTGGGTCACACATACATTAGCAAGGTAAGCTAATACATGTACTAAGATACACAACTTTAAAAGACAACTGGGTCACACATACATTAGCAAGGTGAGATAATACTAACATACACAACTTTAAAAGACAACTGGGTTACACATACATTAGCAAGGTAAGATAATACTAACATACACAACTTTAAAAGGCAACTGGGTCACACATACATTAGCAAGGTAAGATAATACTAAGATACACAACTTTAAAAGATAACTGGGTCACACATACATTAGCAAGGTAAGATAATACTAACATACACAACTTTAAAAGACAACTGGGTCACACATACATTAGCAAGGTAAGATAATACTAAGATACACAACTTTAAAAGATAACTGGGTCACACATACATTAGCAAGGTAAGATAATACTAACATACACAACTTTAAAAGACAAATGGGTTACACATACATTAGCAAGGTAAGATAATACTAAGATACACAACTTTAAAAGATAACTGGGTCACACATACATTAGCAAGGTGAGATAATACTAAGATACACAACTTTAAAAGACAACTGGGTCATACATACATTAGCAAGGTAAGATAATACTAAGATACACAACTTTAAAAGACAACTGAGTTACACATACATTAGCAAGGTAAGCTAATACATGTACTAAGATACACAACTTTAAAAGACAACTGGGTCACACATACATTAGCAAGGTAAGATAATACTAAGATACACAACTTTAAAAGACAACTGGGTCACACATACATTAGCAAGGTAAGATAATACTAAAATACACAACTTTAAAAGACAACTGGGTTACACATACATTAGCAAGGTAAGATAATACTAAGATACACAACTTTAAAAGACAACTGGGTCACACATACATTAGCAAGGTAAGATAATACTAAGATACACAACTTTAAAAGATAACTGGGTTACACATACATTAGCAAGGTGAGATAATACTAAAATCCACAACTTTAAAAGACAACTGGGTTACACATACATTAGCAAGGTAAGATAATACTAAAATACACAACTTTAAAAGACAATTGGGTCACACATACATTAGCAAGGTAAGATAATACTAAGATACACAACTTTAAAAGATAATTGGGTTACACATACATTAGCAAGGTAAGATAATACATGTACTAAGATACACAACTTTAAAAGACAACTGGGTTACACATACATTAGCAAGGTAAGATAATACTAACATACACAACTTTAAAAGACAACTGGGTCACACATACATTAGCAAGGTAAGATAATACTAAGATACACAACTTTAAAAGACAATTGGGTTACACATACATTAGCAAGGTAAGATAATACTAAAATACACAACTTTAAAAGATAACTGGGTCACACATACATTAGCAAGGTAAGATAATACTAAGATACACAACTTTAAAAGATAACTGGGTCACACATACATTAGCAAGGTAAGATAATACTAAAATACACAACTTTAAAAGATAACTGGGTTACACATACATTAGCAAGGTAAGCTAATACATGTACTAAGATACACAACTTTAAAAGACAACTGGGTCACACATACATTAGCAAGGTAAGATAATACTAACATACACAACTTTAAAAGATAACTGGGTCACACATACATTAGCAAGGTAAGATAATACTAAAATACACAACTTTAAAAGATAACTGGGTCACACATACATTAGCAAGGTAAGATAATACTAAGATACACAACTTTAAAAGACAACTGGGTCACACATACATTAACAAGGTAAGATAATACTAAAATACACAACTTTAAAAAAACAATTGGGTTACACATACATTAGCAAGGTAAGATAATACTAAGATACACAACTTTAAAAAAACAATTGGGTTACACATACATTAGCAAGGTAAGATAATACTAAGATACACAACTTTAAAAGATAACAGGATCACACATACATTAGCAAGGTAAGATAATACTAAGATACACAACTTTAAAAGACAACTGGGTTACACATACATTAGCAAGGTAAGATAATACTAAGATACACAACTTTAAAAGATAACGGGGTCACACATACATTAGCAAGGTGAGATAATACTAAGATACACAACTTTAAAAGACAACTGGGTTACACATACATTAGCAAGGTAAGATAATACTAAGATACACAACTTTAAAAGACAACTGGGTCACACATACATTAGCAAGGTAAGATAATACTAAGATACACAACTTTAAAAGACAACTGGGTTACACATACATTAGCAAGGTGAGATAATACTAAGATACACAACTTTAAAAGACAACTGGGTTACACATACATTAGCAAGGTAAGCTAATACATGTACTAAGATACACAACTTTAAAAGACAACTGGGTCACACATACATTAGCAAGGTAAGATAATACTAACATACACAACTTTAAAAGACAACTGGGTTACACATACATTAGCAAGGTAAGATAATACTAACATACACAACTTTAAAAGACAACTGGGTCACACATACATTAGCAAGGTAAGATAATACTAAGATACACAACTTTAAAAGACAACTGGGTTACACATACATTAGCAAGGTAAGATAATACTAAGATACACAACTTTAAAAGATAACTGGGTCACACATACATTAGCAAGGTAAGATAATACTAAGATACACAACTTTAAAAGATAACTGGGTTACACATACATTAGCAAGGTAAGATAATACTAAGATACACAACTTTAAAAGACAACTGGGTTACACATACATTAGCAAGATGAGATAATACTAAGATACACAACTTTAAAAGACAACTGGGTCACACATACATTAGCAAGGTAAGATAATACTAAGATACACAACTTTAAAAGACAACTGGGTCACACATACATTAGCAAGGTAAGCTAATACATGTACTAAGATACACAACTTTAAAAGACAACTGGGTCACACATACATTAGCAAGGTGAGATAATACTAACATACACAACTTTAAAAGACAACTGGGTTACACATACATTAGCAAGGTAAGATAATACTAACATACACAACTTTAAAAGACAACTGGGTCACACATACATTAGCAAGGTAAGATAATACTAAGATACACAACTTTAAAAGATAACTGGGTCACACATACATTAGCAAGGTAAGATAATACTAACATACACAACTTTAAAAGACAAATGGGTTACACATACATTAGCAAGGTAAGATAATACTAAGATACACAACTTTAAAAGATAACTGGGTCACACATACATTAGCAAGGTGAGATAATACTAAGATACACAACTTTAAAAGACAACTGGGTCATACATACATTAGCAAGGTAAGATAATACTAAGATACACAACTTTAAAAGACAACTGAGTTACACATACATTAGCAAGGTAAGCTAATACATGTACTAAGATACACAACTTTAAAAGACAACTGGGTCACACATACATTAGCAAGGTAAGATAATACTAAGATACACAACTTTAAAAGACAACTGGGTCACACATACATTAGCAAGGTAAGATAATACTAAAATACACAACTTTAAAAGACAACTGGGTTACACATACATTAGCAAGGTAAGATAATACTAAGATACACAACTTTAAAAGACAACTGGGTCACACATACATTAGCAAGGTAAGATAATACTAAGATACACAACTTTAAAAGATAACTGGGTCACACATACATTAGCAAGGTAAGATAATACTAAAATACACAACTTTAAAAGATAACTGGGTTACACATACATTAGCAAGGTAAGCTAATACATGTACTAAGATACACAACTTTAAAAGACAACTGGGTCACACATACATTAGCAAGGTAAGATAATACTAACATACACAACTTTAAAAGATAACTGGGTCACACATACATTAGCAAGGTAAGATAATACTAAAATACACAACTTTAAAAGATAACTGGGTCACACATACATTAGCAAGGTAAGATAATACTAAGATACACAACTTTAAAAGACAACTGGGTCACACATACATTAACAAGGTAAGATAATACTAAAATACACAACTTTAAAAAAACAATTGGGTTACACATACATTAGCAAGGTAAGATAATACTAAGATACACAACTTTAAAAAAACAATTGGGTTACACATACATTAGCAAGGTAAGATAATACTAAGATACACAACTTTAAAAGATAACAGGATCACACATACATTAGCAAGGTAAGATAATACTAAGATACACAACTTTAAAAGACAACTGGGTTACACATACATTAGCAAGGTAAGATAATACTAAGATACACAACTTTAAAAGATAACGGGGTCACACATACATTAGCAAGGTAAGATAATACTAAGATACACAACTTTAAAAGACAACTGGGTTACACATACATTAGCAAGGTAAGATAATACTAAGATACACAACTTTAAAAGACAACTGGCTTACACATACATTAGCAAGGTAAGATAATACTAAGATACACAACTTTAAAAGACAACTGGGTCACACATACATTAGCAAGGTAAGATAATACTAAAATACACAACTTTAAAAGATAACTGGGTTACACATACATTAGCAAAGTAAGCTAATACATGTACTAAGATACACAACTTTAAAAGACAACTGGGTCACACATATATTAGCAAGGTAAGATAATACTAACATACACAACTTTAAAAGATAACTGGGTCACACATACATTAGCAAGGTAAGATAATACTAAAATACACAACTTTAAAAGATAACTGGGTCACACATACATTAGCAAGGTAAGATAATACTAAGATACACAACTTTAAAAGACAACTGGGTCACACATACATTAACAAGGTAAGATAATACTAAAATACACAACTTTAAAAAAACAATTGGGTTACACATACATTAGCAAGGTAAGATAATACTAAGATACACAACTTTAAAAAAACAATTGGGTTACACATACATTAGCAAGGTAAGATAATACTAAGATACACAACTTTAAAAGATAACAGGATCACACATACATTAGCAAGGTAAGATAATACTAAGATACACAACTTTAAAAGACAACTGGGTTACACATACATTAGCAAGGTAAGATAATACTAAGATACACAACTTTAAAAGACAACTGGGTTACACATACATTAGCAAGGTAAGATAATACTAAGATACACAACTTTAAAAGACAACTGGGTCACACATACATTAGCAAGGTAAGATAATACTAAGATACACAACTTTAAAAGACAACTGGGTCACACATACATTAGCAAGGTAAGATAATACTAAATACACAACTTTAAAAGACAACTGGGTTACACATACATTAGCAAGGTAAGATAATACTAAGATACACAACTTTAAAAGACAACTGGGTTACACATGCATTAGCAAGGTAAGATAATACTAAGATACACAACTTTAAAAGATAACTGGGTCACACATACAATAGCAAGGTAAGATAATACTAAGATACACAACTTTAAAAGACAACTGGGTCACACATACATTAGCAAGGTAAGATAATACTAAGATACACAACTTTAAAAGACAACTGGGTCACACATACATTAGCAAGGTAAGATAATACTAAGATACACAACTTTAAAAGATAACTGGGTCACACATACATTAGCATGGTAAGATAATACTAAGATACACAACTTTAAAAGATAACTGGGTCACACATACATTAGCAAGGTAAGATAATACTAAGATACACAACTTTAAAAGATAACTGGGTCACACATACATTAGCAAGGTAAGATAATACTAAGATACACAACTTTAAAAGACAACTGGGTCACACATACATTAGCAAGGTAAGATAATACTAAGATACACAACTTTAAAAGACAACTGGGTTACACATACATTAGCAAGGTAAGATAATACTAAGATACACAACTTTAAAAGACAACTGGGTCACACATACATTAGCAAGGTAAGATAATACTAAGATACACAACTTTAAAAGACAACTGGGTTACACATACATTAGCAAGGTAAGATAATACTAAGATACAAAACTTTAAAAGATAACTGGGTCACACATACATTAGCAAGGAAAGATAATACTAAGATACACAACTTTAAAAGACAACTGGGTCACACATACATTAGCAAGGTAAGATAATACTAAGATACACAACTTTAAAAGACAACTGGGTTACACATACATTAGCAAGGTAAGATAATACTAAGATACACAACTTTAAAAGACAACTGGGTCACACATACATTAGCAAGGTAAGATAATACTAAGATACACAACTTTAAAAGACAACTGGGTTACACATACATTAGCAAGGTAAGATAATACTAAGATACACAACTTTAAAAGATAACTGGGTCACACATACATTAGCAAGGTAAGATAATACTAAGATACACAACTTTAAAAGACAACTGGGTCACACATACATTAGCAAGGTGAGATAATACTAAGATACACAACTTTAAAAGACAACTGGGTTACACATACATTAACAAGGTGAGATAATACTAAGATACACAACTTTAAAAGATAACTGGGTTACACATACATAAGCAAGGTAAGATAATACTAAGATACACAACTTTAAAAGACAACTGGGTTACACTTACATTAGCAAGGTAAGATAATACTAAGATACACAACTTTAAAAGACAACTGGGTTACACATACATTAGCAAGGTAAGATAATACTAAGATACACAACTTTAAAAGACAACTGGGTTACACATACATTAGCAAGGTAAGATAATACTAAGATACACAACTTTAAAAGACAACTGGGTCACACATACATTAGCAAGGTGAGATAATACTAAGATACACAACTTTAAAAGACAACTGGGTTACACATACATTAGCAAGGTGAGATAATACTAAGATACACAACTTTAAAAGACAACTGGGTTACACATACATTAGCAAGGTAAGATAATACTAAGATACACAACTTTAAAAGACAACTGGGTCACACATACATTAGCAAGGTAAGATAATACTAAGATACACAACTTTAAAAGACAACTGGGTTACACATACATTAGCAAGGTGAGATAATACTAAGATACACAACTTTAAAAGACAACTGGGTTACACATACATTAGCAAGGTAAGCTAATACATGTACTAAGATACACAACTTTAAAAGACAACTGGGTCACACATACATTAGCAAGGTAAGATAATACTAACATACACAACTTTAAAAGACAACTGGGTTACACATACATTAGCAAGGTAAGATAATACTAACATACACAACTTTAAAAGACAACTGGGTCACACATACATTAGCAAGGTAAGATAATACTAAGATACACAACTTTAAAAGACAACTGGGTTACACATACATTAGCAAGGTAAGATAATACTAAGATACACAACTTTAAAAGATAACTGGGTCACACATACATTAGCAAGGTAAGATAATACTAAGATACACAACTTTAAAAGATAACTGGGTTACACATACATTAGCAAGGTAAGATAATACTAAGATACACAACTTTAAAAGACAACTGGGTTACACATACATTAGCAAGATGAGATAATACTAAGATACACAACTTTAAAAGACAACTGGGTCACACATACATTAGCAAGGTAAGATAATACTAAGATACACAACTTTAAAAGACAACTGGGTCACACATACATTAGCAAGGTAAGCTAATACATGTACTAAGATACACAACTTTAAAAGACAACTGGGTCACACATACATTAGCAAGGTGAGATAATACTAACATACACAACTTTAAAAGACAACTGGGTTACACATACATTAGCAAGGTAAGATAATACTAACATACACAACTTTAAAAGGCAACTGGGTCACACATACATTAGCAAGGTAAGATAATACTAAGATACACAACTTTAAAAGATAACTGGGTCACACATACATTAGCAAGGTAAGATAATACTAACATACACAACTTTAAAAGACAAATGGGTTACACATACATTAGCAAGGTAAGATAATACTAAGATACACAACTTTAAAAGATAACTGGGTCACACATACATTAGCAAGGTAAGATAATACTAAGATACACAACTTTAAAAGACAACTGGGTCATACATACATTAGCAAGGTAAGATAATACTAAGATACACAACTTTAAAAGACAACTGAGTTACACATACATTAGCAAGGTAAGCTAATACATGTACTAAGATACACAACTTTAAAAGACAACTGGGTCACACATACATTAGCAAGGTAAGATACACAACTTTAAAAGACAACTGGGTCACACATACATTAGCAAGGTAAGATAATACTAAAATACACAACTTTAAAAGACAACTGGGTTACACATACATTAGCAAGGTAAGATAATACTAAGATACACAACTTTAAAAGACAACTGGGTCACACATACATTAGCAAGGTAAGATAATACTAAGATACACAACTTTAAAAGATAACTGGGTTACACATACATTAGCAAGGTGAGATAATACTAAAATACACAACTTTAAAAGACAACTGGGTTACACATACATTAGCAAGGTAAGATAATACTAAAATACACAACTTTAAAAGACAATTGGGTCACACATACATTAGCAAGGTAAGATAATACTAAGATACACAACTTTAAAAGATAATTGGGTTACACATACATTAGCAAGGTAAGATAATACATGTACTAAGATACACAACTTTAAAAGATAACTGGGTCACACATACATTAGCAAGGTAAGATAATACTAAGATACACAACTTTAAAAGATAACTGGGTCACACATACATTAGCAAGGTAAGATAATACTAAAATACACAACTTTAAAAGATAACTGGGTTACACATACATTAGCAAGGTAAGCTAATACATGTACTAAGATACACAACTTTAAAAGACAACTGGGTCACACATACATTAGCAAGGTAAGATAATACTAACATACACAACTTTAAAAGATAACTGGGTCACACATACATTAGCAAGGTAAGATAATACTAAAATACACAACTTTAAAAGATAACTGGGTCACACATACATTAGCAAGGTAAGATAATACTAAGATACACAACTTTAAAAGACAACTGGGTCACACATACATTAACAAGGTAAGATAATACTAAAATACACAACTTTAAAAAAACAATTGGGTTACACATACATTAGCAAGGTAAGATAATACTAAGATACACAACTTTAAAAAAAACAAAAGGGTTACACATACATTAGCAAGGTAAGATAATACTAAGATACACAACTTTAAAAGATAACAGGATCACACATACATTAGCAAGGTAAGATAATACTAAGATACACAACTTTAAAAGACAACTGGGTTACACATACATTAGCAAGGTAAGATAATACTAAGATACACAACTTTAAAAGATAACGGGGTCACACATACATTAGCAAGGTAAGATAATACTAAGATACACAACTTTGAAAGACAACTGGGTTACACATACATTAGCAAGGTAAGATAATACTAAGATACACAACTTTAAAAGACAACTGGGTTACACATACATTAGCAAGGTAAGATAATACTAAGATACACAACTTTAAAAGACAACTGGGTCACACATACATTAGCAAGGTAAGATAATACTAAAATACACAACTTTAAAAGATAACTGGGTTACACATACATTAGCAAGGTAAGCTAATACATGTACTAAGATACACAACTTTAAAAGACAACTGGGTCACACATACATTAGCAAGGTAAGATAATACTAACATACACAACTTTAAAAGATAACTGGGTCACACATACATTAGCAAGGTAAGATAATACTAAAATACACAACTTTAAAAGATAACTGGGTCACACATACATTAGCAAGGTAAGATAATACTAAGATACACAACTTTAAAAGACAACTGGGTCACACATACATTAACAAGGTAAGATAATACTAAAATACACAACTTTAAAAAAACAATTGGGTTACACATACATTAGCAAGGTAAGATAATACTAAGATACACAACTTTAAAAAAACAATTGGGTTACACATACATTAGCAAGGTAAGATAATACTAAGATACACAACTTTAAAAGATAACAGGATCACACATACATTAGCAAGGTAAGATAATACTAAGATACATAACTTTAAAAGACAACAGGGTTACACATACATTAGCAAGGTAAGATAATACTAAGATACACAACTTTAAAAGATAACGGGGTCACACATACATTAGCAAGGTAAGATAATACTAAGATACACAACTTTAAAAGACAACTGGGTCCCACATACATTAGCAAGGTAAGATAATACTAAATACACAACTTTAAAAGAAAACTGGGTTACACATACATTAGCAAGGTAAGATAATACTAAGATACACAACTTTAAAAGACAACTGGGTTACACATGCATTAGCAAGGTAAGATAATACTAAGATACACAACTTTAAAAGATAACTGGGTCACACATACAATAGCAAGGTAAGATAATACTAAGATACACAACTTTAAAAGACAACTGGGTCACACATACATTAGCAAGGTAAGATAATACTAAGATACACAACTTTAAAAGACAACTGGGTCACACATACATTAGCAAGGTAAGATAATACTAAGATACACAACTTTAAAAGATAACTGGGTCACACATACATTAGCATGGTAAGATAATACTAAGATACACAACTTTAAAAGATAACTGGGTCACACATACATTAGCAAGGTAAGATAATACTAAGATACACAACTTTAAAAGATAACTGGGTCACACATACATTAGCAAGGTAAGATAATACTAAGATACACAACTTTAAAAGACAACTGGGTCACACATACATTAGCAAGGTAAGATAATACTAAGATACACAACTTTAAAAGACAACTGGGTTACACATACATTAGCAAGGTAAGATAATACTAAGATACACAACTTTAAAAGACAACTGGGTTACACATACATTAGCAAGGTAAGATAATACTAAGATACAAAACTTTAAAAGATAACTGGGTCACACATACATTAGCAAGGAAAGATAATACTAAGATACACAACTTTAAAAGACAACTGGGTCACACATACATTAGCAAGGTAAGATAATACTAAGATACACAACTTTAAAAGACAACTGGGTTACACATACATTAGCAAGGTAAGATAATACTAAGATACACAACTTTAAAAGACAACTGGGTTACACATACATTAGCAAGGTAAGATAATACTAAGATGCACAACTTTAGAAGACAATTGGGTCACACATACATTAGCAAGGTAAGATAATACTAAGATACATAAGTTTAAATGACAATTGGGTCACACATACATTAGCAAGGTGAGATAATACTAAGATACACAACTTTAAAAGATAACTGGGTTACACATACATTAGCAAGGTAAGATAATACTAAGATACACAACTTTAAAAGACAACTGGGTCACACATACATTAGCAAGGTAAGATAATACTAAAATACACAACTTTAAAAGACAACTGGGTTACACATACATTAGCAAGGTAAGATAATACTAAAATACACAACTTTAAAAGACAATTGGGTCACACATACATTAGCAAGGTAAGATAATACTAAGATACACAACTTTAAAAGATAATTGGGTTACACATACATTAGCAAGGTAAGATAATACATGTACTAAGATACACAACTTTAAAAGACAACTGGGTTACACATACATTAGCAAGGTAAGATAATACTAACATACACAACTTTAAAAGACAACTGGGTCACACATACATTAGCAAGGTAAGATAATACTAAGATACACAACTTTAAAAGACAATTGGGTTACACATACATTAGCAAGGTAAGATAATACTAAAATACACAACTTTAAAAGATAACTGGGTCACACATACATTAGCAAGGTAAGATAATACTAAGATACACAACTTTAAAAGATAACTGGGTCACACATACATTAGCAAGGTAAGATAATACTAAAATACACAACTTTAAAAGATAACTGGGTTACACATACATTAGCAAGATAAGATAATACTAAAATACACAACTTTAAAAGATAACTGGGTCACACATACATTAGCAAGGTAAGATAATACTAAAATACACAACTTTAAAAGACAACTGGGTCACACATACATTAGCAAGGTAAGATAATACTAAAATACACAACTTTAAAAGACAACTGGGTTACACATACATTAGCAAGGTAAGATAATACTAAGATACACAACTTTAAAAGATAACTGGGTCACACATACATTAGCAAGGTAAGATAATACTAAGATACACAACTTTAAAAAAAACAATTGGGTTACACATACATTAGGAAGGTAAGATAATACTAAGATACACAACTTTAAAAAAACTATTGGGTTACACATACATTAGCAAGGTAAGATAATACTAAAATACACAACTTTAAAAGATAACTGGGTCACACATACATTAGCAAGGTAAGATAATACTAAGATACACAACTTTAAAAGATAACTGGGTCACACATACATTAGCAAGGTAAGATAATACTAAAATACACAACTTTAAAAGATAACTGGGTTACACATACATTAGCAAGATAAGATAATACTAAAATACACAACTTTAAAAGATAACTGGGTCACACATACATTAGCAAGGTAAGATAATACTAAAATACACAACTTTAAAAGACAACTGGGTCACACATACATTAGCAAGGTAAGATAATACTAAAATACACAACTTTAAAAGACAACTGGGTTACACATACATTAGCAAGGTAAGATAATACTAAGATACACAACTTTAAAAGATAACTGGGTCACACATACATTAGCAAGGTAAGATAATACTAAGATACACAACTTTAAAAAAAACAATTGGGTTACACATACATTAGGAAGGTAAGATAATACTAAGATACACAACTTTAAAAGATAACTGGGTCACACATACATTAGCAAGGAAAGATAATACTAAGATACACAACTTTAAAAGACAACTGGGTCACACATACATTAGCAAGGTAAGATAATACTAAGATACACAACTTTAAAAGACAACTGGGTTACACATACATTAGCAAGGTAAGATAATACTAAGATACACAACTTTAAAAGACAACTGGGTTACACATACATTAGCAAGGTAAGATAATACTAAGATGCACAACTTTAGAAGACAATTGGGTCACACATACATTAGCAAGGTAAGATAATACTAAGATACATAAGTTTAAATGACAATTGGGTCACACATACATTAGCAAGGTGAGATAATACTAAGATACACAACTTTAAAAGATAACTGGGTTACACATACATTAGCAAGGTAAGATAATACTAAGATACACAACTTTAAAAGACAACTGGGTCACACATACATTAGCAAGGTAAGATAATACTAAAATACACAACTTTAAAAGACAACTGGGTTACACATACATTAGCAAGGTAAGATAATACTAAAATACACAACTTTAAAAGACAATTGGGTCACACATACATTAGCAAGGTAAGATAATACTAAGATACACAACTTTAAAAGATAATTGGGTTACACATACATTAGCAAGGTAAGATAATACATGTACTAAGATACACAACTTTAAAAGACAACTGGGTTACACATACATTAGCAAGGTAAGATAATACTAACATACACAACTTTAAAAGACAACTGGGTCACACATACATTAGCAAGGTAAGATAATACTAAGATACACAACTTTAAAAAAAACAATGGGGTTACACATACATTAGCAAGGTAAGATAATACTAAGATACACAACTTTAAAAGATAACAGGATCACACATACATTAGCAAGGTAAGATAATACTAAGATACACAACTTTAAAAGACAACTGGGTTACACATACATTAGCAAGGTAAGATAATACTAAGATACACAACTTTAAAAGATAACGGGGTCACACATACATTAGCAAGGTAAGATAATACTAAGATACACAACTTTGAAAGACAACTGGGTTACACATACATTAGCAAGGTAAGATAATACTAAGATACACAACTTTAAAAGACAACTGGGTTACACATACATTAGCAAGGTAAGATAATACTAAGATACACAACTTTAAAAGACAACTGGGTCACACATACATTAGCAAGGTAAGATAATACTAAAATACACAACTTTAAAAGATAACTGGGTTACACATACATTAGCAAGGTAAGCTAATACATGTACTAAGATACACAACTTTAAAAGACAACTGGGTCACACATACATTAGCAAGGTAAGATAATACTAACATACACAACTTTAAAAGATAACTGGGTCACACATACATTAGCAAGGTAAGATAATACTAAAATACACAACTTTAAAAGATAACTGGGTCACACATACATTAGCAAGGTAAGATAATACTAAGATACACAACTTTAAAAGACAACTGGGTCACACATACATTAACAAGGTAAGATAATACTAAAATACACAACTTTAAAAAAACAATTGGGTTACACATACATTAGCAAGGTAAGATAATACTAAGATACACAACTTTAAAAAAACAATTGGGTTACACATACATTAGCAAGGTAAGATAATACTAAGATACACAACTTTAAAAGATAACAGGATCACACATACATTAGCAAGGTAAGATAATACTAAGATACATAACTTTAAAAGACAACAGGGTTACACATACATTAGCAAGGTAAGATAATACTAAGATACACAACTTTAAAAGATAACGGGGTCACACATACATTAGCAAGGTAAGATAATACTAAGATACACAACTTTAAAAGACAACTGGGTCCCACATACATTAGCAAGGTAAGATAATACTAAATACACAACTTTAAAAGACAACTGGGTTACACATACATTAGCAAGGTAAGATAATACTAAGATACACAACTTTAAAAGACAACTGGGTTACACATGCATTAGCAAGGTAAGATAATACTAAGATACACAACTTTAAAAGATAACTGGGTCACACATACAATAGCAAGGTAAGATAATACTAAGATACACAACTTTAAAAGACAACTGGGTCACACATACATTAGCAAGGTAAGATAATACTAAGATACACAACTTTAAAAGACAACTGGGTCACACATACATTAGCAAGGTAAGATAATACTAAGATACACAACTTTAAAAGATAACTGGGTCACACATACATTAGCATGGTAAGATAATACTAAGATACACAACTTTAAAAGATAACTGGGTCACACATACATTAGCAAGGTAAGATAATACTAAGATACACAACTTTAAAAGATAACTGGGTCACACATACATTAGCAAGGTAAGATAATACTAAGATACACAACTTTAAAAGACAACTGGGTCACACATACATTAGCAAGGTAAGATAATACTAAGATACACAACTTTAAAAGACAACTGGGTTACACATACATTAGCAAGGTAAGATAATACTAAGATACACAACTTTAAAAGACAACTGGGTTACACATACATTAGCAAGGTAAGATAATACTAAGATACAAAACTTTAAAAGATAACTGGGTCACACATACATTAGCAAGGAAAGATAATACTAAGATACACAACTTTAAAAGACAACTGGGTCACACATACATTAGCAAGGTAAGATAATACTAAGATACACAACTTTAAAAGACAACTGGGTTACACATACATTAGCAAGGTAAGATAATACTAAGATACACAACTTTAAAAGACAACTGGGTTACACATACATTAGCAAGGTAAGATAATACTAAGATGCACAACTTTAGAAGACAATTGGGTCACACATACATTAGCAAGGTAAGATAATACTAAGATACATAAGTTTAAATGACAATTGGGTCACACATACATTAGCAAGGTGAGATAATACTAAGATACACAACTTTAAAAGATAACTGGGTTACACATACATTAGCAAGGTAAGATAATACTAAGATACACAACTTTAAAAGACAACTGGGTCACACATACATTAGCAAGGTAAGATAATACTAAAATACACAACTTTAAAAGACAACTGGGTTACACATACATTAGCAAGGTAAGATAATACTAAAATACACAACTTTAAAAGACAATTGGGTCACACATACATTAGCAAGGTAAGATAATACTAAGATACACAACTTTAAAAGATAATTGGGTTACACATACATTAGCAAGGTAAGATAATACATGTACTAAGATACACAACTTTAAAAGACAACTGGGTCACACATACATTAGCAAGGTAAGATAATACTAAGATACACAACTTTAAAAGACAATTGGGTTACACATACATTAGCAAGGTAAGATAATACTAAAATACACAACTTTAAAAGATAACTGGGTCACACATACATTAGCAAGGTAAGATAATACTAAGATACACAACTTTAAAAGATAACTGGGTCACACATACATTAGCAAGGTAAGATAATACTAAAATACACAACTTTAAAAGATAACTGGGTTACACATACATTAGCAAGATAAGATAATACTAAAATACACAACTTTAAAAGATAACTGGGTCACACATACATTAGCAAGGTAAGATAATACTAAAATACACAACTTTAAAAGACAACTGGGTCACACATACATTAGCAAGGTAAGATAATACTAAAATACACAACTTTAAAAGACAACTGGGTTACACATACATTAGCAAGGTAAGATAATACTAAGATACACAACTTTAAAAGATAACTGGGTCACACATACATTAGCAAGGTAAGATAATACTAAGATACACAACTTTAAAAAAAACAATTGGGTTACACATACATTAGGAAGGTAAGATAATACTAAGATACACAACTTTAAAAAAACTATTGGGTTACACATACATTAGCAAGGTAAGATAATACTAAAATACACAACTTTAAAAGATAACTGGGTCACACATACATTAGCAAGGTAAGATAATACTAAGATACACAACTTTAAAAGATAACTGGGTCACACATACATTAGCAAGGTAAGATAATACTAAAATACACAACTTTAAAAGATAACTGGGTTACACATACATTAGCAAGATAAGATAATACTAAAATACACAACTTTAAAAGATAACTGGGTCACACATACATTAGCAAGGTAAGATAATACTAAAATACACAACTTTAAAAGACAACTGGGTCACACATACATTAGCAAGGTAAGATAATACTAAAATACACAACTTTAAAAGACAACTGGGTTACACATACATTAGCAAGGTAAGATAATACTAAGATACACAACTTTAAAAGATAACTGGGTCACACATACATTAGCAAGGTAAGATAATACTAAGATACACAACTTTAAAAAAAACAATTGGGTTACACATACATTAGGAAGGTAAGATAATACTAAGATACACAACTTTAAAAGATAACTGGGTCACACATACATTAGCAAGGAAAGATAATACTAAGATACACAACTTTAAAAGACAACTGGGTCACACATACATTAGCAAGGTAAGATAATACTAAGATACACAACTTTAAAAGACAACTGGGTTACACATACATTAGCAAGGTAAGATAATACTAAGATACACAACTTTAAAAGACAACTGGGTTACACATACATTAGCAAGGTAAGATAATACTAAGATGCACAACTTTAGAAGACAATTGGGTCACACATACATTAGCAAGGTAAGATAATACTAAGATACATAAGTTTAAATGACAATTGGGTCACACATACATTAGCAAGGTGAGATAATACTAAGATACACAACTTTAAAAGATAACTGGGTTACACATACATTAGCAAGGTAAGATAATACTAAGATACACAACTTTAAAAGACAACTGGGTCACACATACATTAGCAAGGTAAGATAATACTAAAATACACAACTTTAAAAGACAACTGGGTTACACATACATTAGCAAGGTAAGATAATACTAAAATACACAACTTTAAAAGACAATTGGGTCACACATACATTAGCAAGGTAAGATAATACTAAGATACACAACTTTAAAAGATAATTGGGTTACACATACATTAGCAAGGTAAGATAATACATGTACTAAGATACACAACTTTAAAAGACAACTGGGTTACACATACATTAGCAAGGTAAGATAATACTAACATACACAACTTTAAAAGACAACTGGGTCACACATACATTAGCAAGGTAAGATAATACTAAGATACACAACTTTAAAAGACAATTGGGTTACACATACATTAGCAAGGTAAGATAATACTAAAATACACAACTTTAAAAGATAACTGGGTCACACATACATTAGCAAGGTAAGATAATACTAAGATACACAACTTTAAAAGATAACTGGGTCACACATACATTAGCAAGGTAAGATAATACTAAAATACACAACTTTAAAAGATAACTGGGTTACACATACATTAGCAAGATAAGATAATACTAAAATACACAACTTTAAAAGATAACTGGGTCACACATACATTAGCAAGGTAAGATAATACTAAAATACACAACTTTAAAAGACAACTGGGTCACACATACATTAGCAAGGTAAGATAATACTAAAATACACAACTTTAAAAGACAACTGGGTTACACATACATTAGCAAGGTAAGATAATACTAAGATACACAACTTTAAAAGATAACTGGGTCACACATACATTAGCAAGGTAAGATAATACTAAGATACACAACTTTAAAAAAAACAATTGGGTTACACATACATTAGGAAGGTAAGATAATACTAAGATACACAACTTTAAAAAAACTATTGGGTTACACATACATTAGCAAGGTAAGATAATACTAAGATACACAACTTTAAAAGACAACTGGGTTACACATACATTAGCAAGGTAAGATAATACTAAAATACACAACTTTAAAAGACAACTGGGTTACACACACATTAGCAATGTAAGATAATACTAAGATACACAACTTTAAAAGATAACTGGGTCACACATACATTAGCAAGGTAAGATAATACTAAGATACACAACTTTAAAAGACAACTGGGTCACACATACATTAGCAAGGTAAGATAATACTAAGATACACAACTTTAAAAGATAATTGGGTTACACATACATTAGCAAGGTAAGATAATACATGTACTAAGATACACAACTTTAAAAGACAACTGGGTTACACATACATTAGCAAGGTAAGATAATACTAACATACACAACTTTAAAAGACAACTGGGTCACACATACATTAGCAAGGTAAGATAATACTAAGATACACAACTTTAAAAGACAATTGGGTTACACATACATTAGCAAGGTAAGATAATACTAAAATACACAACTTTAAAAGATAACTGGGTCACACATACATTAGCAAGGTAAGATAATACTAAGATACACAACTTTAAAAGATAACTGGGTCACACATACATTAGCAAGGTAAGATAATACTAAAATACACAACTTTAAAAGATAACTGGGTTACACATACATTAGCAAGATAAGATAATACTAAAATACACAACTTTAAAAGATAACTGGGTCACACATACATTAGCAAGGTAAGATAATACTAAAATACACAACTTTAAAAGACAACTGGGTCACACATACATTAGCAAGGTAAGATAATACTAAAATACACAACTTTAAAAGACAACTGGGTTACACATACATTAGCAAGGTAAGATAATACTAAGATACACAACTTTAAAAGATAACTGGGTCACACATACATTAGCAAGGTAAGATAATACTAAGATACACAACTTTAAAAAAAACAATTGGGTTACACATACATTAGGAAGGTAAGATAATACTAAGATACACAACTTTAAAAAAACTATTGGGTTACACATACATTAGCAAGGTAAGATAATACTAAGATACACAACTTTAAAAGACAACTGGGTTACACATACATTAGCAAGGTAAGATAATACTAAAATACACAACTTTAAAAGACAACTGGGTTACACACACATTAGCAATGTAAGATAATACTAAGATACACAACTTTAAAAGATAACTGGGTCACACATACATTAGCAAGGTAAGATAATACTAAGATACACAACTTTAAAAGACAACTGGGTCACACATACATTAGCAAGGTAAGATAATACTAAAATACACAACTTTAAAAGACAACTTGGTTACACATACATTAGCAAGGTAAGATAATACTAAGATACACAACTTTAAAAGATAACTGGGTCACACATACATTAGCAAGGTAAGATAATACTAAGATACACAACTTTAAAAAAACAATTGGGTTACACATACATTAGCAAGGTAAGATAATACTAAGATACACAACTTTAAAAAAACAATTGGGTTACACATACATTAGCAAGGTAAGATAATACTAAGATACACAACTTTAAAAGACAACTGGGTTACACATACATTAGCAAGGTAAGATAATACTAAGATACACAACTTTAAAAGACAACTGGGTGACACATGCATTAGCAAGGTAAGATAATACTAAAATACACAACTTTAAAAGACAATTGGGTCACACATACATTAGCAAGGTAAAATAATACTAAGATACACAACTTTAAAAGATAACAGGGTCACACATACATTAGCAAGGTAAGATAATACTAACATACACAACTTTAAAAGACAACTGGGTCACACATACATTAGCAAGGTAAGATAATACTAAGATACACAACTTTAAAAGACAATTGGGTTACACATACATTAGCAAGGTAAGATAATACTAAAATACACAACTTTAAAAGATAACTGGGTCACACATACATTAGCAAGGTAAGATAATACTAAGATACACAACTTTAAAAGATAACTGGGTCACACATACATTAGCAAGGTAAGATAATACTAAAATACACAACTTTAAAAGATAACTGGGTTACACATACATTAGCAAGATAAGATAATACTAAAATACACAACTTTAAAAGATAACTGGGTCACACATACATTAGCAAGGTAAGATAATACTAAAATACACAACTTTAAAAGACAACTGGGTCACACATACATTAACAAGGTAAGATAATACTAAAATACACAACTTTAAAGGACAACTGGGTTACACATACATTAGCAAGGTAAGATAATACTAAGATACACAACTTTAAAAGATAACTGGGTCACACATACATTAGCAAGGTAAGATAATACTAAGATACACAACTTTAAAAAAACAATTGGGTTACACATACATTAGCAAGGTAAGATAATACTAAGATACACAACTTTAAAAAAGCAATTGGGTTACACATACATTAGCAAGGTAAGATAATACTAAGATACAAAACTTTAAAAGACAACTGGGTTACACATACATTAGCAAGGTAAGATAATACTAAAATACACAACTTTAAAAGACAACTGGGTTACACATACATTAGCAATGTAAGATAATACTAAGATACACAACTTTAAAAGATAACTGGGTCACACATACATTAGCAAGGTAAGATAATACTAAGATACACAACTTTAAAAGACAACTGGGTCACACATACATTAACAAGGTAAGATAATACTAAAATACACAACTTTAAAAGACAACTGGGTTACACATACATTAGCAAGGTAAGATAATACTAAGATACACAACTTTAAAAGATAACTGGGTCACACATACATTAGCAAGGTAAGATAATACTAAGATACACAACTTTAAAAAAACAATTGGGTTACACATACATTAGCAAGGTAAGATAATACTAAGATACACAACTTTAAAAAAACAATTGGGTTACACATACATTAGCAAGGTAAGATAATACTAAGATACACAACTTTAAAAGACAACTGGGTTACACATACATTAGCAAGGTAAGATAATACTAAAATACACAACTTTAAAAGACAACTGGGTTACACATACATTAGCAAGGTAAAATAATACTAAGATACACAACTTTAAAAGATAACTGGGTCACACATACATTAGCAAGGTAAGATAATACTAAGATACACAACTTTAAAAGACAACTGGGTTACACATACATTAGCAAGGTAAGATAATACTAAGATACACAACTTTAAAAAAACAATTGGGTTACACATACATTAGCAAGGTAAGATAATACTAAGATACACAACTTTAAAAGACAACTGGGTTACACATACATTAGCAAGGTAAGATAATACTAAAATACACAACTTTAAAAGACAACTGGGTTACACATACATTAGCAAGGTAAAATAATACTAAGATACACAACTTTAAAAGATAACTGGGTCACACATACATTAGCAAGGTAAGATAATACTAAGATACACAACTTTAAAAGACAACTGGGTTACACATACATTAGCAAGGTAAGATAATACTAAGATACACAACTTTAAAAGATAACGGTGTCACACATACATTAGCAAGGTAAGATAATACTAAGATACACAACTTTAAAAGACAACTGGGTCCCACATACATTAGCAAGGTAAGATAATACTAAATACACAACTTTAAAAGACAACTGGGTTACACATACATTAGCAAGGTAAGATAATACTAAGATACACAACTTTAAAAGACAACTGGGTTACACATGCATTAGCAAGGTAAGATAATACTAAGATACACAACTTTAAAAGATAACTGGGTCACACATACATTAGCAAGGTAAGATAATACTAAGATACACAACTTTAAAAGACAACTGGGTTACACATACATTAGCAAGGTAAGATAATACTAAGATACACAACTTTAAAAGATAACGGGGTCACACATACATTAGCAAGGTAAGATAATACTAAGATACACAACTTTAAAAGACAACTGGGTTACACATGCATTAGCAAGGTAAGATAATACTAAATACACAACTTTAAAAGACAATTGGGTCACACATACATTAGCAAGGTAAGATAATACTAAGATACACAACTTTAAAAGACAACTGGGTTACACATACATTAGCAAGGTAAGATAATACTAAGATACACAACTTTAAAAGATAACTGGGTCACACATACATTAGCAAGGTAAGATAATACTAAGATACACAACTTTAAAAGACAACTGGGTTACACATGCATTAGCAAGGTAAGATAATACTAAATACACAACTTTAAAAGACAATTGGGTCACACATACATTAGCAAGGTAAGATAATACTAAGATACACAACTTTAAAAGACAACTGGGTTACACATGCATTAGCAAGGTAAGATAATACTAAGATACACAACTTTAAAAGACAACTGGGTTACACATACATTAGCAAGGTAAGATAATACTAAGATACACAACTTTAAAAGACAACTGGGTTACACATACATTAGCAAGGTAAGATATTACTAAGATACACAACTTTAAAAGACAACTGGGTTACACATACATTAGCAAGGTGAGATAACAAGTCAAATTTTCATGTTAATTGTGTGCAGACAGATTATATCAGGATCAGTACTTGTTGTCTTGTGTCATCTTCTACATTATCATCACACTATTGTAAATCCCTGACAATTCCTCAATAATTTGATAAAGACTAAAGTTCTCCTCCATCAACATAGGTGACCTTAGCAGATTTTTACTATTCTATTTAGGTCCTTTGGTTTTCTTTCTCCAAAAGACTTTTAGATTATTTGGCTTTCTAAACTTCTGACCTTGAGCATTCCTGATGAAGGTTATTCCAGGAATGTGTTGTGCACACTAAATTGGATATCTACGTTTTTATTTCAAACTTACTTTTTCCACATTTGATGGAATTAACCTAATTTGATTTCACCTCACGACCTATTGATGTGCACCTACTATTTTATTTTTCGATTCCACATGCCCTTCTGAATATAGGTTCTTTTTCAACTTTATAATTTTTCATGTCAGTGTGGCAGAGGTGACACACGCATACACATTTTCCCCCAAAAAATACCCATGAATTTTACTTGTATTTTATATATTTTTAACACGCATCAAATTTTATGATCGGATATTGAACTGAAAATGTCATTGATTTCATAAGATGGCAAAAAAAAATACTCTCTCCTAATTTACACACAAGATCGAGAACCATACAATACATGCCAAGTTTGATTTCTTACTTTATCACTTTTTAGCTCACCTGGCCATAGGCCATGTGAGCTTTTGTCATGGGTAAGCGTCCGTCCGTCCGTCCGTTAGCTTTTCACATTTAAATCTTCTTCTCTGAAACCGCTGAACAGAAATCAGCCAAACTTGCCAGAAATGTTCACTGGATGGTCCTCTACCAGATTTGTGTTTTTGGTGCTGATTTGAAATCCAACATGGCTGCCAGGGTCCATAATGTGTTCTCATTGGCTGAAATTTTAAAAATCTTCTTGTCAGAAACCACTAAGTCAATTGAATTGTGACTTTGCAGGAATGATCATTGGGTGGTCCTGTACTAAATTTGTGAATCGTTTGCCGATCGGAAATTCAAGATGGCCGCCATGACTCGACTTAGTTTAACATTGGACCCTATAGGAATTTCACATTTTCATCTTTTTTTCTGAAACCACAAAACAGATTTGAACCAAACTTGGCAGAAATGTTCATTGGATGGTCATATACAAGATTTGTGTTTTTGGTACTGATCGGAAATCCAACATGGCTGCCAGGGCCCATAATGTGTTCTGATTGGTCAAAATTTTTAAAATCTTCTTGTTAGAAACCACTAAGCCAATTGAATTGTGACTTTGCAGGAATGATCATTGGGTGGTCCTGTACTAAACTTGTGAATCGTTTGCCGATCGGAAATTCAAGATGGCCACCATGAATCGACTTAGTTTAACATAGGACCCTATGGGAATTTCACATTTTCATCTTTTTTTTCTGAAACCACAAAACAGATTTGAATCAAACTTGGCAGAAATGTTCATTGGATGGTCATATACAAGATTTTTGTTTTTGGCGCTGATCGGAAATCCAACATGGCTGCCAGGGCCCATAATGTGTTCTGATTGGTTGAAATTTTAAAAATCTTCTTGTTAGAAACCACTAAGCCAATTGATTTGTGACTTTGCAGGAATGATCATTGGGTGGTCCTGTACTAAACTTGTGAATCGTTTGCTGATCGGAAATTCAAGATGGCCGCCATGACTCGACTTAGTTTAACATTGGACCCTATGGGAATTTCACATTTTCATCTTTTTTTCTGAAACCACAAAACAGATTTGAACCAAACTTGGCAGAAATGTTCATTGGATGGTCATATACAAGATTTTTGTTTTTGGCGCTGATCGGAAATCCAACATGGCTGCCAGGGCCCATAATGTGTTCTGATTGGTCGAAATTTAAAAAATCTTCTTGTTAGAAACCACTAAGCCAATTGAATTGTGACTTTGCAGGAATGATCATTGGGTGGTCCTGTACTAAACTTGTGAATCGTTTGCCAATCGGAAATTCAAGATGGCCGCCATGACTCGACTTAGTTTAACATTGGACCCTATGGGAATTTCACATTTTCATCTTTTTTTCTGAAACCACAAAACAGATTTGAACCAAACTTGGCAGAAATGTTCATTGGATGGTCATATACAAGATTTGTGTTTTTGGTGCTGATCGGAAATCCAACATGGCTGCCAGGGCCTATAATGTGTTCTGATTGGTCGAAATTTTAAAAATCTTCTTGTTAGAAACCACTAAGCCAATTGAATTATGGCTTTGCAGGAATGATCATTGGGTGGTCCTGTACTAAACTTGTGAATCGTTTGCTGATCGGAAATTCAAGATGGCCGCCATGACTCGACTTAATTTTAACATAGGACCCTATGGAAAAAATGTTTAAAAGTCTTCTCCTCTGAAACCAGTAAGTCAGTTTAAAGCAAACATGGGATGAATGGTCCTTAGATGGTCAACTTTCAAAATTATGTCCTGTGACCCCGACCTCCATCCAAGATGGCAACCATCAGCGAACATAGTTTTAACATAGGACCCTATGGGAAATATATTTAAAAATCTTCTTCTCTGAAACCAGTAAGCCAATTTAAAGCAAACATGGCATGGATGGTCCTTAAGTGGTCAATTTTCAAAATTGTGTCCAGTGACCCTGACCTCCATCCAAGATGGCCACCTTCAGCAGACATACTGTAGTTTTAACATAGGACCCTATGGGAAAAAATGTTTTAAAATCTTCTCCTCTGAAACTAGTAAGCCAATATAGCAAACATGTCATCGATGGTCCTTAGGTGGTCAACTTCCAAAATTGTGTTCAGTGATCCCGATCTCGGTTCAAAATGGACGCCATCAGCAGACATAGTTTTAACATAGGACCCTATGGGAAAATTGTTTAAAAGTCTTCTCTTCTGAAACCAGTCAGCCAATTTAAAGCAAACATGGCATGGATGGTCCTTGGGTAGTATACTTTCAAAATTGTGTCCGGTGACCACGACCTCCATCCAAGATGGCTGCCATGAGCAGACATAGTTTTAACATAGAACCCTATGGCAGTATGGGATTTGAATAGTAACTTAGATGTATTCAGCATGCAGACATTCTTAAGAGGACTTATTTATGTCAGGTGAGCGATACAGGCTCACCTGAGCCTCTAGTTTCATTATGGAGTTATACTCCTTAATTTGCTGGCAATATAATTTCAAGTTTCTGCTCAATAACTTAATTTTGCTTATGCAGATCATTTGAAAAATTTTAACTGACCTTTTTGACATAATACACAGGTCTAGTTAGATTTTGGGCAAATTGACAAAATTAATGGCAGATTTTTGGTTTCTATGTTGTAATTTTCTAGCTTCTCTTGACCAAAATGTTTTGAGATTTTCACACAATGTTTTTGACCACAATATACAGGCCAAGTTCATATAGGTTAATATTCCAAGTATAGCTCTGTTTTTTATTAGTTACCCAGGTATAGATAGACAGGTGGTATATATGTAATAGGTTTTATGAAGAGAATTTTGTTTTTAAAAGAATCCAAGAAGAACGTTATGTATCTTTACAAAGTTTTCTGTAACAGATTTTATAAAAAACAATACTTTTTTTTTTATTTATTAATACAGTGCCTGTTCAGGATTAGTAGCAGCTATATTAGGTACTCCTGCTGATGTTGTGAAAACAAGAATTATGAATCAACCAACAGAAAATGGCAGGTAAATACAGTCAAACCTTCCCATGCAGTCACCTGTATTAAAAGGTCACGTTTATTATGCACATTTACTCATTTTGCACCAAAGATTTAACTTCAGCACTGAAGGTGGGAAGTAATGTTTCCAAGATAAGGATAAAAGGTGCTTGTACATAACAAGGACTTTCAAAAAAGCAAGTTTCTAATTCATTAGGCGGCTAATCAATCAAAACAAAACAAGTAAAGAAATAATGGTTCTTGTGTTGTAAGTAACAAGTTATCAGTTGACTCCAAATTTATATGTCAATGTTACGTTCATGTACTTTGCATTGAATTGAAAATTTATTTCTTTCTTGGTTTCATACACTAACAGATTTGAACTATGTTTACATTTACTTCGAGAGTTTTAGACGGGTGTGTCATCCTCATAATACAAATCAAGGATTGCCACAGCACGTAATTTTGACACAGTCGAGTTTTGTTTCTCGGATTGTCAAAGTTACGTGCAAGCAGTAAATATTACAGAAAAAGACTTTTAGAAGAGGTTCAGGACAAACGATGGGTGTTATCATGTAAAATATAGTTGTCAACATACTAGAATGAGCATCTAAGACTTGTTTGGTAAGAGAAAATGCAAATTTTATAAAGGAGAAATGCACGTAACAACAGTTAGGATTGGGAAAATTACCACCACATTCGTTTTCCTCTTCACTGGAGCTGTCCGCCATGTTGAGAATGCACTTTATGGTGACGTAAATAGGCATGGTCGTTGTTTTGTTGTAAAAATCTTGACTATAACTGATCTATTTTAAAAGTTACAATCTGACAAATAAAGAGTATGTTTTTCAGCGAATTTGACAACAAACAAATACACATAGGAAATAATTAAATAAATTGCAGAAGTCATTTTTTTTCAACCGAAATATGACAATGTATTTATTTCCGGTATAAACATCTTTCAAATTGCGTAACAAATACATCGATCGGACCAAACAAAATTCATTGAAGCAAGTAGTACATAACGATCATTGACAAGAAAATGTTACATGCCTTCATCATGTTTCAAACGACATTCTTTCAAAGTTCAAACGAGACATCAATGTCAGAAAATTTCCCTTTACACAACAACCATTTCTGAACCTGTTAGAGAGTACGGAGCCTGCCTCCACTTACAAAATCGTTTAAACTGAGCACACAAAATGTACAGGGTGAAAAATGTCACGTTCTCCGTGAATAAATTCATCACTTCAGCCTCAGGGGTAAGAGGTGTTCTGTCACAACATAATAAATAAATAAATAAATAAATAAATAAGCTTTATTTAGAGTCGGCATGGTTAAAACAACATACAACATAAGCTCTGTTGAGCTTTTAACCGACATACACAGACACATAATAAATAACAAATAACAAGCATGCAACATACAGCTAAAATACAAGACTAAGTAAGCACTACATGTAAAATACTAACAGTTATAAGATAAGCAAAAAAGCAGATTAAAAGCTGATGTTATAAGCTAAGCATACCAAGAGCTAATGTAGCAAACTATGAACAACTAAAAGCTGATATTATGAGCAAAGCATAAAAATTTTATAAGCACAATAAATAAAAACTGGATATGACCTAGATGGTAGAAATTTAAACAAATTTAAAAGTCAGCACAAGCTGAACATTTACATACATTTCCATTCCAAGATTTTAAAATATTCTTAAACTGATTAAAATTGGAAATTTTTCTAAAATCATCAGGTAGGTCATTCCATAAAACAGCTGCTGCATATTTAAAACTATTCTTACCGTAGGTAGATGTTCGTACCCTAGGTATATCTACAATATTGGAATATCTAAAATTATATTTACAATCTTTAAAAACAACTAAATCATGTAAACAAGATGGTGAAAGTTTGTTTAAAATCTTAAAACATTCAATAGCCATGGTACGCATTCTTCTAACTTTCAGAGATGGAACTTTAGCTTTTTCTAATAACTCATCATATGTGCTCTCATAGTCCTCGTATATAAATCGTAAAGCCCTCGCCTGGATTTTTTCTAATTTAGAGGTATTACTTTTATTGCAAAAATGCCACGCCAAAGGACAAAAATTAAAATTAGACAAAATGAAAGTATGAAAAATTGTTAATTTATTTAATTTTGAAAGGAAACAACCAATGCGCTTTAAAACATTCAACTGTTGAGAAGCTTTACGACATATATTTTTAATATGATAATTGAAATTAAGTTGGTAATCAATATCTATTCCTAGTAATTTTACCACTTCATCACAAGTAATTTCAACTGAATCTATTTTAAATACTGGTGTCTTGGCATGTGTCTTATTGCCAACTGCAATGGCTTGAAACTTATCTGGATTAGCCTGCATACAATTGAATTTGAACCAGTCTATCAATACTGAGCTTTCTTTTTCAAGTATATCAATTAATTTCTCATAATTATCATTTACATAAGACAAGGTGTTATCATCAGCATAATTATACAATGTACCATATTCAATAAAATAAAAGATGTCGTTAATAAAAATATTAAATAGCAAGGGGCCAAGTATAGAGCCTTGAGGTACCCCTTTTTGTATATCAGCCCAACTGCTGAGATCTCCCTGAAGTTTGATTTGTTGCTTACGACCAGTTAAATAATTTCTAAGTAATTCCACAGATTTTGGAGATAGGCCGTATGCAGACAGCTTACAAAGGAGAATGTCATGTGGCAGACAGTCAAAAGCCTTCGAAAGATCCATAAGAATTGCTGCCACATACTGATTTTTATCTAGAGCTGTTTTCCAATCTTCAAGGAGTCTCAGCAAAGTTGTCTGACAACCATGACCCTCTCTAAAAGCGCATAAAAAAGTATGAAAAATATTTTCAAATAAATCAGTTAGTTGGTCAGATAAAACCATTTCATAAACTTTAGAAATTGTGGGTAAGATGCTAACTGGCCGGTAGTTCTTTTTGTCTAAAGGGTCATTTTTTTTATGTAGTGGAACAACCTGAGCTTCTTTTAACCTGGTTGGAAAAACACTGGTTTTGATAGTGTTATTAACAAGTGTTGTTATATGCTTGTTAAGTACAGGTGCACCAGCACGTAAAAGTTTAGATGAGATCTGATCTACACCAGTAGCTTTCTTGATGTTTATTTTGCTAACCAGTTTGTTTATAGTGTCAACATCTGTAGGTTTAAAATCAAACAGTGTATTATGTTGTGTATTGTTCTTAATTTTCAATATACTAGGGTGACTATTTCCATCAAAAATAACATCTTTGCCAATGTCATTTGCAACATTTACAAAAAAGGTGTTAAAGGTATCACATATATCTTTAGTGTTGTTCACAATCTTATCATTTTCTACTAGAACAATTTTCTGTTGACTACCTGTAGATTTTTTTGATAGAAATGGTTTGACTGTGGTGTAAAAATGTTTAGATTTTTGTCCACCAGTACATCTTTCTTGAAAATATGTGTTGATAGATTTTCTTTTTAGTTTGGTAACAAGATTTCTTTGTTTTCTGTATGCTTCCCAGGTTTTATTTGTTTTGTATTTCTCAAATTTCGATCGTAGCATTTGTTTTTTGTATATGGCTTTTCTCAGCTCTCTGTTCATATACGGTACTGAGTTTTTTCGAGGGTATCTATATTTTATGGGTGCATGATGATCAATGACCTGCGAGACTTTAGTTTCAAAATCATTATACATAGTGTTTATATCATCTACACACTCACTAGAATCATGTAGATAAACAGTATTATCTAGATCACTAATATATTTATTAACATCAAAATCTTTAAAACTTCTATATTGTATCTTGCTGTTTACACAATTTGGTGTATTACCTTTAATAAATGTCGATATCATATGATGACAATCACTGACTCCAGTATTAAAATTAAGTGTCTTAAAACAAAGATTGTTTTTATTAGTAAGTATAACATCTACTAATGATGGTTCATATCCTTTTATAAAACATGTAGGATTTTTAGCAATATTTCTTAAATCAAAAATATCACATAAATCATCAAGTACCTGCGATTTATCAGGAGTCAAAATATCATAGTTTAGATCACCAATAACCATGTAATTTTCTATAAATTTAGAACCTTTATCTAATAAAATGTTCATATGGTTAGTGAAAATATCATTAGCCATTGATGGAGGTCTATAAATAGCATATATTAACCATTTGGTTTTATCAAGAGTAACTTCATACACAATATTTTCAAGAGTCTTACATTCAATGTCAAAACGTCTCCGTGCTGGTATGTCGGCACGCATGAAAGTAGCTATGCCCCCTCCGTGGTCAGTACGGTCTCTCCGCTGAAGTTTGTAGCCATCAACCTCAAATATGGAATCTTTAAAAGATGAATCTAATTTAGTTTCTGATATTATGAGACAGTCAACAACTTTATCTAATAAAATATCTTTGATTTCATCATATTTGTATCTCAGACTGTTTATATTCAGGTGACAAATTAGAAAGTTTTTCGTATGTTTCTTTCTGGCATCTATTAGTTCGGTGAAAATGTTAATATTTGAACCTTCTGAAGATAACGACAGAGAGCTTATATCTGCATTTTGTAACGAATTGTCAAAAAATGAATCAGTGAATTTGAAGGAGTTGCATTCACCGTATAGCCATGGCTCATCAGAATTACTCAACGATATATACTCGGTTGGTGAAACCTTAGCACATTTGATGTGGCTCCAGTAGTTGCAGGCCTCGCACAATACAGCACGATGATTATTCGCAACTGGCTTATAGCAATAGCCGCATGGATGTTTGGGTGGTCCAGGATTTACCGAAATGTCACCACTGAGTATCAAGATAAGTAAAAGTCTATGGTGTCTTTGTTTAAACTCAACAGGGATTGAGAGTGGAACTATCCTGTTGTGTTTTAGGTGGTAGAAAAGCGTGGTAAAAATGTCAATATATAGGTCATTGGCAAATGTTACCTCATATGCACTTTCAGACAGCTTGTTAAGTGTGAAATCTCGACTGTAATTATGCGTTGACACTAGAAACAAATTTGGATTTCTGATCTGTTCATATTGTTGATAAAAATTGGCAGACAGTAGTAAAACAAACACTCGATAAAACAGCATTCTGAACAGCTGATAATGTGTTTACATCAACACCGGAAGTATCGTAAGTCAGTATTTAAAGTTTCGAACTGCATACGTAAAAAATAAAACTCAAATAATTAACGATTAAAATGTTTTCACACAATTTGCATAGATAATAAGTCGTTTCTACACATTTCCTCATCAAGCACAGTGATTTCAAGTTCTTTAGTTATCTAGAATTTTCATATTTTCTTAGAAAATTTGCGCTGTGTTGGAGGTCTTGAGATGCTGAATCTAGAAATGTACATCAAAGATCTAAAACTTGAATTAGAAGAATTTTTAAAAGCAGTTCACAAATTACTAAGTTATTGTCTTGCTCAGAGAATATTGATATTACAAATTTAGGATATTTAGGCCCAACTACAAAATTGAAAAACCCTTTTCTGACTAGATAAGATGTGTTTATTGAATGGAGTAAACTTCAAAAGAAGCAATTACCATTAAGTACTGATATCTTAAACAGCCAGTAGTATCTGGAACAATAATAAATCAAAGTAGGTAATCAAACTATTGTTTATAAAAATTGCATTAAAAAGGGAGTATTTTTACTAAGCGACTTGATTGATAAATCAGGCCAACTAATGACTTTTGTAAAATTTAAAGAAACTTATAATATTAAAACTAACCTCCTTAGTTACCAAAGAGTAACTTCAGAAATAAAGTCTTATTTAAAATTGTTAAATATATCCAGTAATGATTTAAAAAAAAAAGTAAATGGCTTCTTATTACCAAACAATATGAAAATATTTTACAAATCAGAAAAAAACTCAAAAGATATGTATAATGTACTGAATATCAAACTGAAATGAGAGGCCATCGTGGTTTTGATCGTATTTTAGTTGGATTTATAAAACTACCTATACAATCAGTGCCTATCACCACACTAATGTTGTGAATTCGAATCCAGCTTAGGACATTATGTGATAAAGTTTGTCAGTGACTTGCGACAGGTCGGTGGTTTTCTCCGGGTACTCTGGTTTCCTCCACTAATAAAACTGACCGCCACGATATTGCTGAAATATTGTTGAAAGTGGCATTAAACACCAAAACCATAACCCTCAAACTGAAATGTGAAGAGAGTTTGTCAAAGATGTTTTTGAAAGAACATAATTGGAAATATATCCATTCACTTCCATTTTATGTAACAAAAAATTGAAAACTACAATAGTTTCAATACAGAATTGTTCATAGAATCCTAGGAACAAATGAGCTGTTGTTTAAAATAAAACTATTACCCTTTAAGAATAAAACTTTGAAGAAGGCCATCAACTGCTGGAACCCCTGGCTCCCAAATGTTTTAATATTTATATTCTGTTGTGTTTGCTACTCCTGACTTATTTGTTTATGTTATAGTTCAATTGTTTCATATTCACTATGAATATTTATTTATTAAAAAGAGTCATTTTTATTAACCATGTTCAAGTGCTGGGAAAATTAAATGCAAAATTCAGGTATAACTGAAATTTTTCAGTTCCACAACCATATTAGAGTTTGTTTTGTTTTATTCATTTATCTTTTTCATAATTTTTTTATTTTTTTTTGGGGAGGGGGGGTTGATGGTGTTTTTGTTGAACATAACCAGAACCTGAGATGGTTTTTTTTTCATATTTATTTTATCCACAATCCAAATTACAATAACATAAAACTTGACAGACGTACAACACAATTATAAAGTTAAAGAATAATGGTTTATCGATCAGATGCATGTACATGCGTCTTTAATTTCCCTTTAATACAGTCTGATTAAAATCATGCGCCAGACTCAATTTTCATATCGTCGATATGAAAATTGAGTCTGGGGTATGATTTTAATCAGACTGCCTTTAATATTATTTTCTCAGAATTTTTTACTTTTGTCTTGAAAATCAAGTTCATATTTTATCAAACTATTCATAGAGATAATACACACATCATTTTTTTCATTTTCTGTTTGCACCACAAAGAAATAAACATTTTAAGTTTTACAAAAACCATGTGGACTATTTTCATCATTTTCCATCAGTTAACATTTGTTTTATTTGTGATAATTGAAAATCCAATATTGCCACCAAAGCAGGACATGGTTTAACTTGGGATCCTTAGGAAAATGAATAAGGAGCTGGTTTTTTTCAGAAAGTATAAACTTGATTGAACCCAAACTGTACATGAATGCACTGTAGATGGTCCCTTACAAAGTTAACATATTTTTACATTGATCAGAAATTCAAGATGGTAGCTGTGACTGAAGGTCGTAATTTTAAATACTTCCATATGGGAAAATGAAATAAAGAGTTCTTTCTCAGAAACAGTAAACTTGGTTAAATTTAAACTGTTCATTAATGATAATTGGATGATCATTGTATTTGACTGTAACTAAATACGATATATTTTCCATTTCAGGGGCACATTATACAAAGGATCTCTTGACTGTTTAGTTAAAACTGTGAGACAGGAAGGATTTTTTGCTCTTTATAAAGGATTTTTACCTATATGGGCTAGAATGGTAGGTATTATTTTGCATTTTTTTCACTGGTATCACCACATTGTAAGTGAGATAACTCGCTAGCATCACCACATTGTAAGTGAGATGACTCGCTAGCATCACCACATTGTAAGTGAGATGACTCGCTAGCATCACCACATTGTAAGTGAGATAACTTGCTGTTATCACCACATTATAATGGAGATAATTAACTGGTATCACCACATTCTATGTGAGTTAATTATAACTCGCTAGTATCACCACATTCTAAGTGAGTTAATTATAACTCGCTAGTATCACCACATCGTATGCGAGTTAACTTGCTAGTATCACCACATTCACCACAAATATCCCATAGTAAGAATATAAATCTATCAAAACAAATAATTTGAAATGATATATAATGTACACTTTCCCCAATACTTTTTATCCGATGATGTTTTGTTTAATTTTTCAGGCACCTTGGTCTCTGACATTCTGGATAACATTTGAAGAAATCAGGAAGTTATGTGGAGCATCTTCATTCTAATTTATGATTGGTTTAGACATTTTTATTTTAATATATTTGTTGAAGCTGACAATCATCACGGTGACAACATACTATCTCTGCTGTGCTGGGAAGAAATGACAATCTTTAATTTGTAATATTTATACTAGAATATATATTTCTAATTATTTATTTAATGCTTTTTCCTTTACTTCTGTATAGAATATGACATTTTTTCTTCTGTGTAAAATATGACGTTTTTTCTTCTGTATAAAATATGACGGTTTTTTCTTCTGTACAAAATATGACGTTTTTTTTCTTCTGTATAAAATATGACGTTTTTTCTTCTGTATAAATTATGACGTTTTTTCTTCTGTATAAAATATGACATTTTTTCTTCTGTATGAAATATGACATTTTTTCTTTTCTGAAAAATCTGGCATTTTTAAGTGACCTTTCTGTGACTTTATTTTTCAAGGTTATCATGGATAGTCATGTAAAAGGTTTTTCTATTTTTTCTTTTTCTTTAAAGATAAAATAAACATCTAATTTTAACCGCCAGGAAAAAAATTAATATACCCAACTGTAACAGTATAAACCACTCCTCTGTCAGACCTCTATATAATATATAAAAAACTGAATAGACAATGGCAGAAGTCATAGAGATCTGTACTGGGCTCTGACCTAGGGCAAGTATAAAGAATATATGTCATATTGAGAATGCTGGCATTCTGAAAAAGAGCTGAAGGTATTGAATCTCCAACTGAAACACTGATACCCAATTTATATTCAGATTCACATTTTACAATTGAATGATGTTATTTACTGCTAGAAATATTTTATAATTTGACACCAGACTTGATGGTGTAATACAGTCAAACATTAGAGGCCACCTTTTAGACAAAGAAAAAGTGGTCTTATACGTTAAGACAGGTGACCTTTTTAAAGAGGTACAATTCATATGGAATTTTCTATGATAGGACAAGAAAAGGGTGACCTTTTGATACAGGTGACTGCATGAGTGCATGGGCAGGTTTGACTGTAGTGTGTTGGCCTCGAGTGCAGTATATAATGGGTTTGATCTCCGGCTTGGTTAAACTAAAGACTATTAAATGGGTATTTGTTGCTTCCCTGATAAGCATGAAGTATTAAGTCTGGTTGAAATATGTCTAAGTGGTAATTGAACTGTTGTTTATGTGAACTAGCACTAAAAATCCAACTAAGAGTCTTGTACATCATTATCATCTCATTGATATGTAACTTGTTTGACATCATGATGTCACTAAATATTGCTCAGATTGCATTAAACATCAATTACTTACTCACTCATAATTTGACAGAAGGAGGGGGGGGGGGGGCATCATGGTCGTTATCATATGGTAGTTGGATTTATATCTACCTATGCCATCAGTGCCAATCGCCACTAACGTTATGAGTTCGAAACCCGCACAGTCGGAGTGTAGTCGATACAACATTATGTGATGAAGTTTGTCAGTGACTTGTGACAGGTCAGTGGTTTTCTCCAGGTACTCCTGTTTTCTCCAGCAATAAAACTGACTGCCACGATATAACTGAAATATTGTTGAAAGTGGCATTAAACACCATAACCCTAACCCTTGACAGAAGGTCCTCATTGTACGCTACTTGTTTAAATAAATTTTTAATTAATATAAATTTAGCTTATTAGGAACGGAATTGAAATTTTACTCTGGAGATTAACATACTATATTACATACTAATAACAAGGTGAAATCATTTGAAAAAAAACCTCCAGATCTAGCCACCATATTTAATTGTATATATTGTAGAGAAATAGATTGGTCAATATATTTTTCATTATATTTAAAATTTTCAATTTTAATGAACAAGAAAATTGAAATGATTAAAGTATCCTTCATATGGTGACATTTATTTGAACTTTGTTTTTCATTGATTAAAGTATCCTTTATATCATGGCGTTTATTTGAACTTGTTTTTATGTCTAGCCCTTCTGTTTGTTACCTCACACTTTTGTAAAGGTCTGGTGATCTATTGCCATCACTTTGTGTCTGTGTCGGACATCATAGTTATTACCGTATTTGACATTTTGAAAATATTGACATGTGTGGATCAAGTGTAAATGTCTGTTGAAGACAGAAAATCATGGCTAAATTTAACTAGTACAGACCAACCACTTGTTACAGATAGACATGGACATTTGAAGAAGAACTGGTTGAGAACTTTGTTGAGAGAGATTGAACTGGGACATATTCTTATTCTGAATGTTTGGGAGAATCTTGAGTTGGGGGAAAATCAATGGAAAATGATTAAGACACTTTATTATATTGAAGTGTTAGGGTGTTTATCGCCACTTTTAACAATCTTTCAGTTGTATCACAATGCATGAAGCTCAGTTTTATTGGTGGAGGAAAATAGAAAAAACCACCGAGCAAGATTTGAACTCACAACTTTAGTGGTGATAGGCACTGATTGCACATGTAGTTGAAAATCAAACTACCATACAATCAAGATGGCCATTTTTATTATAATATTGAAAGCATGCAACAGACAATATAGTGACCATTCCTGAAGTCTTTTTTTTTTTAGAAGCCTTTGTATTCTATTTATTTTCTACTTAGTTATCCTATGTTTATGTACTATAAATATTATTATCGGCAAGTAAAAGTTGCCATATTCAAATTTCTTCTTTTTGTTTTTATGAAAAAATGATTTTCTGTGCAATGAGGTTTGCTGAACAATGTTGAAAAGTGTTGTATATACAGTCATACCTGGTTATGTCGATATCAGATACACCTCGAGTACACTAGATTGTGGGTTCGAGCCACTAAGCAGGTTGGCTCGGAATCAGAATAATGTGTCTGAGTTGAGTGACATGTCTACCCGCAGACTGTTGTTTCAGTGAGCTAGCACTATAAAATCCAACTCGGGGTGTTGGTCTAGTACAAAGTGGACCTGAACATGTTCTCATTGAAAATTAACTTGTTCTCGCCATGATATAGCTGAAAAATTGCTGAATTGGCGTTAAGCAACAATCACTCACTCAATCTCAGATAAGTTGTTTCTTTGGATAACTAAAAGTAAGAAGTTTGACATTATGAGGTTCGACTGTATACAATGTTTAAACTTCAGTCATCATTAGAAACATCAAGACCTCATTAATTGCATGTATATGATGAGAGATCAATATAGTACCTATTAACTTTCTTATGCATACCATGATGGAAACTTAATCTACTTTTGAATATTTGACAAGGGGTAAATTTTCAGAACCCAGAAAAAATGTAATCTGCATCCATCAAGCCAATACTGAATGCTCAATTTTATGGAGAACACAAGTTTTCACTATTTTAGTGAAGTTCATGTTACTTGTTTTCAATTTTCTATGTTTTATGCTTGTCTTTGTCTAATTTTCTTTGAAAGAAACATTTGAATATACCAAAGAGAACCGTAAATTGAAGAAGGACGGACAGTTCAATGGTATGTTAAATAACAAAAGACAGTACAATTGCCAAAGGAAAAAGGATAAACAATGATCTCCCAAATATTACACAGAAAACTTAAGATTGAGAAACACAAACCAAACAAAAATAGGGGTTGAACAGTTTTAACAGGTACCTGTTTCAGGGAAGATTAGAAACATCACTATTTATTAAATTTTTATTCTAACTGAGGACTTGGCAGTATTAATCAATTAGTTAATATTAGTTGATATTCTTCATTCAATTGGATATTAATCAAATTTAAAAATAAAAAATGACAAAGTCCAACTTTCCGCATCTTTTTCCGCCATTAAAAATGATAAGTCCAAATTTCCGACATAAAAAATGACAAAGTTCAACTTTCCGCATCTTTTTCCGCCATTAAAAATGATAAAGTCCAAATTTCCACACTTTTTCCGACTTAAAAAATGACAAGTCCAAATTTCCGCATCTTTTTCCGCCATTAAAAATGATTAAATCCAATTTTCCGACATAAAAAATGACAAAGTTCAAATTTCCGCACTTTTCCCGACCTAAAAAATGGCAAAGTCCAAATTTCCAAGCTGTTTCCGAATATTTCCGGATTATTTCATTCGGAATTCCGAACTCTATTCGGAATCTCCTGCTACGGGTGCTAAAGTTTATATTATGTTTGTAGCATGTTAAGTATTATGTACAATAATTCACTCTCATGTTAATACATAAATTGTCAGATTTCCAGGGTTAAAGAATGGACTCAACACAAATTATATACTAGAAACCCTATATATTCATATATATTTCTTCCAAAATCCCTATATTTTACCCTATAAATTAAACAAAAAATTCTTATAATCCTATATTTTTTAGACTAAAAGTGGCTTGACACCCTGAATAACTTATTTGATACTGTATGTATCGTGTATTAAGAACACCTAGATAATTGGGGCTGTCGTGGCCGTGATCGATGGTAGTTGGATTTACAACTACATATGCAATCAGTGCCTCTCACCACTGATGTTGTGAGTTCGAATATCGATCAGGGCGAGATGTACATCATTATGTGCTAAAGTCTGTCATTGACTTGCGACAGGTCGGTGGTTTTCTCCGGGTACTCCGATTTCCCCACCAATAAAACTGACTGCCAAGAATTAACAGAAATATTATTGAAAGTGGCATTAAACACCATAAAACCAACCAACCAACAATCCTAGATAATTAGTTGCTGATGACAAACTCTAGAATGAAAACTGACTGGTAAATTGATATGATGAGATTTACTTTTGAGTGAGCGCTGACGACCGTTGTGAGGTGACTGTTTATTCGAGTTAAATTAATGCATGAGGAAGGTGTTAAACTGGCCGTTTACAGCAGGCGACCGTAAATTCAAGTGACTGTATTTTTAATGTCATTGTGAGAGTTTTATGTACGTCTTACAAACATAGACATTTTAAATACTAGATAAATATACAAAAAAATGTATTAAAAAAATATATATATATATACAAACACTGTATATCATTCACAAGAATGTTAGTATAAGGCTTGCTTGATTCAAGTTATCATATATTATTTTTTGATGCACATATTGTTGACTATGAAAAAGAAAATGTAAACAGTGATGGTCAACGATTCCACCAATATCAACAAAACAAACAATCGCCTCTCATCTTATCTCACTGAAAACAAAAACAAAAAAGACCACAATATTTGACATTTGAAATTCAGGTCCTGTGGCTTGCGACAGTAAATGACAGGATCTCCACAAAACAATGCATATCTGAACAAACAAAGAAAAATGACACAAATTCGTTTCCACTTAAAAATACCACATACTGTAACAGAAATGAATGACAACATGGACAGTACAATAGCAGGGTCAATGAATGACAGCATAAACATGGACAGTACAATAGCAGGGTCAATGAATGACAACATAAACATGGACAGTAGAATAGCAGGGTCAATGAATGACAACATAAACATGGACAGTACAATAGCAGGGTCAATGAATGACAACAAAAACATGGACAGTAGAACTGCAGGGTCAATGAATGACAACATAAACATGGACAGTAGAATAGCAGGGTCAATGAATGACAACATAAACATGGACAGTAGAATAGCAGGGTCAATGAATGACAACATAAACATGGACAGTAGAATAGCAGGGTCAATGAATGACAACATAAACATGGACAGTACAATAGCAAGGTCAATGAATGACAACATAAACATGGACAGTAGAACTGCAGGGTCAATGAATGACAACATAAACATGGACAGTAGAACTGCAGGGTCAATGAATGACAACATAGATATGGACAGTAGAACTGCAGGGTCAATGAATGACAACATAAATATGGACAGTAGAACTGCAGGGTCAATGAATGACAACATAAACATGGACAGTACAATAGCAGGGTCAATGAATGACAACATAAACATGGACAGTACAATAGCAGGGTCAATGAATGACAACATAAACATGGACAGTACAATAGCAGGGTCAATGAATGACAGCATAAACATGGACAGTACAATAGCAGGGTCAATGAATGACAACATAAACATGGACAGTACAATAGCAGGGTCAATGAATGACAACATAAACCATACATGCCAACTCTACCGATTTACGCGGTAGTCTACCGAATTTGTAAGTCTTCTACCGCCTACCGATTTTAGATGTTTTCCTACCGATTTTAGATGTTTTCCTATCGATCTTAGATGTTTTCCTTCCGATTTTAGATGTTTTCCTATCGATTTTAGATGTTTTCCTATCGATTTTAGATGTTTTCCTATCGATTTTTGATGTTTTCCTATCGATTTTAGATGTTTTCCTACCGATTTTAGATGTTTTCCTATCGATTTTAGATGTTTTCCTATCAATTTTAGATGTTTTCCTACCGATTTTAGATGTTTTCCTACCGATTTTAGATGTTTTCCTATCGATTTTAGATGTTTTCCTACCGATTTTAGATGTTTTCCTACCGATTTTAGATGTTTTCCTACCGATTTTAGATGTTTTCCTATCGATTTTAGATGTTTTCCTACCGATTTTAGATGTTTTCCTGCCGATTTTAGATGTTTTCCTATCGATTTTAGATGTTTTCCTATCGATTTTAGATGTTTTCCTACCGATTTTAGATGTTTTCCTTTCGATTTTAGATGTTTTCCTACCGATTTTAGATGTTTTCCTACCGATTTTAGATGTTTTCCTATCGATTTTAGATGTTTTCCTACCGATTTTAGATGTTTTCCTACCGATTTTAGATGTTTTCCTTTCGATTTTAAAACAAATGTAAAAAAATAATTATCGTGAATTGTTCACATGTTGATTATTCTTGTAGATTTCTACGACGTATAAATGTGTACAAATCCAAATTATTTAGGCCCTTTCCGTAATCGTTTCCCTCATTACCTATGATAACTGATGCACAGTAAAACTGGCCTTTCTCGTAAAAAATATTTAATCATTTAAGTTCACGTTCAAGTTCTTTATTCACTCGGACACATATATATGCGCGACGTCACACAAGTGTAACAAGAGGAATATTATACAAATTATTTTACATAATGACGGATATAACTAACCTAAAATAATACAGCCTCAGAATATAATTACAAAAAATTTTGCAATTTTGATATAAATAATGACAATTTTTTCAGAACCTTAACATTACACAAAGATAACAGGCCTTTCATTTTGTGCATGTTTGCATATCTAGTATAATAAATTGGAATAAATTTACATCTAAGCCTTTGTACATCAGCAGGGGTACATTCAAATAAAAAATTAAATTCAGTACCTAAACCAACATTACACAGATGACAAATACGTTCTTCTCTGAGAGTATTCGACCATCTTCCAGTTTCTATTGGAAGTTTAATGCTATTGCATCTAAACTTTGTTATCATGTTTCTCTCATGTGGTAATAATTTCAATAAGTATTTCTCTAAATTAAATTCATTTTTAAATATGCCATAAAATTCTCCCCTAGAAGAGTTCTCAATTTGGTTAAACCAGTTTTGAATATATTGATCAGTCAGATTTTGCTTAACAATAAATTTTAGTTGCACTGAATGAACTGGCTGTTGTTGGTTCCATAGATAATTAAGCCCAGTTTTCTCAAAAATTGATTTGATAAAATTTAGCCACTTAAATTGAACATTATCAATAATACTCAAATTAAACATAATCTTATATAAAATACAACTAAGTTTCTTCTCGTTTGGAATAAGTCTATTCCAAAAATATACAATCCTTAATTTTATACATAATATATCTAAAGGTGTTCTACCAAGTTCTCCGTATGTCATACAATTTGGAGTAGTGGTTCTAACGCCCAAAATATTTCTACAGAACTGAAGGTGAAGTTTTTCTAGTTGCTTAGTGTTCTCATAACCCCATACTTCACAGCCATAAGTAAGTATTGGAAGTATAAGTGTATCAAACAATTTAAATTGTAAATCTATTGGAATCGATATATTTCTCAATTTTCATTACAAACAATATAAAGCTTTGCGAGCTTGATCCATCAATTTAGCTCTTGCCTTCACAAAAGAGCCGTTATAATTAAATATAACACCTAGATATGAATAAGAGTCTTCAATTTGTAAACTCTCTCCACATAGCTTAAAAATAGGTTGATTTTTTTATTTTACAAAATATTATTACTTTAGTCTTTTGCAAGTTAACCTTCAATTTCCAATGACCCCCCTCATAGAGGGTGTGCCGGGGGTAGAATAGGCACCAGGTTTCTCCGCCCTAGAGGCACTAGTCCTCTAAAAGAGGTCAACCCCGCGGGAACCCCGGGGAATAGAAATGGGACCGAGAGCTTCTTCGGCTTGAAGGGGCGTCCGTCGGTTGTGCGGGATGCATAAATTCACAACCAACCCGTCCTGCGTATGAGACGTAAATAAAACCGAGGTCCCGTGTTGAGAGATTGCCACCCTCTCCGCACGTTAAAGAACCCAGTGTAACTGCTCATTATGAGCATTATGCTCATGATGAGTGGTCCATAAGAGACCTGTTACACTGTCAAAATTATCCGTCCATACCCATCACCTTTCCTTGTTTTGAGTCCCGTGGCGTTTAAATTTTTAAATGTTCTCGTCCTGAATATAGCTGAAAAATTGCTCGCTGGACGTTAAACACCAATCAATCAATCAATCAATCAATCAATCAATTTCCAATGATGACAATACTTTTCAAATATAGCCATAGCAGACTTACACATTTCTAAAAGTTTTCGTCCAAAATTATTTTGGTCTGCATTCACACTGAGTATATCTTTTTAAGGAAATATTATTATCAAGTAAAACTTGGTAGTCATAGCAATATGACATCTAAATAGGCCATCTTCTACATTTACATCCATAACATTCAAAAAAGTTTCATCTGGTTCTGAAAAATCTTCTAAAACAGCTCTTTTAGCATTAAAATCTTCAACAAGTGCACATTTCATGTCTTTTTCTATCAAATTTACTAATTCATTTTCAATATCTAAAAATGCATTTATTGACGAATATAGAGAGTTTTCAGGTGGGATGTATACACATCCCAATAAAAGGTCATTATTAAATACTTAAATTTAATATGATTTTTAAGATTATTTCTATATACAACAAAACGATCTGGGATATTTAAAATGTCATATTTGTCAGTTTTTGTCTCTATAAAAATACATACTGTATATCATGTGTTGTATTTAACTGTATAAATTCAGGTAATAAAAGTTTTGACTTGATACCACAAACATTTTATTTCTGAAAAATTAAGTTTCTGTTTTTTAGACCTTGGGGCATTTTCATCAGTCGCTTCTCTTGCTTGCATGTCCTATTGATAGTGGTTGTCCGGGTTTCTAGGAGGGGGAAAGCGCATATGAGGTTCTCGGTTTCCAGGTTGAAGAAAGCGCATCTTTACAATTTCATATGTGAATATTAGCATGTTTTTTTTATCAACTGTGAATGTGAAAAAATTGTGAAAAATAAGTTATTTAAGTCTCAAATATATTAGTAAATCTTCCTTGTTTTCAACAATAAACCAGGAAATGTTTTTTTCCACTTTAATTGTAAAACATACTCGACAATAGGCACTCATAATTGATGATATCTTATTGTAACACACACAAGAGATGACGTGGATTAAATGATTTTAAGTAACATAACCCCGCTATTTTATATTGAAGTGTATTTATCAAGCCAGTAGATTGATTAATCATATATGTACATTTGTATGTAATCATATTCAACGTACATCTGTCAATTAAATTGCGATGTTCGAGTTTGATATGGTAAAACTCGTGATTTTATTATTCATGGGACCATTTATTAAGTTCGACTGTTCGAGGTATCAGTGTTCGAGCGAAAGATTTTTTTTAATCGGCAAACCTCGGGTGAGTCCGCCTCTCTCCCTCAATACCTCGGCTGTAATACGGTATTTGATATGCGTCTACGCGTCACATTTCTTCGCCGAAAAATATTCTGATTCCCAATGTTGCTGAAAAAAATATTTGGGTTTTGGTGGAGGAAAAAAAAAATAATATGATTCAGAGTTTTTGTCATTTAACCTAATGTTAAATTCTGGAAAAAAAAATTCCCGCTTTGCGCGACGAAAAAAAAATATTCTAACTCTTGTGTTGTCCGAAAAAAAAATTCTGAAGGAAACAAAAAACCATAAACCCCCCCCCTCCCCCCCTTCAAGTTAGATGGTCGGTCCCTTAATACCTCCTTCATTGAAGATTTCCGAAAGTAGTTCCAATGGGAGCTATCGTAATACGGACGAAGTATGATGAAGGTACGGAATCAGCCGAAGTTCCGACGAATGGGGGGGTGGGGGTGGGGGGTGGGGAACCCTAGACCTCCTACCACTTTTAATCTCTCGAGGGTTGGCATGTATGCATAAACATGAACAGTACAATAGCAGGGTCAATGAATGACAACATAAACATGGACAGTAGAATAGCAGGGTCAATGAATGGCGACATAAACATGGACAGTAGAATAGCATGGTCAATGAATGACAACATAAACATGGACAGTACAATAGCAGGGTCAATGAATGACAACATAAACATGGACAGTACAATAGCAGGGTCAATGAATGACAACATAAACATGGACAGTAGAATAGCAGGGTCAATGAATGACAACATAAACATGGATAGTACAATAGCAGGGTCAATGAATGACAACATAAACATGGACAGTAGAACTGCAGGGTCAATGAATGACAACATAAATATGGACAGTAGAACTGCAGGGCCGATGAATGACAACATAAACATGGACAGTATAATAGCAGGGTCAATGAATGACAACATAAACATGGACAGTACAATAGCAGAGTCAATGAATGACAACATAAACATGGACAGTACAATAGCAGGGTCAATGAATGACAACATAAACATGGACAGTACAATAGCAGGGTCAATGAATGACAACATAAACATGGACAGTAGAATAGCAGGGTCAATGAATGACAACATAAACATGGACAGTAGAATAGCAGGGTCAATGAATGACAACATAAACATGGACAGTATAATAGCAGGATCAATGAATGACAACATAAACATGGACAGTACAATAGCAGGGTCAATGAATGACAACATAAACATGGACAGTACAATAGCAGGGTCAATGAATGACAACATAAACATGGACAGTAGAATAGCAGGGTCAATGAATGACAACATAAACATGGACAGTACAATAGCAGGGTCAATGAATGACAACAAAAACATGGACAGTAGAATAGCAGGGTCAATGAATGACAACATAAACATGGACAGTAGAATAGCAGGGTCAATGAATGACAACATAAACATGGACAGTAGAATAGCAGGGTCAATGAATGACAACATAAACATGGACAGTAGAATAGCAGGGTCAATGAATGGCGACATAAACATGGACAGTAGAATAGCATGATCAATGAATGACAACATAAACATGGACAGTACAATAGCAGGGTCAATGAATGACAACATAAACATGGACAGTAGAATAGCATGATCAATGAATGACAACATAAACATGGACAGTACAATAGCAGGGTCAATGAATGACAACATAAACATGGACAGTAGAACTGCAGGGTCAATGAATGACAACATAAACATGGACAGTACAATAGCAGGGTCAATGAATGACAACAAAAACATGGACAGTAGAACTGCAGGGTCAATGAATGACAACATAAACATGGACAGTAGAATAGCAGGGTCAATGAATGACAACATAAACATGGACAGTACAATAGCAGGGTCAATGAATGACAACATAAACATGGACAGTAGAATAGCAGGGTCAATGAATGACAACATAAACATGGACAGTACAATAGCAGGGTCAATGAATGACAACATAAACATGGACAGTAGAACTGCAGGGTCAATGAATGACAACATAAACATGGACAGTAGAACTGCAGGGTCAATGAATGACAACATAAACATGGACAGTAGAACTGCAGGGTCAATGAATGACAACATAAACATGGACAGTAGAATAGCAGGGTCAATGAATGACAGCATAAACATGGACAGTAAAATAGCAGGGTCAATGAATGACAACATAAACATGGACAGTAGAATAGCAGGGTCAATGAATGACAACATAAACATGGACAGTAGAACTGCAGGGTCAATGAATGACAACATAAACATGGACAGTAGAACTGCAGGGTCAATGAATGACAACATAAACATGGACAGTAGAATAGCAGGATCAATGAATGACAACATAAACATGGACAGTACAATAGCAGGGTCAATGAATGACAACATACACATGGACAGTAGAACTGCAGGGTCAATGAATGACAACATAAACATGGACAGTAGAACTGCAGGGTCAATGAATGACAACATAAACATGGACAGTATAATAGCAGGGTCAATGAATGACAACATAAACATGGACAGTAGAACTGCAGGGTCAATGAATGACAACATAAACATGGACAGTACAATAGCAGGGTCAATGAATGACAACATAAACATGGACAGTACAATAGCAGGGTCAATGAATGACAACATAAACATGGACAGTAGAATAGCAGGGTCAATGAATGACAACATAAACATGGACAGTAGAATAGCAGGGTCAATGAATGACAACATAAACATGGACAGTAGAATAGCAGGGTCAATGAATGACAACATAAACATAGACAGTAGAATAGCAGGATCAATGAATGACAACATAAACATGGACAGTACAATAGCAGGGTCAATGAATGACAACATAAACATGGACAGTAGAATAGCAGGGTCAATGAATGACAACATAAACATGGACAGTACAATAGCAGGGTCAATGAATGACAACATAAACATGGACAGTAGAATAGCAGGGTCAATGAATGACAACATAAACATGGACAGTAGAACTGCAGGGTCAATGAATGACAACATAAACATGGACAGTAGAACTGCAGGGTCAATGAATGACAACATAAACATGGACAGTACAATAGCAGGGTCAATGAATGACAACATAAACATGGACAGTAGAACTGCAGGGTCAATGAATGACAACATAAACATGGACAGTAGAACTGCAGGGTCAATGAATGACAACATAAACATGGACAGTAGAATAGCAGGGTCAATGAATGACAACATAAACATGGACAGTACAATAGCAGGGTCAATGAATGACAACATAAACATGGACAGTAGAATAGCAGGGTCAATGAATGACAACATAAACATGGACAGTAGAATAGCAGGGTCAATGAATGACAACATAAACATGGACAGTAGAATAGCAGGGTCAATGAATGACAACATAAACATGGACAGTAGAATAGCAGGGTCAATGAATGACAACATAAACATGGACAGTATAATAGCAGGGTCAATGAATGACAACATAAACATGGACAGTACAATAGCAGGGTCAATGAATGACAACATAAACATGGACAGTACAATAGCAGGGTCAATGAATGACAACATAAACATGGACAGTAGAATAGCAGGGTCAATGAATGACAACATAAACATGGACAGTAGAATAGCAGGGTCAATGAATGACAACATAAACATGGACAGTAGAACTGCAGGGTCAATGAATGACAACATAAACATGGACAGTAGAATAGCAGGGTCAATGAATGCTCACAGTAAACTGACTACTAGCTAGTGTTTGCATCGTAATTCCTTTACATATTCAAATCATATTTATGAAAAGCAAAGCTATATATAAACAATATCTAAGTCAAGTCTGAAAGCCATCATTTTCTCCATGGATTTCTAAGAACTGAATTATGGTCCTTGAAGATGTGGAAAAGGTGAAAATGTTCTTGTTAGTGCATATCACAAAATAGTGCATTACCGGTGTCATATGGTGTTTTGAACCCCATGATATATTGACCCTGGGTAAATATTTCAGGGGTTCAAAATACCATATGAAACCGGTACACATGCAGGACAGGTATATCTGAACTGTGAAGTGAGTGAGTGTACACATTATAATCTTCTTTATATTGAAAAGTAAAAACCATATTGGAGAGCTGATATATGTTGTTTGCTAGATGGTCCTCGGTGTGACCAAGGATGGGAACATGTAAACATGTCATGTTACAAAGTAGTAGAAACTGAACCCCTTGTCATGGAAGATGGTCCTCGGTGTGACCAAGGATGGGAACATGTAAACATGTCATGTTACAAAGTAGTAGAAACTGAACCCCTTGTCATGGAAGATGCTCGGTGTGACCAAGGATGGGAACATGTAAACATGTCATGTTACAAAGTAGTAGAAACTGAATCCCTTGTCATGGAAGATGCTCGGTGTGACCAAGGATGGGAACATGTAAACATGTCATGTTACAAAGTAGTAGAAACTGAACCCCTTGTCATGGAAGATGCTCGGTGTGACCAAGGATGGGAACATGTAAACATGTCATGTTACAAAGTAGTAGAAACTGAACCCCTTGTCATGGAAGATGCTCGGTGTGACCAAGGATGGGAACATGTAAACATGTCATGTTACAAAGTAGTAGAAACTGAACCCCTTGTCATGGAAGATGCTATTGGTGTTTGTGCAGTGGATGATGCTAATCTGCTAGAACTTTACAGTAATGAAGAAATGATGACTTTCTTATATAAGGTGCTGGATAATATGGACATATTTATTGTTTGTTTATTTGAAAAATCCAGTTGGTTTTACACACTTCAATGTGTATTAGACTACATATGATAAAAACAATTCTTATTTAGAAGTAAGTTTAATTTTTACATTTTGTTTCATTTTTTTGCGTTTTTTTTTTTAAACAGCCCCTTTCCGCTAAGAACGGGGTATTAAGGAGTAAGAGCAAAGACTGGTTGGCTCGGAATCAGAATAATGTGTCCGAATGAGTGGCATGCCTACCCGCGGACAATTGTTTCAGTGAGCTATCACTATATAAAGATCCAACTCAGCGTGTTGGTCAAGTACAAAGCGTACATCGTCATCATGTCATCAAATATAACTTATTCTAGCTCCATGATATAACTAAAAAAAAATGCCCATTTTGGCGTTAAACAATAATCACTCGCTCATATTTCCTACACTTGAGCTAGAGAAAGTTAGAACTAGATCAATCAAAATTTAGGGGGGAAAAGGAAATATCCCCATATTCCATGCCATTCAGACCCTAGCTACGACACTGACCTCCGATGAGTGTTGTGAAGTTGATAAATATTTTAGGTTTGCTCAGTGTCGTCTTAATAGCATCATAGGCCCCCGGGCAAAGCAATACACTGTCGAAATATCTAGATCGGAAAACCATATATATTTTCATTAATTAATACATAATTATATTTCAGTTATCTTTTTTTTTTACATTTGCGAAATCAATCATTGGTATTTAAGGCAAGTGTTTAAATAACCTTCATATTTCTCGAGTATAGACTGCACGTTTTTGACGAGCGTTACGGTATACAGGTAATATGTAAATGTGTGGATAGTTATTTGGCACTAGACGGTGACACAGGCGCTCGTGTTCGAACAAGATGAAATAAGGAAAAAGAGATGAAATAATAAAGAAATTTTAGTGAAAATAAATTTGTTAACAGTTAGTTAAGAAAAGGGGGTTGGAAATTCTGTGCCACGAGCGCCTGTGGACGGCGAGATGTTGGAAATACAAAGTACACATATTAAAGTGATTCGGGATTGTCAGTACTGGACATGGAATTGGATTTAGCTATTGTATATAACTCGGGTAAGGAGAATTTTATTTTTTTCTCGGGAATTCACTTGATAAAATTGGTTCATTCATAGCAAATCTCATCACTAAAAATAGCTAATAATTGTTCAACATATCTTTTGTGTGTATGTCTCATTTATCAGTCATGAATGTTTGTATTGTTAATGATGCCTCATGTGGGCCCTATGATTAGGCAACAAAATGTATTCTTCTTCTTCTATAGCACACACAGTCAGACGTCTCATAAATTTCATTAATTAAAGGTTCTTTGGAGCGACCATTTTTAAAAATTTGCACTGTCGCAATATTGGCGCAGTAAAAGAGTATATTTTTCCCTGACACTGCTGTTTTCCCCACAAAACAGTAGAAACTGCTATAGGACTGATACAGTTCTAGAAAAGACATAGAAGCAGGGACGTCTTAACAGCATTGTAGTCCCCCAGGGACGTCTTGACCGCATTATATAGTCCCCCAGGGACGTCTTGACAGCATTGTAGTCCCCCAGGAACGTCTTGACAGCATTATAGTCGGCACAGCATTATAGTCCCCCAGACACAGCCCATTATAGTCGGCACAGACCACTTGGTATCATCAAAATTAGCATTCATTTTGTTCATTATCTATAGTAAAAATATTGATACCGGTATATTGAAGTTGAAAGTTTACAACCTTAAAATATATTTGAAAGCCTAGCAAGTCCAGCGGTACGTAGACATAAATTATATATACTTTATATAGGAAGTGGTCCCCGTGATCCATGGTAAAGGGCTTGCCACGACAGATTTAGATAAAAATCTAATAAAACCCCCATGATTTACACCTAAAAAGGCCTGCCGCCATCTCATGTTGTAGATGGGATTGGGGTCTTAATTAATATATTTAAGTGGAAAATTTACGATCCAATCGTTTATCAGAGAACTGAACATGTCTGCCCATTACAGCAACCATGCATATACAAAATGTACGTTTATAGAAAATGACCCCTCCCCCTCCGTGATAAAAGGCAATTCTACCTCACCATTTATACATTGGAAGTGTAATGCTACCGACGTAAAGTTTTTTATTTTTATTTTAAGAATAAAATATGAATTTGTATTATTAGTTTATGTATTCAAAAACATAATTTGTTTGTTTGATGTCTATTGGAGTAAAGTATTCACTATTTTTTCCCATGGTATTTGTAAAGCACGCGCAAGAATTTTCGTCACCTGTTTTGTCCCTATATAAGAAAAAGTTTTCTAAACGCGCTAAATCTTTTTTCAAACAAACCATATTAATATCTCTATTATATATTGTAGATATTTAAAAATTTTGTATTTAGAATAAATATGTTCACCTAAAATACATTATTTAGTCCTCAAGTGTAACTCAGTTACGTTAATCATAAAATTAATTTTTTTACTAACCAAAGACAACAAATCTAAAATCATAAACACTCAGAACCCTCCCCCTTTTTGCAATATGATTGATTGATCAGTGATTGGGAAAGGCAAGGGGCATGGGCCGTTTGATACATACAGTTTTGTAATTCTGTACCGGTAGATGCCCCATACAAAAATTAAAAGGCCCATAGAATATTTTAGTTTTTACAAAGACTACATTGAAATGGCCCATTGAATGTTGTGATGATGGGGCCGCAATGGTCCATAATCATTTCCTCTTTCCTGATCACTGATTGATTGATTGATGTTGGTTGAAAACGGGGGACGGATAGGCCAATGGGCAAAACAAAATTAAACGCCACAGGACTCGAAACAAGGAAAGGTGATGGGTAGAGATGGAGAATTTCGCCAGTGCAACAGGTCTCTTAATGAGCTGTTACACTGGGTTCTTAATTGTGCGAAGAGGGTGGCAATCTCTCAACACGGGACCTCAGTTTTATTTACATCTCATCCGAAGGACGGGTTGGTTGTGAATTTATACATCCCGCATAACCGACGGACGCCCCTTCAAGCCGAAGAAGCTCTCGGTCCCATTTCTATACCGCGGGGTTGGCCTCTTTTAGAGGACTAGTGCTTCTAGGATGGAGAAACCTGGTGCCTATTCTACCGCTGGCACACCCTCTGGGAGAGGGTCCTTTTTGCAATAAAAATAAATAATTCTTAAATTAACATTTGACGATTAAATGTATTTTAAGTGAAAATTAAGACTATTAGTTACTAAAAATTAAATAAACAAAACAGAGAAAGCGTCATTTCCTCACAAATGTCTGTGTGGGGGTAGGGGGAAATGGGGGCAATTTACTCCCCATCTATCTTCTTTCTATGGCATCTCTCCTATCTAGAGGCAAAGTCCCATCTGATTGGAGACGGGCCAATGTCATCCCTGTCTTTAAGAAGGGTGAGAAATACCTTGCAAGCAACTATAGGCCGGTATCTTTGACTTGCATCTGCTACAAGGTATTAGAACACATGCATGTAGTTACATATGTATGTCTAACATGGTGAAACATCTTGAAATTCATGACATCTTAGTGGACTGCCAACATGGCTTCAGGGCCAAGAGAAGTTGTGAGACACAATTAATCTCTCTTACACAGGAGATAACCAACCATCTCCACTATGGAATACAAAATGACTTAATAATTCTTGACTTTTCTAAAGCCTTTGATAAAGTGTCCCATAAGAAACTACTATTCAAACTTGATAATTATGCCATAAGAGATACCACCTTAAAATGGATTGGATCCTTCTTGAACAACAGAACTTCCAGTTGTCAGTGGGGTACCCCATGGTCTGTCCTGGGACCCCTTCTCTTTCTCACATTTATAAATGACCTACCCCTGTAACCAGAAGCAGTATCACAAACTCATCTCTTTCCTGATGACTATATTCTGTATAGACCAATTAGGCACTTCTCCGACTGAAACACTGCAAAATGACTTGGATAAGCTAGCACAATGGGGCATGCAATTCCACCCTTGCACAGGTCTTTCAACACTTTCAAAAGTAGGAGGCTATTTTGAAAAAGTAGGTGTAGAACGGTAAGAGAAGCAAGGCTGAACAATGTAGTCTGGGATTCTGTGGGCCACCAAGGCCCCCAGAAGCTGTAGGGTAAATGGTGCAAAATCCTGCATTCTGGGGGTTTCCTGACACATATTATAACTTCCTAAAATTCTTATTTTACATATATTTATTTTTTGTTTTACTTAAGCCTCCTTCCATTCAAAATGTCAAGTTGTTTGGAATTTTGCATCAATTTCAAATTGCTCTGAGTTTATTGTCAGATATTTAATTATAATCATATTAAATTTTATTACTGTTTCATTTTACACAAACAAAAGCTTCATGCCAAATACCTAAAGATAAATCATTGCATCATTCAAAATGCCTGTTTATAATGTGAAATATTTCAAATTTTGAAGCAAAATTTGACTTTACAGATTAATAATCTGTGACTAACTTTATATCATCCAATAATGGAACAGATAATGTTTCCAAAATATCTTTCTTTTCTTTTATTAGCCATTTGGCAATGGAACTCTGATCGGGGAAACTCAATTTTCGGTTTATAAAATTTGTTCATGCCATACACGGGGAACCAGACTCGCTGGCCAATGAAAAACGGAGACTCTTCTACCTGTTTGGCTTGCATTGTTTACAATTGAGAGGTCAATAGTCGTGACGATAATAAGCGATGGGTAATGGGAAAAAAACCTGCTGTCGTTGTCACCAGTCTTCACTAACAACTTTTTGACCCACAAGCCATTCAGACTTCTTGAGTTGTAGAATTCAGGAGTCCAAATGCAAATTCACTGGCCCAAATAAAAACAAAAATAATTTCACATGTTTATTATTATATCAATTTGCAGCTATTCTCTCACAAAAATATCAAGCTTTTCCTGCAGTGGTTGCTTTCAACCAAGGGCTACCAATTTTCCATTTCTTATTTTAGTAATGCAAATTAACTGTATATATATTTTTCTGAACATTGTTTGTTAAAACAAGTCTGCTCTGAAGTAAACATTTTGTAGAATTTTTTTTTTATATAAACAAGTGTGGACACAGAAATGTGCTGTCCAAAAGGCAAGTGTGGATGTCAATATTTCATATTATTAACTTTAAAAAAAAAAAAATTCATGGACACAGGGGTCCTGGATTTTTTTAATAAAAAACTAATCATGGATTATTATTTTTGCTTAAAGTCTGGTCCTGTGTTTTTATTTCAAATTTTCATCATAGCCCCCCTCCCAAGGGATATAAAATTGTATCATTAATAATAAATTAATAAATAATAAATTCAGATTTTCTATTTAAAATAAATCTCATTTACAAAACCACTGATATTTGTTCAATTTTTAACGTTGATTTAAACTTTAGTCGCAACAAATTTTTATTTTTCTCTTTAACTGTCGAAACATATCATTTATTTAACTGTGAAATTCACAAATAAAATTCTCCCCCCCCCCTTTTTTCCCTGTTTTCTTGTTTAAATCAATGATCAACAATATTCCAGAATCAAACAAATGAATAAATATAACATAGATTTCTTTTACATGCATTTTTTTACTATGCGGAGTCGGTGTGTTTTAAATCGGTCATCCAATCAGGACGCTCATTATTCTTGTCCAAGATAAAAATACATCGCTAAAATTACCTGTGGGTGTTTCCCCACTTCAACTCGTAAACTTGCATAGAAATCGGAGATATTTCGTCATAAAACTTCACACATGGTTTTGTCCATCATATTTCTTGAAGACGAACATAAAATTTTATTGCATTTATCAATATTTTATGAATATCAACAGTTTTTTCAACACCGTATCTGTTTCTCGATACAGCTGCAACTTCAACTCGTAAATTTACATAGAAATCGGAGATATTTCGTCATAAAACTTCACACATGGTTTTGTCTATCATATTTCTTGAAGACAAACATAAAATTTTATTGCATTTATCAATATTTTATGAGTATCAACAGTTTTTTCAACACCGTATCTGTTTCTCGATACAGCCGCCCGATTACAGTGACCTGTGACCCAGATTAGTGCGTTCCACCAGTTTTTTCTTAATAATGTTGTTTAATAAAGCAAAGTATTTTATTTAAATTCACAGAGAAATACAAATTTCAGTGGATCTTTTCAACCATTTGTCAGGAAAAAGCTTGTAATATTTGTCCATTTCAAAGGTTTCAATATTGCACAAAAGACAAGTTTAAATTTGGTGCCAAATTGATATCCAATAATTGTTACGTGTCCGATCCAGAGTGATTCTTGTTCTTATATTTCAAATATTTATATTTTCGTTCATTAATGCGTTTCTGAGATTGCGACTTCAATTTTGTCAATGTCCTTGAACTTCATCATATCATGGAAGAACAATAAATGATACTATAAAAGAGTTTTGATCTGGCGTTTAACTTTAGTTTTAATCAAAATAAATTATGGACAAATTGGAGATCAAAAGGGCTCTTTTATACAACAAACCCAGATTGTTATGGGATTACGCCTTTTTTATCCTTGATACATAAAAAGTAACCGGTGGCAGAGTAAAATGTAGACGTCGAATTTCGGCGGCAACCGGCTTCAAATGAAAGCCCTGCTTGCAAATGTAACTCTATAGTCTGTCACACGATCTAAAACACCTTTCAAATACAACTACATCTTAGAAGGACACATTCTTGAATCAGTAGATACAACAAAATACCTTGGAATCGCCATCTCGTCCAACCTGACCTGGAATACACACATAAACAACATAGCATCAAAAGCACAGAAATTATTAGGATTTTTTTTAGAAGAAACCTCCAAATAAAGAATGACACATAAATCCTTAGTTAGCTCAATTCTGGAATACTACTCAACCATCTCGCCACACACTAAAAAACAGAAAAGCGAAATATAAAAAAATCAACACAGAGAAGCCAGTTACACAACAGGTAGATTCCGTGCTGGACCCCCTAGAATGGAATTCCCTAGAAACATGCAGAAACATTGCCAAAGTCTCTATGCTATACAAAATTACACACAATCTGGTTGCCATCAATCCAGACTTCTATATCTCTTCTCGGACATCACTCACACAACACAGTCATAGTCTTTGATACAAGTCCTTCAGCACATCCACTGACTACTTCAAATTCAGCTTCTTCCCTCATACAGTTGTCCTTTGGAATGCATTACCACCTGATATTGTCTCTGCTTCCTCTTTAGATCAGTTTAAATCACAGATCCAAACCCACTACATCTAAACAGTTTCCATTATATATGTAAATAGGTTACTTTTTAAAAATTATTGATTAATTGTAAATTTATGATCTGTTCACGCCGATGCATAGTCGTCACAGTTGACAGAGCATTGTATGATGTAGATGTAGATCTTTGTGAAATATTTTACCAGTGACATATTGATTTATGTGACAGCGATTGTCCAAGTTAAAATCTCCATTTACCTGATTAAAATATGTTTACACTATTAAGTGGAAATGACCGATTTAGGTTCGTTAAAACATTTACTAAGGGAGCACTTGATCGTGCCAAATTTGATTTGTTTTTATTTGAATTTCTTAATGTCCTATATTTTACTTGAAGACAAAATGAATAAAAACAATAAAATATATTTAAGAAATAAATCGTGGAAACCAGAATGTGTTTGGAGTTTTAACATGGGTTGGCAGATATTAGTATTTTAAAACACATACTGGCTTCCATGAATTATTTCGAATCTGTTTTCTAAGAGTACAAATACGGTAGTATAATTTGATTGGAAGACGGTAATTATGTCTCCTCTTCGAACGAAGGGAGACATATTGTTTTAGTCTGATTTTTTTCTTCCGCTTCTTCTCGGCGAAGTTTGTCCGGACCATAACTTTTTTGTCTTTCGAGATAGGTCAATGATATTGGGTATGTGGGTGCATGACCATAAGGTGTGTGTCGCGAACCGCAATGACCTTCAAGGGACCTTGACCTTTGACCTCAAGGTCAAATAATTGTTTTTTAATTAGTATCATTCAACTCATAATGTGTAACTTATTGTTGTACAGATGGCCACATTAAGGGGAGACATAAGTTTTAGGTATCTAAAACAGTTCTTCCTAGTTTATATTTACGTTTGCGGACAATGTCGCACACAATTTATGCTGCCAAATTCAGGCAGACGATAATTCATCAACATGTACATTTACGACGCGAAAGTCAGTCACATGCACCGGCAATGTGCTAATGAGATTATACCCAATCGATAAATCGCTCGTTTGTTTACAAAGCAAAAGAAGGACGTTGTGTTAGAATTTATTTGTTGATTGATTGTGGCTTAACATCCAGCGAGCAGTATTTCAGCTATGTTAATAATAAAATAAAAACTATTCAGAAATGAAGGAATGGAGGGGATTAGGGTTATGGTGTTTAATGCCACGTTCAACAATATATTAGTTATATCGTGGCGGTCAGTTTTATTGGTGGAGAAAACCACTAACAATTTAAACTTTATCACATAACATTGTGGTTTATGGTGTTTTAACGCCACTTTTAACAATATTTCAGTTATATAATGGCGGTCAATTTTATTGGTAGAGGAAACCGACAAACCAGAGTACCCCGAGAAAACCACCGACCTATCGCAAGTCACTAACAAACTTTATCACATAGTGTTGTACCGAGCAAACCTAGCCAGTGCAGGATTCGAACTCACAACATTAATGGTGATGGGCACTGATGGCACAAGTAGTTGTAAATCCAACTACCATACGATTATGACCACGACAACCTCTTATAGCATTGTATTGAGTACGCCTTGCCATGAGCAGGATGCGAACTCGCAATGTTAGTGGTGATAGGTACTGAATCCAACTACCATACGATCATGACCATCTGCAATAGTTGGGTAGTGGTAGGGACTAAGAATTGAGTCTTTTGTTGTAGTTACAATTCCTAGACCATTTTTAAACCTTCACCACTACCCTTAAAATACTTGCTGTCTATATCAGATACTGTTCTCAACACAACACACTCTACTGATAATTATTTGTTTTTGGTTTTTCATGCTTCAATATATTCTTTTTTTTTTATGGAATCTTGATATTTTGTTTTAAGTAAAAAAATGAAAAAAATAAATAGGACAACATGTTTATGGTGTAAATTAATTATATATATAAGGACTACCAGCATAAATACAGCATCATTAATTTGAAAATGCAGTAAAAGTTCACCTCAACCTGAAAACATTGTAAATTTTGCCCCTGTCCATTGTGATGTTTTAACCTGACAACAACCCCCCCACCCCAAAATCAAGAGAGTATTTCTATCTGCATCAGATGGGAATGTGCTGGGCAGTTCTGTTGGGGATTAGCCCTTGGAACCATTACTGAGTATCCATTTTTATTAAAAATGTTTAAAATGTAGGTTGCCATAGCTGTCAAGTTGAAGATGCATAAATGCTGTCTTATAACCACAAGTACCCCACTATTGTCACTTTAGACAGGAATTTCATCACCCCCTCTCCCTTCCAAACAATTAATAATATTTTTTTTTAATTGAATCTTCTTTCTTGTAATTTTACCCATATTTCATGTTTACTGCTTGTTATACAATTTTATGTCACTCCAAGTGAATGTCTATCTTAATTAGAACTGGATGTTTGTTGGATCTTTTTTATTTTTTTCCATTGGTGATACACACATATTTAACAACATTCTGTTAGGATCGTGATTCATCTATGACCATCCAATCATATAAATATATTTGAACAATTGAACAACAGATCATGGCATGTACTAACTAGTATTTGATTTTGATAACTAAAGATTTATTAGCCTCGTCACTGATTGATCTGTTTAAAAGTATGAACCCACACTGGATGTTCACATATAATTAAGGGGCATATATCTCAGAAACTACAAATGTCTGATATCTCAAATTCAGACTTGTATTTTATCCCTTTAAACCTAGTTTTAAAGTTTTATGTCTGTATAATATATTTAGAAAATAAATGTAAAAACAATGATGACTGCATCATAAAAAATCATCCAGCTGATTCACAAATTGTTTTTTATATACATTAATTTCTAAACAACCCTGCATACCTTAGGGGTCGGGTCAGCTTCATGACCTTCCTTGCAACCCAGCTGTTAATTTCTTTTTGCATATGAAACAATGTTGATGAAGAATTTCATTTCTTTTTTTTTTCCGATGCAAAAGAAACTGAAGTCGGAAGAAAATACTATTTATCTGTTTGATTTTGAACCCAACATTAGAGATTTTCAAGAATCAATATAATATTTGCTGCAAAGCATCATTATGACATGTAGATTTAGATGGTTAAAAAATCGCCCCAGGATCTGTGGTTGAAAATTGAACATGGGGGGGAAGAAAAAAAAATGTGTACCAGTAATTGAATACAAATCTATATGCACAAATAAAGACTACCGGTACTAACTGGGTCTGTAAGGTCCCAGCTATTGAAGTCCAAAGTTTGTGATAGGCTGTATTAGAATAAAGTTTAAAATAGAATTCCAAAGAAATAGAAATGAACATGTGGAGCAGGAGCTGCTCGCCCTTCCGGAGCACCTGAGTTCACCCTCGGTTTTAAGTGGTGTTCTGTTACTCGATCTTAAGGTTTATGTGTAATGTTTTGTAGTTTATTGTTTGTCCTGTTGTCTATTTTTATTTCGCCATTGTGTTGTCTGTCCTTCGATTTACAAATCTTCAAACTCTTCTTGCAATTGTAGTTGGCATGATATATCCTTGCAATATGTAGATATACAAACTTGCACAAATGAAGACCTCTGTCCGTGGGGTCCGAGCCTTTGGGGTCCAAAGTACATGTATATATAGGCTACATTAGAATAAATTTTATTATTGCATATCAAAATAAAAATCATACATTTAATTGGCTGAACGCTCTCCACATGACCTTCACTATTCCGCGATATAGACTGGAATGCTGATATAGACCGGTCCAAAAACCGTGTATAGACTGGTACTACTGGTCTATACACAGATATTTGTTTGTTTACGTTTTAATAAATTATAATTTTACTTATAATCTCATTTTATTTCTCATTATAAGTTGAACACCATTCAAACAATTGTTGTAGTCAATTCAAATTAGGTAATAACGAAGGTGATAACACCTAGGGAAACCTTCAATGATCCTGATTAAAAATGTCTATGCATTTATATTGTATGTCAGATTCTGGTCTTCAATGCAATAAGCACAATAGTTACTGATATGGAGTGCAATATCAGGATAGACGGACTGCCCTTGGGTTGTGTGGTACGGACCCTTGGGCAGTCTGCATATCCCGATATTGCCCTCCATATCAGTAACTATTATATAAATATAGCATTCCCCAGAACTAGAAATGACATGTAATTGTAAATTGCATGACATTTGATTTACAAATGGAGATTCAATCTAGTACAAAAGAAGGCACCATGGTCTTTAGGTTCCTTTTCTAAGCAAATTAGGTTTATTTTATCAAAACCACATTTAAATTTTATATATAAATTTATTTATGGTATATATAGAAGGTCATTGTTACAAATCAGTAATGGTCAAGGGGAGATAACTCTATTCTACTTTCAAAAATGTTGGCCCATGCACAGAATCACTTGATTCTCTTATACAATTTGTGCTCAGCCACTAATTTCAAAGGATACTTTGGGGTAATTTATCCTACAACCATCAAAAAGCACAACATCCATCAATGATTAAGACATAACCATAATTTTGAAAATCTTCTGGCGACCGTTTCACTAAAGGTCATAAGTCGTAAACGTAGACCTAAGTGTACTCTAAGAGTTACAACCATTTCACTAATAGGTAGGATTTACGACTTATGATAAAAAGTGACCGCAAAGTTAAGTGGTGGTAGATGAGATACTCGTAAGTCGTAAATCGTAAACCTATGTGCATGTAGCAAAGATGACCACGTTGTTCGTATCTTTTTTTCATGGCGGATTTTTCGCGATAAACTCAATCCAATTTTATTTACTAGCACAGGGCAACAAATAAATAGAACCTGTATCAAATCATTATTTAAACCTAGTTCTGTAATTCTTTTATAGATTAAATAATTTCTTGGAGAATTATTAAACGGTTCTCATGAAATTGTTGAATGCGAAGTTTATGATAAATTACAACATTCATAGGCAACAATGCAACCATTTTATAACAGAGGGGGGGGGGGGGGGGGGGGGGGGTTTCTGGGCTGGGATTTTCATGCTTGATAAGATTTTTTTTCATGTCAGTAGAAAACCATTTTTTTCACACATCGGTTAGATCAAATTTGTTTGTACATACATGAGGCAAAATCAATTTTTCAAAGATTTTTTTTACAAAAGATTTACTAGTAAATTCAAGCACATATTTATCAAAAGACGAAGGGCTCAAAACTTTACAAAAAGAGATGAGAAGTCTACATACATTAATCAGAACGACCAGAACATTTATTATGTCTCCCCTTCGAACGAAGGGAGACATATTGTTTTAGTCTGATTTTTTCTTATGCTTCTTCTCAGCGAAGCTTGTCCGGACCATATCTTTTTTGTCTTTCCAGATAGGTCAATTATATTTGGTATGTGGGTGCATGACCATAAGGCAGTGTGTCGCATACCATAATGACCTTCATGGGACCTTGCCCTTTGACCTCAAGGTCAAATAATTGTTTTTTAAATAGTATTTTCTTGTCTGGGCCATAACATTTTTGTCTTGAGATAGGTCAATGATATTTGGTATGTGGGTGCATGACCATAAGGCGGTGTGTCCATACCATAATGACCTTCGTTGGACCTTGACCTTTGACCTCAAGGTCAAATACTTGTTTTTTAAATAATATCATTCAACTCATAATGTGTAATTTATTGTTGTACAGATGGCTGCATTAAGGGGAGACATATGTTTTAGGTATCTAAAACAGTTCTTCCTAGTTTACCATCTAAAACAGTTCTTCCTAGTTTACCCCGATTTTGTGTGTTGTTTCGAAACAAATTTTCTAAACTTAATGAGCTTTTCTGTAACTACATAGAGACGTTTTATGTTTTAGTCACAAATCTTACTTTGTTTGACTTTGTAGTGTTCATATACAATGTACCAGCAGTTTTATGTTCATATACAATGTACCAGCAGTTTTATGTTCATATACAATGTACCAGCAGTTTTATGTTCATATACAATGTACCAGCAGTTTTATGTTCATATACAATGTACCAGCAGTTTTATGTTCATATACAATGTACCAGCAGTTTTATGTTCATATACAATGTACCAGCAGTTTTATGTTATCTTTTAGCTTCAACATGTTCAAGCATCTATAGTTTGTCTTTATGATGCAATAGAGTTGAATAAACATAATTTCATAATTGCTACTATAATAATAATCTCAAACATCATAAATTATTAATTTACTTAAATAAAGTTCTTCTTTTCCAAGGCTGTCATCTAAATCTGCACTGCATACATTTCTTGAAGATTCTTTGGATCGTTTTTTGTTGAATGTATATTTTTGACCAACTTTTTTGTTGGTGTTTTCAGACTTAAATTGTTTTTGAACTTTAAAAAATAATTAAAGGCCAACCCCCCTCAGTTATAAAATGGTTAGTGCCTTATGTGATATCATTTTTTTTTGTTGAGAATTGTATAAAATCATCGAAACAAGGATGTGTTATTGTTTGTTTTAATATGCTTTCTTTTTCTTCTGTGTTTACTCAATATCAACATATTTTATCAACATGGGATACCTAGTAGGAAAATATTCAGAAATGATATCGGGAACAAACAATGATTCAAAAATAAAGTTAAGCACAAACAGAATATGAATGTATTGTGTCAAATCTATGGTCACACCTTTTAATTTCCTCGTCGCATATAAAATGTAATACAACATTATTCTATGAAATAAGTGGTAGCATTTTATGCTTAACAAATACATTTTTAGCTCACCTTGCCAAAGGCAATGTGAGCTTTTGCCATCACTTGGCATCCATTGGTCACTTTCTAAAATAACATCTCTGAAACCGCTTGGACAAATGAACCGAAACGTGGTAGGAAGCATCTATTGAAGATCCTCTAAAAAATTGCCCATTTCCTCTCAATTTGTAAACAAACATGGCCACCATAAAGAATTCTTGGTTCTGGTTGGTCAATTACTAAGAATATTCTCCTCTGAAACTTCTTGGCCAAATAAAGCACTTTTTTACAGGAATTATCTATGGAAGGTCCTCTATAAAATTTCCTCATTTTATCCTGATTGGACGGAATAAATGCCAATGGGCAATTCTTGTTTCTGATTAGTTGAAAAATCTTCTCCTAAAAATAGGAGACACAATGAATTGTTACTTTGTTGGAATGATGTATAGGAGATCCTGTACAAAATTTCCATATTTTGTGCTGATCGTACTACTAATATAAGTTGCCATAGGCAGTTCTTGTTTGTGATTGGCCAATTAAAAAAAATATTATCTAAAACCATTAGAATTTGATAGGAATCTGCTATGGAAAAAAATGTCATAGGAGCCATAATTATGTATCTGGATTGTCCCTTTGCTACTTAACATTCCTTTTAATTTGGGTACCCTACAGTTAGAATCTCGTGGCCATGCATTGGTATCTAATGGTCATGTGATAAATATATATCTACATGTCCCTTTCATGCTTCCATAGTAAACATTCGGAAGAAAAATAATGATAAAAAAGTAAAATTATTAATACAATTTGTAAGTTTTACTTGAATTTAAAAAAAAAATTAACACATTGTCAGAGTAAAGACAGTCTGAATTCTTTTTTTTATTTCATTATAAAAACTGATCTACAATGAGTTGAGTCCACTGAATCGCATGGCTTCAATCAAGCAGCATCCCTTGACTTCAATAAACAGCATCACTTGACTTCAATCAAATGATCATTTGTTTTCCATATGCATTTCCTCATTCAGATCATACAATCTGCTAAATATGGGGAGAGACACAATATCAAACATTACAATTTACATGATTTACAATGAATATTTTGAATAGACTCATCATCATCTCATTGAAAATTAACTTGTTCTTGCCATTATAATTAATTCTTGTTTTATTATGTGCCTCGGAAATTATTTATGTATGGGTTAAACAAAGGCTGTCCATGTTTTATGCACATTTAAAAACCAAGGCAAAGCAGCGGTCTTGAAATGTTCATAATAAAGACATGGACAACTGTTATTTGACCATGTTAGAACATAAACACTTCTGTTAGAGTACATTGAAGGTCAATAACACTTAGATTTTTACTCTTAGAAATGGCTTAATATGTGTATTAGTTAGACCAGTATTTTGACAAAAATTCCTAAAGTTGTTTTTTTTCAATTCCCTAGAGTTTAAAAAAGACAAAGAAACAATTATATCATTTCCTGTATATAAAGCATTTTATTTTCATTAAATCAAGATTTATCACTCCCCACTCCCCCCACAAAATTTACAAAAAAATACATAATGACATCAGTCAATGCTTTGTTCTTCTTGAGTGTGACAGCTGATATTGCCTCGTGTTAAACAATCTTTGTGACTGTCTCAATTAGAAGTCTCAGAAGTCATCAATTCTATGTTATTCTTATATGTAAATTTGATATATAAACTTCTAAATTCAATATCCATTTAATCTTCACAGTTTGAGAGTTTGCTTAACAATTTTTTTTTTTTTCAGGGTGAAGCCTGTACGTCAGGGCGAAAGACGCTCGAGGCGTAAGTTGGGATTAGCCCCAGAGTATAAGGCAGAGGACCTTCCAGTTCGGACCAGGCGTCCCAGGGTTCTGGTACAAGCTCCCGAGCCTGTACCAGTGGTACAGACACCCGGCCCTGTACCAGTGGTACAGACACCCGTGTCTGTTCCAGTGGAGGCTATGCCCGCTGAATTACCACGGGATTTGCAGAATCCTGTGGTGGTTTCCCCTGTTGTCAGACTTGTTTTTTTGCCTGCACCAGCTGTTAATTCAGCAGATGTAGACGATGAAGCAATGGCTGCTATAGGCCAGCGAGTTGTAGCTGAAGCACCCTGTGTAGCTTTGGAGGTGGTGGCAGAAGAGCAGGTTTTTGAGGCCATAGACAGCATCCCAGTTGTTCCTGTTGCCCCTGCTCCCCAGAGAGGTTGGACTCGGTGGTGTGTTAGGGCTGCTCTTGCTGTCGGCAATATGATTGTCAATGACGGGCATGTTTTCTTTTAAGGGGCAAAATTTCTAAATTCAAAAAGGGGTTGCAATTTTGAAAACATTTCGGAAAGATCATGGTTCAGTCTGTTGTAGCGAAGATTTGGAATTTCTCATCATTGTTATGTTTTTATAATGAAGGTTAAAAAAGGGGAGATAATATTTTTTTTTAAATTGCTTCACAGAACTGATTTGATCTGATATTTTTTTAAATTGTCAAAATTTTGTTTTATTTAAAAAAAAATCATATTGTCTGTTGGTGGTTAAAGTTATGTTAAACATCTGATCATGGTACATTAGGTCAAATGTCACTGAGGAATTCCATTAGGTCAATTGGGTTAGAGTTATGGTGTGTAATGCCACTTTCAACAATATATCAGTTATGGCGGTCAGTTATATTGGTGGAGGAAACTTTCCGATGTGTCCGCAGAAAACCACTGACTCTTTATCACATAAAGCCATTATATTGAGCACAGATAAGTCGATGTAAGTTGTAAATTTATGTCCTCACCCCACCCCTCCCAAACACGGTTTCCAAGGCCTTTTAGTGTGTGTTAATCTGCCCCGTCTTCTCCCAAACCAAGTTTCTAAGGTTCTTTGTTAATGCTGTGTTAAAGCCCCCTCCCCACTTGTCTGTTCTTGGCCATGGTTAAAGTTGTGTTTAAACATCTGATCATGGTTTCCCAGTGTCCAAGGTCTTATACTCTATTTGTAAATAGGTCTATGTATATATGTATAGTGTAAATATATTTTTGTATATACATGTACTGTAAATATGTAAATATGTTTTTAATCATTAATATCATGTATTTAGTATGTGATATTGTTACATTTCTGTATGCATCATTAAGATATTGCAAACCTTCATTTGGAAAAGTGAAGGATGTCAACGTTTAAAATTAATTTTTTAATAAAAGCTATTATTCCTAGACTTTTGGTTAGTTCCAAGTGTAAAAAGTGATTTTTATTACTTGTGTTCGTTAAATTCCACATCCTGTCTCTTAAAAATACTGATTTTTCGATAATCTTTATGGGTAATTACCCATACTGCCCCAGTATGAAATAGCTCAAAACAGATCGGTGTCAGTGTGAAGACGATCGATAACATCTTCTTAAAGATCTGGACAGCAGAACTTGTACCAAAAATAATGAGCATTTTGAATTAGAATTAGATTTATCATAGAATTATATATGTTCCCGAGATCATGTATGTACTTCAATAAAAATGAATTTTGATAATTAAATAAGGGTTATGAGTGAATGTTGCATGCTAGAAACGGGGGTATGCAAGAATGAATGATAGATAAAAACTCTTTCCCAGTTAGGTTTCACATTTAACATAGGTAGCATGCAAGAAACAGGTGTATGAAAGAATTGAATGATAGATAAATAAATTTTTCCCAGTTAGGTTTCACATTTAATAAAGGCACTTTAGTGCCAAAAATACAATAATTTTTTATATCATCAGTAATTAAATGGATTAAGTATTTTGAAGTACTAATGGAATGGATCTCAAATGTGTTAGTTCTTGAGAAACTAATTCTAATTGAAAATGCATGATCAAGGAGAATAAAAAGGATGAAAGACTTAAAACGGCACAAACCAAGGTAATAAAGTTTATGTATCATGGACGACAGTACATGTAGGAGTGTTTTTTGTTTGTTTGTCAACTGAACAATATATCTATCAAGGACATGTGTGGTATCATTGTGGTTTATGTATCCTTTTTTTGCTGTTTCTATACAATGATAATCATCTCACACCTCAACATGCATGTGAGACGACCTTTTCCCTAAATTTGAAACTTTCAACTATATAAATGTATGTATGGTTTAAAATCTATCGGCTATATCATGTACTACCTGTATGCAGGCTATTTCCAATCAAAAATGTGTACTCCAGTATTTTTTTCAACTACATGATGATCTCTTGTAAAGATATGTGTATGGCAAGTGTTGGTTTGTGATGGTAGTATGATGTTCAACAGGACTGCTTTTACAAAAAAAAAAAAAATTGCATGAGAAAACAAAAATTGCATGTACTAATCTACTTTGTTTTTCAGGTTTATTAATCTATTTTTTCAGAAGTAAAAGTGGCCTACATCAATTCTTTTGGTGAATTGTAAATAAAATTTTAATTAATTTTTTTGTTTGTTTTGGATCTTTTGTAAATTTAATATAATTTTGAAAACAAATCTCATTTCTGGTGACTTTTTTTTAAAGTAATAGTTTTGGTGAAGTGCAAAATTGTTTAAAATTAATTTTTTTATTTGTTTTGAATCTTTTGTAAATTTAATATAATTTTGAAAACAAATCTCATTTCTGGTGACTTTTGTTTTAAAAGTAATAGTTTTGGCAAATTGTAAAATTGTTTAAAATTAATATTTTTGTTTGTTTTGGATCTTTTGTAAATTTAATATAATTTTGAAAACAAATCTCATTTCCGGTGACTTATTTTTTTATGAAGATTTGCTATTAATGGCAATTTTAAAATAATTTTTAACAAAAAAAAGTTAATTTTTTTTTGGAATATCCATAAAAAATGTGTTTTAAGATACACTCATGCAGACACCACAACCAATTGAAAACGGCATCAAAGCCACTGAAACTACAGTCAACAATACTTTTGGTAGGTTTAAAATTTAAGGGGTTTTAATAGGGACAAGAAGAGTTTGAAGATACCAAAGGGTAATCAGAATCCGTAAATCGAAGGACAGAAAACACAATGGCCAAAAGAAAAAGAAAAACAATGATCAACAAAACACTACACAGAAAACGAACGATCAAGAACCACGAACCCCACAAAAACCGGGGTTGAGCTCAGATGCTCTGGAAGGGTAAGAAGAGTTTGGAGATACCAAAGGGGTAATCGGAATCCATAAATCGAAGAACAGACTACACAATGACCAAAGAAAAAAGTACAAAAGGACAACGATCTACAAAACATGTATTTAAAACTAAAGATTAAGTAACATGAACCCTACTAAAAACCGGTTTTAAAAAGTTGAGGTAACTCTGTCGTGCACAAGTAGTTTAATAGTAATCAGAATCCGTAAATCGAAGAACAGACAACACGACGACCAAAGAAAAAATTAAAAAAGGACAAACAACGATCTACAAAACATACATATGAAACTAAAGATCGAGTAACATGAACCCTACTAAAAACTGGCTTTAAAAAGTTGAGGTAACTCTGTCGTGCACAAGTAGTTTAATAGTAATCAGAATCCATAAATCGAAGAACAGACAACACAACGACCAAAGAAAAAAGTACAAAAGGCCAAACAACGATCTACAAAACATACATATGAAACTAAAGATCGAGTAACATGAACCCCACTAAAAACCGGCTTTAAAAAGTTGAGGTAATTCTCATGCACAAATAGTTTAACATCTACAGAGATTTGAAGGTGCTCTGAAAAGGGTAATGCATCTATGGAGAATATAACGCACTCCAATAAGCGTAAACATCTACATAGAAATTAAGGTGCTCTAATAAGGGTACCGGTCAACTTTCATTTCTTTTTTTTGCACAACATGCATACAGTGTACCTTGTTAATTTTTTTTTTAAATGTTGTCATAAATTTTTCATTCATTTAATTTCCTTAAAAACTGCTTGTTTGTAAGATTTACTGTTGCTACCAAACAGTTAGAAGAAAGAAGCATACAGCAGACGAATACCAAATCTTTATCCATGGCATATATGAGGTATATATTTTATTCTAGTAGACGATAACAAATTAGTATTGCGTACAATATAACATACGGTAATGATGAAATGATAAAAAATTCAATTTACAAATTTATAACTAATATGAAATAAACGAAGTTTTCGTAATATTTCTCTGATAGTGTGAATTGATAATGTTATTTGTTGAATACCAATTTTGGTGGTTCCTGTTAGTATCATAAAACCATGAACTTTAATGAACCACGGAAAAGCATATGCAACAACTTGAACAAGAGAAGTTTGGAGTAAAGGTGCAGTCACATGATACAATTTCCTGTCTGGTTATTCTTTTCAACAGGCTTTAGCAAAAACATTTCAACATCAGTTGGTTTCCTATTTCCATCTGACATTTTGAGAAAAATTTTATTGTGAGAACAGTGAGAAAAAATAAGTCATATTAGAATCAAATTTAAAAGTTAGACTGTGGACACTTGACCATTCGACTTACCTGTGCCACAGATGCAGAATTGCTTGGAATTTAGACAGTTAACCATTACATGCGACTGCACCGTAGGTATCACAACTATGAATTTAAATGTCAATGAATATCTCGCTATCCATTTATCTACGAAAATGAATGAAATCACAATAGTTATGAAATGCAGTTTTTGAAATGTAAATGTGCGAAATTAACAGAATTTTACCAAACTTATAGTAATGTAACTTTAACTTCATTTATTCTATCTAAAACTGCGAGTCTCACTGAAAATGTGCCAGATTTTACAGGACGGAACATTCTTTGTCATATTAAGTCATATGTATACTTAAAAAAAAACTCAGCAAATTAAAAGTTGATCATAAAATTAAGATAATTCATCAATTTTTTTCTAATTATTTTATAGAATTATTGCTGTAATTAATCTAATAATATACATTTATGGCCCTTGTTGTAGGGAGATACGAAGGTTTGTTTACCCGAAAAAGTCATATTTCTCGAGGGCAAAGCACACACACACAACAACAAAGCATTTAAAACTAATTTAACCTTTTATTCAATTTGTGTAGTTGTTTGTGTTGATGGTTACATCGCAGATATCCAAAAAATGAGGATTGAAACTAAACATTCCACAACGTGAGAAATTTTCTTTTATGTCCATTTGTATGGTGTTGTTCGAATTAGTTTTTTTGACGATATCCAGGGGTCGGCATGTGGCAGTGGGATACATGATTTTTATTTCCCTGGAGCATGCGGTCTAGGGATACATGAAGTTTTGTCTTCCTGACATGTGACGTTTTCTAACTAATTACAGACATTCTTATATCTATGAGGTATAATAAGAAGTATTGTCACGTCCATGTCAAGGTCACCAAGAGATATAGGGAATACACTTTCTGGTGTTTCAAAGAATTGTCCAAGCTTTTGAAAATCAATTGTTTAAATTAATAAATGCTGCATGATTTTACATTTCAAATTACCATTTATAAATTATGATTTTATAATTTTATTTAAGCACTGAAACATAATCCAACCCCATACTCTCTCCCATGGAAAGTGGATGATGTCTAACCATGGTATTTATTCAGTAAGTATTGATAAAGTCCTGATACAGATCCTTGTAATATTAAATATTTGCCATCATAGATTTCCACAAGTACATGTGATATTTACTATCAGTGAAAAAAATACATGTATCATAATTCGTTTTTCTTTTACCCTTTATAAATAAGCTTGGCAAATTTTAGTTCACAACACAACATACTATGACAGGTGCTTGGCAGTACCCGATGAAGCCAGCATAACCAAATGTATGTTGTCTTGCCAATGTACGATTTGGGATCGTATAGAGATGTACTGTATACATCATGCAGAGCTCCAGATAATTTTCAAGTCCAAAGGGTAATTGCCCCCTACTTTTGAAAATGATGGGTATTTGCATATTTCCTTTGCACTGTTGTACTCTCTACTTCAGAAAAGATTGCTTACATGTACACTTTTAAAATTATGTTTGACACAGAGTGTTGTTCAATAAACACAGGATGCAAGTGAAATGTATATCTCTGTTTAATTTGATACCATTGTGTCATGTTTATTAATAAAATGTTGTAAATACTTTGTTTTTTGCTTGTCGACTTCGCCAGTTTTCACAGCCGTGTTGATAATGTCATCAATGATTCCTTTAACTATACTGTCACTGTTACTGTCACTAGACACAGATGAAACTATCGGGAACTTAAGCATAGAATTTTCCGTAGCACGCTTATTCATGTTCTTGCTCATTTTCAACGAACAACGGGTACCAGACAAATCGACCCGTAAGCGAGGACTAGTCGGCCCGTATGTTAAGACAACTCGGACCGTATGAAAAGGCTACTCGGACCATCAATAATTATTGTTGTCTTACTTTTTTTTTTTAATGAAATTGACCGAAATCATAAAGATACAGTCTGACATCTGTCAAAAGTATTGGGAAATGTAAAAAAAAATAATATAATCAACCAAAACCATATTTTTTTCAAAAAATTATTGTAAAGTCATTTCTGGATAGATTTTTACAAATGTTACACCGAAACATTCGGAATTGTCTATATTTTGATTGGTTATTTACTCATTATGTTGTTATGAGTGATTTTTATTTGTACATAATTTAAACACAACAAATAAAATTTAATTTTCCTATGTATTTCAACCAAAAATAAATCCTAAAAATTGACAATAATGGAAAAATTATGTACAAATAAAAACCGCTCATATAAACATAATGAGCGAATAAACAAACAAAATATAGATAATTCCGAATGTTTTGGTGTAAAATTTGTTAAAATCTATCCAGAAATGACTTCACAATAATTTTTTGATTAAATATTGGTTTTTTTTACATTTCCCAAAACTTTTGACAGATGACTGTATGTGCAACTTCATTTCAAGGATTGTGATAGATAGTCTAGTGTTAATAAACTTAATATGTTTGGTTAGACCTATTTTGACCTACAATTCTGAAATATCTTTTATGGATTATTTTCTTGTTTACCATAGGGCAAAGCAAAGAGCTATACTAAGAAATGGTAACATGGACCATTTCACTTTTATTGATAGAACCCCCTTCGAAAAAGTTCACTTGATTTTTTGTAAGCATCTCCTGGTAACAAAGAAGACTTCCTCAAATATAGGAGTGAGAGCAGAACTTGGTAGATTTCCTGTTGAAAATTTTATTAATTCGCAAGCAATTTTATATCTTGCCAGACTACATACTGACAATTTAAATCCATTATTGAAAGAGGCTTTTGAACTTTCAAAATCTCTTGATTCACAAGGTGTTTCCAACAACCATGAAGCTTATACAAACAAAAAATAATACATAATGCTTATATGAAATTTCATAATTTATAAGCTCTAAATATTTTTTTCTTAAATTATTTATTTTTAATTTTTTATATTAATTTTATTCCTGTAAATGATACGTAATAGACCATGTTATGAGAACAAAATCACATTTTTGGTCACTTAATATTATCATTTAATAAATAATTCATTTTCATATTGTCTTAACATACGGGCCGACTAGTCCTCGCTTACGGGCCGACTTGTCCTCACTTACGGACCGACTTTTCTCGGTCCGAGTTGTCCGCGGGCCGAGTTGTCCGGCATTCCGAACAACGTGTTCCCAAATTTACTTTCGTTTTAGTTCTTACTTTTTACGTAAACGCATTTATTTGTAATATTGACTGCGATTGGATGATTTATCGTAAACATCCAATCAGATCTCTTTTGACATCGATGCTTAGAAAGGCAAGCATTCGGTACCCCTCGGTAGTATACGCTCTCTTCTTCGAAAAGTATAAAGGGAAGTAATTACGGGGAATTTCTCAAAGACAAAAATGTATTGTTATGTATACGACTACAAGTACGCTCCGAATTTGGAAAGTTTGCTTACACAGCAATATGTATGCGTAATGTGTACACTCTGATCTGATACCGGTAATACATGCGTTTTTACTCGTTTTCATAGCGTAAAAAACGCAAATACGCAGCTTATCTGGAGCTCTGTCATGTTTATAAAGTTTTGTCCGTTTGAAGCTGGTCAGAGTACTCCAGTTTTCTCCAAGATTTAAACTGACTTGCTGTGAGATTACGTAATTGGAATGTTGTTGATAGTGGTGTTTAACACCCATAACACTAACCTGACTGTTTTTTCAATGTGGTACAATAGTCCCCCTAATAGAAGGGCACTCCCACCAAAAGGCCACACCTCTTATTAAGCCTTATATCAGGTGTACTGGATAGTAAAATACTACAAAATTGTCCAACCTCAAGATTCAATCCTTATCAGGCAATTTTGTTTCATTGTATAAGGGGTAGCCTTATTAGCCGGCGACTACTGTATATAAAAACTGACTCAATGGTGTATATAAGGTTAGGGTACACATTTTAAGTTTGGTATATCATGAATTTGATACTCTTTTGGGACAAACCAAACACTATAAAATTGGTATTTGGTATTTATTGAAAGAAAAATTAAACAGTGATGGAAATAAAATCCACCAATATCAACAAAACAAACAACTACATCTCTTTTCAAATGATTGAAAAAAAAAGACCACAACATATGTCGATGGAAATCTAGTTCCTGGCTTGGGACTGGAACAAACATGTATCAGGCAGTATATAGAAGAATGGGATCACCATCCTCTGCCTTCTTGATAATTGGATTTACAATGACAATACAGATATAAACAAACAAAAAAATGTCTGCTTAGCATGACTTCAGACACGGGTTCTGTGGACCTCGTGTGTAACGGTTTTGTTCAAAGAAGACATCATTATCATCTGGTCAACAAGAAACATGTTCTTCCTTTTGGTCACTTGGAGTTAAACAACAATCAATCACTCAATATTTTGGTTACCGCTATGCCAATACAAAATCATTGCAACAAGACCTAAAAAAAATAGGCTTTTATCAGTTTTGTTGGTGATAAAATATTGATATTTTTTTAATTTCAGTACTGGAATGTAGTCTATTCCCATAAGAATATCCAATGGGAAGTAGACGTTGTGTAACCATGGAGTTTATTAGGTGAGTAATCGTATATACCATTATTATTTTAATAACAATTTGAGATTGCTTTGGAAATGAAGATTCTAGCTTGTTACAGGCACAAAAAAAGCTAAACTGATATAAATAATGAAAACTTCCAGAAATGTGCATAACATAAGTACAATACAATACAAAACAATACAATATCTTTATTTCCAATTCGGGCCCACTTGAGGCATACAGATAGTTTTACATAAGAGACAGAAAGAATCCAAATATAGATAGAATTTTACATACCGTAAATAAATAATAATGATAATGATAATGATAATGTCATTACTGTCATATAATTACAATATTTCTTACATTGTATATTAAAGTACAATATAAGTGAGGTTTAATAAAAAAAAAAAAAAAAAAAAAAGATAATGCCATTGTACATGTCAGGAGAGGACTTGTATTTTGTAAAGTGACCAGTAGTAAGTGTAAAACTTGTAATTATAGGTTCCAATTGACAGGGCATGAATAACATATAAAGTGAACACTGTTATCTGGGGAGGACTTGTAATTAGAGGGCCCAGATATGAGTTGCACCTGAATGTTTAGCATGTGCAGATTTCATTAAAGATTTAATTTGGAGGATCCAGTTACTGAATGCCAATGTGTTTTTTTCTTGCAGTTTATGGAAAATATTATTGTTTATTCCATATGGCATTTTTCAAGTTCTGATACCTTTTATGTTTTCAGTGTAATGTACCGAGCCATAGATGAAAGATAAAGGCACAGATGAAGAGGTCACAGATGAAGAGATCACAGATGAAGAGTTACAGATAAAGATTGGATGAAAGACAGTCAAAAATCATGATTTCAAGATATTTGACACTGACAATTAAAGTGAAAATAAAAAAAACACTCATTTCACAATAAATGTATTAAAAAGGAATATCAGAACTAATTTTCTTTTGGTATTATTGTATATTTTTGTAGTTGTGTATATTAAGTATGCTATATGAGATATAAAGATTTCAAAATTTTAATAAAATTGTAAATATAATCCCCTAAAAAAGGGGGGATTGAATAAGAAACATCACATTTCTATGCTTAAGGTTAAATTATATTTCTTTTCTTTATTTTTAAAATTTTGTTTTGGTAGAAGTGGTGCATTTCTTTGTAACTTATGGTCTTGTTAGAAACAAAAACAGGCTCTGTAAAGGATGGGATAACAGAATTGTACAAAAAAAACACACACACACACACACAAATAAATAAAATTAAAAAAAAATGTAAACAGAACCTGTTCTTTTAAATTTTGGAGGGAATTTAATAAACAAAAAGTAAAATTCTAGCCAGACCATCAATCAGTTATTTTTGTACTCTTGTATTAGTTATGTCATGTCAGTCTACTTGGTTTAAAGTACTTTAAAGTTTTATACTTTCCAAAATTCCAAGTCTTAAGTATATTTTTTGTCGAATTTAATTTACATTTACATAAAAAAAAACATTGTCAAAAATTAATGAGTCTTTCAAAATTGTTTTAATTGTATTTGGTAATCTATTTTTTTAGCTTTAAACCAGGTAAGTAATGAATTAACTTTTTTTTTTGCTGTGATAAAATGTGTATACAAATTATCAAGAGTTATTGCCCTTTAAATATTTTGAATTTGAATGTTTGCTTATAAAATTGTATAAATATGAATGTTGTACTATTACAGGAATATGGAAGCAAGGTTCAGCATATTTTGTGGTAAAACCTATAAAATATGGTTTGGTCCTGACTTTTAGTCCTCTAATAATCCAATTATTCCAATAATTATCATAGGTGCAGAACACTTTCTAATTGTTGTCATAGTACTTACATTGATTCAAAAAGTGGAGATTCAGATGTTTTATCTTTAACATTTAATTTTTTTAAATCATTTTCAAAAATAATTCCGTTTTAAGAATTTCAGTAAATTTTAATCTTGAATTTTGTTTAAATATTTTAAAAATAAATTATAAGCCGATACATTTTAGAGAGATAAGTAATAATTGTTTGTTAAATTTATTTATTGTCTTGCTTGTTTTGTTGTAAGCCTCAGCTAACCGAGCACTGCATTTCTTCTCCATCTAACAAAGCATTACAATTCACTATCTAACTGTGCATTGCATTCCCCCTGCACTTTAATAGTCTGCTTAAAAATATAAATATTTATTGAAAGCCGACTATTAACATATACAAAATGAGCAAGCTGGTTGGCATAATAATTTAAATATTTGCTTTAATCTTTCAAAATGTATCATTTTAGTCCTACTTTTGGTAAATTTTAGTTAAATGATTCAATAATTCTCTAAATTTCCAAAATTAAGATAAGTGCAATTATATGCATTAATTCATTACTAATGTAAATATTTTCTTTCTTTTTTTTAAATTTATTTTCTGGTTTTTTTTTTGCAATCTGTTTTGGCATTTTTTATTGTTTTGTTTTTTTTATGTTTTTTTTAATCGGAGATCTGCCATGACACAAGACCATGATAAGTAGTATACAACAATACAAGAAATCGGGAACGCCAATGATCATTATACAAATTCTGACATGTCATAAAAATATTGTATATATAAATTTTGTATAATTTGTAAAAGTATTCTATATGTAATTTTTTTTTTATGCCCCCGCGACGAAGAGTCGGGGGGGGCATATTAATTTACCCCTGTTCATCCATCCGTCCGTCCGCTTGTTCGTCCGGATATAGATACATGGTTTGTCCGGCTCTCTCCTCCTACAGTTTTGGGGCTACAGCTTTAATATTTTATACGATGTTTATACACATAATGGAGGTGTGCATGTCTACAGGATTTTGTATTTAGTAATTTTTTTCATACTAGCTGCATAAAGGGAACATGGTTTGTCCGGTTAACTCCTCCTACAGTTTTAGAGCCACAGCTTTATCATTTTGCAGGATGTTTACACATAATGGAGGTGTGCATGTCCACAGGATTTTGATTTTCATCAAATATTCTCAAAATGACAGGTAGTTGGACTTGGTCGTTTTGTTCGTCTGTCCGGATATAGATACATGGTTTGTCTGGCTATCTCCTCCTACAGTTTTGGAGCTACATATTTAATATTTTGTATGATGTTTATACACATAATGGAGGTGTGCATGTCCACAGGATTTTGATTTTCATCAAATATTTGATAATGACAGGTAGTTGGACTTCATTTCCTTCGTACTAGCTACATAATGGAAACATGGTTTGTATGGCTCCTACTACAGTTTTTGACTTGTTTATAATTTCTTATGTTCAGGCGGGGGCATCATTTGTGTCTTACAGACGCACTTCATTTTTAAAAAATCACTCGTAACAAAACAACTTGGTCCATAATTATCAAGGGTGGGGGCATACTTCTTTTCTAGTTATGGTGTTTAGCACCACTTTCAACAATATATCAGTTGTGTCCTGGTGGTTCATGTAGTTGTAGTTATGTATAATTAGAGGTGGTTATAATATTGTCAGTCATTGAATGGATATACAATTTTAAACCAAAGCTTTTTCCAGTGGATGCCGCCATTGGTTTTAATGCTGGGTTTAAGTATATCAAAGTGTAAATGTAATTTATTGCCGATTGGTCATATTTGTCCTTGCTTGCACATGTTGTAATTGATCACTTGATTTTATTGTATAATATAACTAAATATTTATGTTGTATTAAATCGACAGCTAGGAAAAAAAAGTTGACATGCATTGAGCTGGTCGTTAAACTTTAGTTTTTGTTGTGTTTTTCATGTATTGATAAGGGTGTGCTTGAATGAAGATGAGACCTTTAAGGGTTATGTGAGGTATTATCATCACTTGATGTCCATCCCTGTTTGTCATCCGTAAACTTTTAAATTTTAATTTCTTTCCTGAAACCACTGGACCAATTGTATCCAAACATGGTAGGAGTTGATAGTTCTCTAAAAAGTATTTAGTTTACCAGGGCTGAAGGCTGAAATGAGCTTTTCCCATCACTTTGTGTCTGTTGTCTGTCATCCATTAACTTTTCGCATTTTGATCTTTTCAACAACCACTGGGTCAAGTTGGACCAAACTTTGATGTGATACTTTTTGAATGCTACTCTTCCAAAATTATGTCCGGTAACCTTGCCTAATATTAAAGATGGCTGCCATGGCTTCTGAATGGTTGAAAAATTGGTAATCTTTGAAAATCTTCAGAACCACGGGATGGATTGAAACCAATTTTAGTCAAAGTGCAGGAACTGCTCATCCTCTAGAGCAGATGAGAGCATCCTCAAATCAGATCATTGTTTTTACCCAGTTGGATATACAAATTACAATATGTTGCGTCTTGTAATTCAAATTGATTTTAATTGAATTTGTTATACTAGGCCTAATATACCACTGCAGTGGCGTCTTAATGCATGGGCATGGTGTGCAGTTGCCCTGGGGCCCACGAGCATAGGGATCCCATGCTAATCTATGGATGATGTATATGGCATGTTTTTTAATGTTTAAACACTGGTTTTGTTGGAAGTACCCATACAATAAATATATGTTTAATTTTATTGACATTTACAGTTTTATTCCTGCGAGTGCTTGTGTAGGTATGGTCCCCAGTGCACTGCTTTGCCTAGGGGCCTACAATGCTGCTAAGATGGCCCTGTACCACTACATATATCTTCTATTAATCAAACAACTTAAATATCTCCTGTGACTTACAGAATTGCTGTAAGATTGATGCCACCACAACTAAGACATTTTTCTTTTCAATTGTTGCAGACATTTTCGGCTATAAATTTTATATCAAATAAATCGGCCTCTCATAGCTGACAAGTCAGTGAAAAATTACATGGAACCTGTTAATAATTTTCCTGGTTTTTCAATATAGTCAAATCTGTGGTTTTATAAGACAGGTGACCTCTTGAAAGAAGTTAATTTCATATGAAATTTTCTATGACTGGACAAGAAAAGGGTGCCTTTTTAATAGAGGTGACTGCATGAACATGTTTGACTTTATGGTTCAAAGTAGTGGCAATTTAAATCTCTACATTAAAAGGGAGTTACCCTATCGGTGGTGTAATGGTTGTGTGGTAGATTGTGGGTTCGAGCCCCGATCAGGTCAAACCAAATACTATAAAATTGGTATTTGCTACTTCTCAGCTAAGCACGCAGCAATAAGGAGTAAGAACAAAGACTGGTTGTCTCGGAATCGGATAATGTGACTGATTGGGGCGACATGTCTATCCGAGGACTGCTTCGGTGAGCTCGTACTATAAAAATCCAACTAAGCACGTTGGTCTAGTACAAACAGGACCTTATCTCATTGAAAATTAATTAACTTGTTCTCGCCATGATATAGCTGAAAAATTGCTGAGTTGGTGTTTAAACAACAATCAATCACTCACTCGTGAATAATTTATACATATTTTATTGTCACTCCTTAAAAGGAAGTATGTTCATAAAATAATGATTTGTTGGTATAATTTGATGAACACAATTCAAAAAATTAAAACAGACCTGTTAAAAAATTATTAAATAGAATAAAACAGCAGAAAGTGAATTAGTGAGTGAGTGATTGTTGTTTAACGCCAATTCAGCAATTTTTCAGCTATATGATGGCGAGAACAAGTCAATTTTCAATGAGATGATGATGAGGTCTGCTTTGTACTAGACCAACATGCTAATTTTGATCTTTATAGTGCTAGCTCACTGAAACAACAATCCGCGGGTAGACATATTGCTCCACTCGGACACATTATTCTGATTCTGAACCAATCAGTCTTGGGCGGAGAAGCAGCAAATTCCAATTTTATAGTCTTTGGTTTGACCCGACCGGGTCTCGGACCCACGATGTACTCACTCGAGGCGAGCATGTTAACCATTACGCCACCGATGCGATTATATTAAGGAATTCATGTAGAATTGTAAATAAAGAGGTAAAAAATTTAAAAGCCATTGAATATTGAGTTCAGCTGAAGTCCAAATCCAATTTTGGACATTAAATCTTTTTTCATAATGTCTATGACTGAAAAGAAATTAAATACAGTCGAACCTGCATTGGTGACCACCTCTATTAAGTTACAGTCAAACCTGCATTGGTGACCACCTCTATTAAGCAAAAACTTAATCTTTATTTCCCTTCACAGTGCGTTTCATATCAATTAAACCTGTATTAAGTGACCAACTCCTGGTTTATACAATGACCCAAGACCCTGTGGGAAGGTGACTTGGAGACCACTGTATTTTCTGTACCTTCCTCTTCAGATTTTATCTTTACATGTGATTTTAACTATTATTTTTTTTAATTTTCAAATAGAGTACAGGTGAATATGCAGTCAATAGTTTAGAAATAAAAACCTTTCATTCCCATAAAGGGGGAGGGTATGGTCATATGGTAGTTGGATTTATGACTACCTGTGCAATCAGTGTCTATCAACACTAATATTGCAAATTCGTATCCCGCTCATGGCAAGGTGTACTCGAATTAACATTATGTGATAAAGTTTGTCAGTGACAGGTCGACGTTTTCCTCCACCAATAAAACTGTCCACCTGGATATATTGTTGAATTTGGCATTAAATACCAAAGCCTCCTAACCTTCCATCATATTGGAATATTTATATATAGATAATGAATATTATTAATTTTTATCAACAATTAATTTTTTTTTAATAAATATTACTATAACAAATAAAAAACTATATATAAATTTGTTTCTTATAGTTAATCCTTTCAATAGAAAATATTATATTTAAGGTTTCAATTTACAGTGTGTGAAGCAAAATACTGTGTCCACACTTATTTGTAATATACACTTGTTCAACTTTCCCTTGTCGACATGCTGTGGTCATCTCATGCTTCGCTCTGTGTAGCCCTTTGAAATTATTTATGAAAATAATTTCAGTGTAAATCAGAACGAGTCCATTTAACAAGGTACAGCAACACACCAGAGAGCTCTGTAATTGAATTAAATATCACTCTGATTGTTGTTCTTCACCTTATAGTCACTGTATGGCATTCAATGGCAACAACTTACAACATTCATTTTTTATTTAAAAAATTACTTGAATTTTACATGGTTTTTTTTGCAGATGTTTAGAAGATTGTATATACCATGGCCATAACAGAAATATGTATGGTGAATGTATAATATTAATATAAGTTTATGAAGATTATCTTCAGTTTATAGGTATTTATATATGATAATTACATTGTATTTTGAAAAAAAGTTTCAACAGTGAAGTTAAAACATTCCATTAATATCGAGCAGGAATAACACACGTCCCATCTCCAATCATGCAACATAAAAAAAGACCATGATATGGCATTGAAAATGCAGGTCCTGCCTTGGGACAGTCACAAATAAGTGGTGGGATTAATAATTAAATCTCCAACAGCAATAAATGTAAAATAATGATAAAAAACCTCCACAGCTTCACTTCCACTCAAAACGACCATGCACTTGAGAAAAGCACAAAAATGTGGCAGAGTTAAGCACTTATTATAGGGTTAGGGTTAGGGTTATGGTGTTTAATGCCACTTTCAACAATATTTCAGGTGTATGGTGGGGGTCAAATTTATAGGTGGGGTAAACTTAAGTACCCAGAGAAAATCACCGACCTGCCGAAATTACTGACAAGAAGAGCTTGAAGATGCCTTAGGGGTAATCAGAATCTGTAAATCGAAGAAGGACAGACAACACAATGGACAAAAGATAAAGGACATAAGGACAAACAACGATCTACAAAACATTACACAGAAAACTAAAGATCGAGCAACATGAACCTCTCTTAACAACTGGGAGTGAACTCAGATGCTCCAGAAGGGTAAGCATTCCTGCTCTACTAGTGACACCTGTCGTGTTACTCTAGTGATAAGTCATGAACGAGAAAAGGACCTGCAAGTGCTTACGACAAGTGGAAAATATCTGTGGTCATTTGTGACATAGACAAAATTGATCACATAATGTTGTATCGTCTTGAGCAGGATTCAAATTCAAAAAACATAAGTGGTGATATGCACTGAGTACACAGGTAATTGTAAATCCAACTACCATATGATCACGCCCACGACGTCCCCCACATAATAATAATTGGTTCACAAATGACAATACAGATATAAATAAATAATAAAAAAAAACAATCACAGATTTCCATTAATATATTATTTGTTGATGTTGGTTGAATTTCTTTCAATAATACACTGAATTTCAAGTATTTCATCACATGACTGGAAACAGTTGCCACTAGTTACGGACAAACTTTATGATGTAAAGTTGTTTTGAGTATGGTACAGGCAGCAATCAATCTCACAACTTAACTGGTCATAGACATGTATTCCATATCATAAGATAACGGCCATGATGGCCTCTAGAAGGATTCATTTATATTGTGGCAGTCAGTTTTATTGGTGGAGGAAACTAGAGGACCCGGAGAAAATCACCGGCCTGTCGCAAGTCATTGACAAACTCTATAACATAATGTTGTATCAAGTACACCTCACCTGAAAGGGATTCGAACACAACTTCAGTGGTGAAAGACACTGAATGCATAGGTAGTCTTAAATCCAACTACCATACGATCATGACCACGATGACACCACTACACCGGCAGTAAAAATATATTAATTATTAGTCAACTTATTCACACTCTAAATTAGCATCTTTCTCAATTATAATGAATTTAAATGGACAGTTTTAAAATTATTGTAGCTTTTCAAATTTCTCCTAAAGTAAAGAGTTAGTACACTTTAATTATAATGTAAATTAATTATTTATTCTTATTATTATACATGTACTGGATGTCCTTAATTATTGAGGGTTATGCCTGATGTGCAATCCCATTGGATATTGTATAATTAAATTATGCACTTTATTCAATAAAATATTTGAATTGAAAATTTAATTAATTTACGTCTTGACCCTTTTTATGAATAAACATTTAAATTGAATGAAAAATAATTTTTTTCCAATTTATGAAATTGACATTTTTTTGGGGCCACTTTCTGCCCACTTTATCTCAACAACCACAAAAAGGGAGGAAATTTGCCCATAAGCTCTTGACACAATCAATTCAAACAAACAAAAAATTTATGCACATCACATTGTGTGCCTTCTAAATTTGCACAATTTCTGAATTTAGACATCTTTTCGAAATAAAATAGGAAAAACAATATAATGAACCATCAATAACCCACATAGATGACCATTTAGCACAAAAAATGCATTAAAATTGGATAAAAAAAAAAAAAATTTAAATTCCACCTTTTATGTCAAAAACCATAATAGTTACATAACACTATGCATTTTTCTGATGGGGATTTTCCTGATAAATTCATTAAAAAAAATTTCATCAAAATAGAATTTGCTATGATTATATATAGATGAACAATAAAAATAATTGATACCCATATAAGGTATATTAAAAAAAACTATTAGGCACTTTTTACTGTAATTACCTCAGGATAACATTTTTGTGAAAATAATGTTACCAATGTTGAAACTGTAAACTATGGCTTCCATGAATTATTTCCATTCTAGTAGGGAAAATCTAACTTATTCTTTGAAGTGTAAGTCAGTAATGGAAATTCATGTCATAAAAAAAAAGTCAAAATTCACTAATCTTCATGTTTACAGTTGTTTTTCTTATGTAGATAGCTAGACAGTGTTGAAATTAAGTTACTGATATTTTCCAATTTGATGGCATTTCAATTTTATCAAATTAAACAAGTAAAATACTCAAAAAAAATCGTAAAATAAATTAGTAACCAGCTTGTCTCGATATCACCAGAACTCTCCCCCCCCCCCCCCTTTCCCCCGTTGCATTCCAATGCATAATTTGGCTTGGACGGATTGTGTTAGATCAAGTGCAAGTAAGATTTCATATATAGACATCTTTCCTACTTTCAAATCTGCAAAAATAATGATAATTACTTACCATTTTAAGTGGTAAAAGATCCATAAAAACAGAATTTAGCTTGCAAAACCCTTAGAACTTACACTTATTTTACCATACAGTAAAACCAATTATACTGTATGGAAGTGAGATGTGAGGTGATGCAGTCTTAAAAAATAACTTAGTTAACAAGATCATACAAATTTATGATCAATTTGATTGTCAAAAACTTAACATAAAATGCTGTAAATTCATTCTAGGAGTATTAGGGGAACTTGGTCGTTTCCCATTATTTATAGACATTATTATAAATCTTTTTAAATATTACAAAAGAATAAATGATATGGAACAGGATTCTTTATTGAATCAAGCAATAAATGAATGTAAAACTCTTCATCAGTCAGGAAAAATCTCCTGGTATTCAAACCTAACCAATATATTAAATTGTTTTAATATTGATATAAAGATATAAGTGAGTTGTCTAATCTCAAATCAGAATTAAAAAAACAAGATGAAGAATTTTGGAAAATAAGCATAAAGAGAAGCTCTAAATTAGACACTTATTCATCCTTTATATAAGCTCTTTTTGTGCAAAATCCTACCTACTGTATTTACAATAAAAAATAAAAATAAAAGAAAAAGTCTAACAAGGCTGAGAATAAGTGCACATACCCTAGAAATTGAAAGAGGGAGATATAAGAAACTTAAAAGAGAAGAACGGCTATGCAAAACCTGCCTTAAAATAGAAGATGAACCACATTTTCTCCTAGATAGCAACTTATTTGAAATAAATAATGATAAAATCAGATTATTCATGGAAAAGGAGGTCGTCCCAAATTTTAATTTTATGGACATTAAACAACAATTTGTATTTTTAATGATAAATGAAGATATTAATATTATATCTTTCATAAGCGATATAGTATTTGAAAACTTTCAAATGTGAGAAAAGATGGTTTGATATGTAGAGTCTCCCATTGTTTGCACTGATTTATATATATGCATTATGTTTCTTTTATTTGTAAAGCTCGGTAGGAATTCCAACACTGTACAATCAGAGTTATCTCCCTTTGTACAGTAGATGGAATTTGGGCCGAGCCCAGTAACAGTATTACTGAATTAGAATCATTTTCAATACTGTGTACTGCCTTATATTTTCTTTAATATTATTGATTATTGTTTATTGCATTATTAACTTTATTTGATGTTTGATTGTTATGCTCATATGGGCCAAGGATTTATATAGATTTCTTTATATAAATCCTTGTATGGGCCGATAATTCGAAAACATTTTTTTTTATCTTATCTAAGCAGGGGATTATAGGAGAAGGAAATGCGATCTGCGGAAGATTTCCGTTCGAGGTTTTTCGCATTTTTCATTGTGAGGTATACTATAACTATTCCATGTAGGGTGGTGCATTCGGAATATATCTTCCAACTGAGAAATCATGTGAGAAACGGCGCTTATAGATCTCATTGCTCAACTACTGGGTTTATTTTGTACGAATGACCGAATAAGAACTTCGAACTGAATATTATTAATATGTGAAGGCGCGTCCTTTGAAGAGGATGGAAACATATTTGAAATTAAATAAAATGTTAAAAATAATTTTATAGAAAGTTAAATGATGTTTTGGAACAGTAAAGAATGGAAAATTACGCACTTATCTTATTATATATTCAATGAAAATATATTAAAAACAACCTTATCTAAATATTGATAATTTTCAGTAAAAGAAAAAAAATCTCATAATATTACTTATAAGTGCTAATTTAAGCAATGTAGAAGTTTAAAATTTCTGAATAAAGATAATAAAATTAATTTTGTTATTCTCATATGTGCAGAAAAGAAGTTTTAAAATGTGTGCACATGTAGATGTTTTGAACCAAGAAAACTATTCCTGCACAATAACAATTAATATTGAAATGATACTTTTTTGTTCTTTTTAGCTCACCTTGCCAAAAGCAATGTGAGCTTTTGCCATCACTTGACGTCCGTCGTCTGTCATCCATTAACTTTTCACATTTTAATCTTCTCCTCTGAACTTGGCCCCTCAGCCAAATGGAGTGAAACTTGGTAGGAAGCATCTATGGAAGGTCCTCTATAAAGATGCCCATTTTGTCCCGATCCATTAACAAACATGGCCGCCATAGGCAATTCTTGTTTCTGATTGGCCGATTTTTTTTAATCTTCTGCTCTGAAATCGCTTGGCCAAATGAACCGAAACTTGGTAGGAAGCATCTATGGCATGTCCTCTATAAAGATGCCCATTTTGTCCCGATCCATTAACAAACATGGCCGCCATAGGCAATTCTTGTTTCTGATTGGCCGATTTTTTTTAATCTTCTGCTCTGAAATCGCTTGGCCAAATGAACCGAAACTTGGTAGGAAGCATCTATGGCATGTCCTCTATAAAGATTGCTCATTTCGTCCCGATCCGTTAACAAACATGGCCACCACAGACAATTCTTGTTTCTGATTGGTAAATTTCTAAAAAATCTTCTCCTCTGAAGCCACTTTGCCAAATGAACCGAAACTTGGTAGGAAGCATCCTTGGAAGGTCCTCTATAAAGATTGCTTATTTTGTCCCGATCCGTTATCAAACATGGCTGCCACAGACAATTCTTGTTTCTGATTGGTTGATTTCTAAAAAAATATTCTCCTCTGTAACCACTTGGTTAAATGAATTTAAATTTGGTAGGAAGCATCCTTGGAAGGTCCTCTATAAAGATTGGTCATTTAGTTCTGATCCGTTAACAAACATGGCCACCACAGGCAATTCTTGTTTCTGATTGGTTGATTTCTAAAAAATCGTCTCTTCTTAAACCGCTTGGCTAAATGAATTGAAACTTGGTAGGAAGCATCCTTGGAAGGTTCTTTATAAAGATTGCTCATTTAGTTCCGATCCGTTAACAAACATGGCCGCCACAGGAAATTCTTGTTTCTGATTGGTTGATTTCTAAAAAAATCTTCTTCTCTGAAACTGCCTAACCAAATGAATCGAAACTTGGTAGGAAGCATCCTTGGAAGGTCATCTGTAACGATTGCTCCTTTAGTTCCGGTCCGTTAATAAACATGGCTGCCACAGGCCATTCTTGTTTCTAATTGGTCGATTTCTAAATATCTTCTTCTCTGTAACTGCTTAGCCAAATGATCAAAACTTGGTGGGAAGCACCTATGGGAGGTTCTGTATTAAGTTTCCTCAAAGCAGAATGAAAGGTGAGCGACACAGGGTCAGCCCACTGAGCCTCTAGTTCTTTAGGCCATTGTGTTGTCTGTCCTCGATTTACGTATTCTGATTATCGCTTTGGCATCTTCAAACTCTTCTTACCTATGTTATGAGTGCTATTTATTCATTATTGATGATCTTCTTTACGACTTTAGAAATGTGATACTTTTATATGTATACATGTTTTTTTTCCTTTATATACTGACATAGTGCATAATTTAAGAGAATACCATTTTTAAAGTTGTTTTTCACGTCAAAGTTTATGAATTCTTTGATAGCATAATCTGGGCTTGGTATGAATGTTTATTGGGTAGTTCACTAAAAAGTTTATGATTTATGTTGATCAGAAGTATGCAAAAGAAACAAGAGACCCAAAGGTGTCAAAAGTGGTGTTGTCTATTTTTAATCTTCTTCTCTGAAACCACTAGTCCCTTTGGAACCAAAATTGGTAGAAATGTTTATTGGAAGGTCCTCTAAAAAGAGTCTTTTTTTTTGTTGATGGAAGGTACAAAGAAGAAACAAGAGGCCCAAAGGTGTCAATATTAATGATTTTTTTCTCTTTATGTTTCTTATAAAATTCTCGTTATTTAGTATGATTTCAGATTTTTTTTTGGCTCTTAATGTTTCCAAGTTATAGCGGAGTAGAAATGGGACCAACCGATTTTAATATTTTTTCTTTAGATTCCTTGTGAACTTTTTCCTACCTGTTTTTTTTTTCAGACAGAAAAAACTAACTCGTATGGGTTCCGATATAAAGGGATAACAAAAGGGACCAACGCCCAAAATGCTTTTTTTTTCGTTTTAAATCCGATTTGTCTCCAGGTTTTTTTTATTGGATTCCTTTGAATAAAAATCCTTTTTGGAAGGATCTCCCGCATTTTGTTTTGTCATTTTTTGTTTGGTTTTGTTTTTGCATTGAATTTTTTGTTTTTATTTTTGTTTGGTTTTGTTTTTGTGTTGAATTTTTGTTTTCGTTTTTTGTTTTGTTTGTTTTTGTTTTGTATTTTGCATTGGGGGAGGGGGCGTCGTTGTGGTGATCGCATGGTAGTTTGGATTTATAGTCGAAAGTCAAAGTCAAGTTTGTTTTAAGTCGGTAAATGAAGCAACATGCAACAGCTTTTAAAACCGACACCACAAAAATAACATATAAAAACAAAGCATGCAAACAAAGGGGTCAGGTCATTATTCCGACAGCCCATTGCTCCGACGGCCCATTATTCCGACAGTCCATTGCTCCGACAGCCCATTTCTCCGACAACCCATTATTCCGTCAAAAATGGTCAAAAGTAGTATAATTATCTTAAAACCTGTTGTTTTTCTTCTATACCTAACGGAAGACTGACTTTAATCTTTATACTCATTGGGCGGATTGTTTCTGTATTAAACAAAAGGGTAAATATGGGGTCAAAGTCAAATGTCATGGTGCTAGCAGATTCCTTATCCAGATCATGACGACATGAGAAATATCAGTACCAATTTCGGATGGTCTAATACTTCTACATTTTGGATTTAGTCATGAAAAGTTTACACCGCCACCGTTACGCGAGACGACACAAAAATTATTGGAGGGGGGGGGGGGAGATTTTTTTTTTTTATTTCTTGCCCTGATTTTTACCGGAAAAAAAATCTGTCCGGAAGAAAATCCCAGCCCCCGCCCCCGCCCGTCCATAAACCTTGTAACCCTTCAAAACCGTCCAAAGTATTTTTTTTATTAAACTTTACACAAAGGAGTACACCATATGTAGATGTGCATGAAATAATTATAAAGGTTTGTTTTGACATTAACGGTTGCATTTAGGATACAGAGCCATTGTGAGTGAGCTAGTCTAGTTTGATCCTGGATCTGGAGAAAAAAAATGCCGTTACCGTACATTATGATTAATACAATAAAAAATTTCCATAAACTCCAGGAGGGAGGCTAAAATTAAATAATAAAGATTTAATTTTAAGCAAAATTCGGTTGTTGTCGGGAGTATCACGTCTAAACTCCCACAATTTGTGACCGGAGAGACACTACCTGATGCTGTTCAACCGTATTGCGTTTTCTAATACGTTTTAGATACATTGTAAACCGATGAATGCCTCCTTCACATGTACATTTAATGCCCAATCGCAAACGTTTTGACGTACGTCTGAAGGCATTAACAATGTTGGATGCGCATTCAATTCGCATCATGAAACGTACGTCGGAATGCAGAATAAATGAACGTGTGTGGAAGCGGCATAATGCATATGGAAGGAGTTCTATTAGCCGCATATGTTGGTTGCCAATCGTGCTTCAACAGAAGTGATCGATGTATTTATTGACCTGAACAAGGGAACTGTCTACCTATCTTCGGAGCTTTTTCCATTCTTCTGCATGTACATTGTGCTCCCTTTCTCTCCTTTTCTACTATATACGTCCTTCTTCAATTCTTAACTCTCCTCGCTTCCATGCGTATTGCTATCTTCCGTCATTTTGTTTTTCTCGTGCTTCTCCCGGTTTACACTTTTTTCCTTCACTTCTCTTTTCTGGTTCCTTTGTGCAATGTGCACAACTTTTTCATCAATTTTTAACTTTCCCCATACCAGGTCGATCGATCATAATTGCCTTGAACAGGGATGTACAGCCTAGGATAAAAGCTCCTTTTCCTTTCCAGAACATTCTGTCTAGGCCATGGTCCGTCAAGATTAGCCTGACCGACGGAACATCCTGTTGGATACACCTGGTTAAACCATGGATTTGTGGATTGAGTTCTAATTTGCATTGTCGGAAAAATGGGCCGTCGGAGTAATGGGCTGTCGGAGTAATGGGTTGTCGGAGTAATGGGATGTCGGAGTTATGGGCTGTCGGAATAATGCTACGCATCCCCAACAAACACGATTTACAAACACGGCATTACATACAATACAACATAGTACCCTTTGACAAGAAAAATGATAATGTCTTATTATCTTCTGTCATGCCATTTTGTAACTACTTATGCAACCAGTGCCTATCACTACTAAAGTGAGTTCGAACCCCACTCAGGTGAGGTGTACTCGATACAACATTAAGTGATAAAGTTTGTCAGTGACTAAATAATTGCGGCATGTCGGTGGTTTTCTCCAGGTACTCCGGTTTCCTCCACCAATAAAACTAACCGCCACGATATAATTGAAATATTGTTGAAAGTGGCGTTAAACACCACAAACCTAACCTATATTGTATTGGTAATAATCCTTGTATGTCAACTCCGGTCAAAAGTTATCCGCATTTGTTCCATGATTTACATTTTATTTCCGATACCAGAGCGCATTCGTAAACCAGTTATGTTCTCGTGACTTTTCGATTTTCATGTTTCACTTTTCACCATGATTTGCATGAAGCAAGTCATTGTTTACTTATTGGCAACTGTGCTACAATTTGTAGTTAAATGCAATGGAGATGCTAACTACAATATCGGAACAGGGATTTCTGATATTACTGGTCCAGCAGCTGAAGTTGACATGGTATGTACAGTATGTGGCCAAAAGTATTGTCACATGTAAAAAAAAATCCCTGTATCAACCAAAACCATATTTTTTCAAAAAATTATTGTGAAGTCATTTCTGGATAGATTTTAACAAATTTGACACCAAAACATTCAGAATTGTCTATATTTTGATTGTTTATTTGCTCATTATGTTTATATGATATTATGAGTGTGTTTTATTTGTACATAATTTAAACAAATAAAAATTGACTGATTTTCCTATATATTTCAACTAAAAATAAATCCTAAAAATTTACAATCCTGTTTAAATTATGTATTGGACAATACAAATTCTTATTTTTATGTACAAATAAAAACCACTCCTATAAACATAATGAGCAAATAAACAATCAAAATATAGACAATTTTGAATGTTTTGTTGTAAAATTTGTTAAAATCTATCCAGAAATGAATGACTTCACAATAATTTTTTGAAAAAATATGGTTTTGGTTGATTATATAGGAATTTTTTTACATGTGGCAATACTTTTGACCACATGCTGCAGATGGTGTAAATTGATTCTTTTCCAAAAGACCTTTAATTTATATAATTATGAATCATTGGCGTCGTGTTACAAGATTTCAAACGATTTTCTCTTTATGAATATACCTGTATTTGAAAATAACCTGATTCTTAACTGTAGTGGGAAATTGTCAAGAGCAAAACACTATTGTAAAAAGATAGATTTCAGACCTTTAAAAGGCCTTATTCGTGTTATTGCATTAACTTTCAGACCTTTAAAAGGCCTTATTCGTGTTATTGCATTAACTTTCAGACCTTTAAAAGGCCTTATTCGTGTTATTGCATTAACTTTCAGACCTTTAAAAGGCCTTATTCGTGTTATTGCATTAACTTTCAGACCTTTAAAAGGCCTTATTCGTGTTATTGCATTAACTTTCAGACCTTTAAAAGGCCTTATTCGTGTTATTGCATTAACTTTCAGACCTTTAAAAAGCCTTATTCGTGTTATTGCATTAACTTTCAGACCTTTAAAAAGCCTTATTCGTGTTATTGCATTAACTTTCAGACCTTTAAAAGGCCTTATTCGTGTTATTGCATTAACTTTTAAGCTAATAAGGGACATTTATCATGGGAGAATTATACAGACCGAAGACCAATTGTCACAAAATTGCATTTAATGAATGAGCGCACAGGAACTTTTTAACCAATTTTTGAAGACAATTGTGACATAAAATTTAGAGCTAGACAACAAGATTTTAATATAAGTTTGCATCTTTACATATTCCAAAGAAATAAAATAGAATCCAATGAAACCCTCAAAAAAATATATATAAAGAGTAAAAGACCACAGGGAGTCGCATGGATTGGACATCAAATCTAAAAATGAAAAATGGACATTTTGAAGGTAAAACATTACCTTGACACCGGAGGTGGAGGATTATTCTAAAATCAAAAATTCCAAATATTATCAATAGAAAAAAACACTTGTATCCTAAATACTAGTCCGAGATTTCTCTGCCATCTAACGGCTTTTATGGATTTTCTGTAGCCGTTGGACGTCAGAGCGCTATATATACGGAAAACAGCTGATTTGCCTCTCCAGCTCTGGGTCAGCACATTTCCATGTTTCGTGGCTATCGGATTTTATTTTCTATCAGAAACCCTTATATAAATCGCTTCACCAATCATTTTTCTATTCATTCATAACCATCTTAACCTCAGAAAGTGGTGTTGCACTCCATTACAGCACGATTTTGCCTTAGATCCTATTATTCCGCCATTTGACTTCCATTTTCGAATCTACAAACGTGATCTCGCGATACTAACTGAATGATAACAGTAACGCATTGCATGATGGGAGCTACTTAATTCAGCGCACCAAATTATTTGAGCATTATTTGCATACGTAAACAACATTCAAATCGCATGGAAGACCATACATTTAAGCGTATTCTGCAGGACAAACAGTCCATCTATAGATCAAAGCAGAGCAGAAGGAAATAATACAGAATGTGTTGGAAAGAAAAGATTCAATGGCAGAGTGTTACCAACGGGCTTCGGAAAGAGCATGTGTTACGTCCCCCCTTTTTGGACAAGGTACTACATCATTTTTTTTTCTTATGGTTATCTGTAATTCACTATTGCTATTAAAATCATTACCAATCAATATAATCAACTGTATTAAATTTTATGTTAATTGTTCTGCCTTAACAGGCGTGTATGATTGGCAATACAAATATTTGTTTGTTTGTTTATATGCAAATCATCTCCCATGATACATTGCGGTAATCGTGGTTTTCTCGTAGTCACGTGACAAATGTTTGAAAAATGGAAGACAAATGGTGGAATCATAGGATCTAAGGCAAAATCGTGCTGTAATGGAGTGTAGCACCACTTTCTGAGGGTAAGATGGTTATGAATGAATAGAAAAATGATTGGTGAAGCGATTTATATAAGGGTTTCTGATAGAAAATAAAATCCGATAGCCACGAAACGTGGAAATGTGCTGACCCAGAGTTGGAGAAGCAAATCTGCTGTTTTCCGTATGTATAGCGCTCTGACGTCCCACGGCTACAGCAAATCCATAAAAGCCGTTAGACGGCAGAGGAATCTCGGACTACCTAAATACAGTCCTCATATTTGATTCATGGTTTCTATAATTATTTTCATACCTTTTTATGACAATAGGCCTCTTCGCATTTTTTCCTCATTTGAAAGGAAAAGATAGCAAATGAGTGTACATGTACTAAAGATCACTGAACAATGATGGGTATCATGACACATGTTTTGTTTTAAGACCATTTTCTATTATTTCACTACTGATTTAGACCTCATTTTTCATATCTAATAAGATGGTGATACTTGGTACAGTTTTTTTCCCTATTATCTGCAAAAAATCTTTACACAAAAAAACTTTACAAAGGGTCCTTGATATGCATGTGTGCAGATTTTTTTAAAAAATATTTGCATCGAAGATTAGTCCAAGGGTAATATTTAAAATAACTGGGCATTTAACAGGATGCACTAAACGATATAGAAATAATCTGACAAAAACAAGTAAAAAATGGCAATAATTAGGCCTCGGCCAGTACATGTATTATGTAAGAGTGTTTTTATCAGAGGAGATCGATAGATAGGGGAGTTTAATTACACTCAATAGATACTGATATGATGGTGATGTTTGCTTGTAGGATGTAAACACACATGATATCATGGATGTCACTGTGACATCCATGAATTCCTTTTATTTTCATTATTCTGAACAAATTATGTATAATCTGTTGTATATTCATTGCTAAATAAAATTGTGCACACTGATATATTTGCAAGCCTCCATTTTCAATAAATCTGATTTTTATATTTTTATCGGGACATTATGTAAGAGTGGTTTATAAAAGGGGTAGAATCAGGACATTATGTATAAGAATGTTTTAATTGAGGGGAAGGAATCATGACATAATACAAGGACGGTTCTATGTACATGTACAGGGAAGAATCAGGACATTTTAGAAGAGCATTTTGATTGAGGGAGAGGAATGATGACAATATATAAGAAAGTTTCGCCGACAGGAAAGAATCTGGACATTATATTAGAGAGGTTTTATAGATAGAGCAGAATCTGTACATTCTACATGTGTACATTTGTAAGAATGTTTTTATAGATGGGGATGAATCAGGATATTATATATAATAGTTTTTGATGTACATAATATATGAATTTTTTTCATACATATTGAATATTAAGATTAATTTGTTTCTATCTCACAAGTGTCTGAATAGTCTTCTTTAGGGGGTACATGTAATACATAAAATAGGGGAATTCTTTTTTTTTTTTGGGAGGGGGGAGAAAGAAAGTATACATTTTTCAAAATCTTTCTTTTAATCAGGAAACATTAATATCCCTCTGTTAGTTAGTATATTTGACATTTTACCCTTTTAACTTTTGGATTGGGAAAAATTAAGAGATAGCCCGTCTATTTTAGCACCAGAATGTGAAATTATATAAATTGGGTTATTGTGCAAGATCGCTGTGCATTGGGAATAATTGTCAGGCTTCTATCTGTGCTAAAATGGAGGGCCTTATCTTAATTCTTCTCAACCCAAAAGTATTGGAATTTTATTGTATAAGGGGAGTCAGTGCCTGTGCACAAGGCTAATTTTTTTTTTTCGACAGTTTGGGCACATCTGTATATTTTGGAAATTATGTACCAGTAGTTAGAAAGTTTATCACATTTCTCATTTTCACAGTTTTTTTGTTATGTCCCCACTACAAAGCGACAATACATTATGTGTTACACTTGTCCATCTTTCCATGCTCTACCTTTTATTTCCCTTCGCCAAATTTTTTGAAATTTTTAAACAGTATTTTTGACCACAATTCACAGGTTAAGTTTGAATTTGTTTAGTCTTGGAAATATTGCACATGTTTGCAAAGAAACAACATGAAATTTCACATTCAATGAAAAAAAACATGTTGTGAACTTGACCTTTGAGTCTGAGGTAAGATAGTTCATTTTTAATTTGTTTTTAAGGGTCAGTACCATATCTTAAAAACAAATAAAGGGTAGTCATATATTTTAGTTATTATTATTTTTTTATCTTATATAAATAATCCACACTTGATATTTTTCAGATGGGTTATGCTAATCCTGGACAAACATCAAAAGGGATCCATTTAAGACAATACAGCAGAGCTTTTATAATATCTGATATTCAGAATAAAGGTCGTATTGTCTTTGTCAGTACAGACTCGTGTATGCAATCACAAGGATTAAAACTGGAGGTAAGTGAAATCAAGTGTACCTGAAGAAGATTATTCCAGAAATGTGTCGTGCACACTAAATTTAATATTTACGTTTTCAATTTTAACCATTGATTGATTGATTGGTGTTTAATGCCAACTTTAGCAATATTTCAGCTATATCATGGTGTGAACAAATTTTATTATTAAACTTATCCATTTTAACCAAAAATAATAAAAAATGTTATTAGGTCAATGAATAAAATACATGTATTTCTGCTAACATTCTTTAAAAAAAAAAAGTAACTTGGTAGGTAGGAAAAAAACACCCTTTAAATTCTTTGAAATATTTACCGAGGTTATAAAGGACAAGGATCTGACCTTTACACAGCTTGTCCAAAAATGATAATAAAAGTTTTAGGGTAGTCACTAAAAATTAGGGTTGGTAGGGTTAGCGGAAACACAGTGGTTTTTTTTTGTCTTGTGCTAATTTATGTTTGTAGATAATCATTCACCCTTTATTAAGATGAACTATAAATTTAAGAAATATTTCATGGAAGTCATAATGTGTTGTGAGTTTTAACATGGGCAAGGTCACACTCAATTTATGCTCTCTTGTTGGCTTTTCTGTCTCCTGCCAAATTCTAGCAGATGATGACTCATCAACATGTGTATTTATGATGGAATATAATAATATATAATATTGTGTTTGCACTTTTTAATTACACATTACATATGTATTAATGTTTGGATATGATATGTTGAATATTTTCAGTGAATATACACATATAGATGTTTCTAGGGTTATGAGTTCAAATCCTGTTCAGGCGAGGTGTACTCGATACAACTTTATGTGATGAAGTTTGTAAGTGACTTATGACAGGTCAGTGGTTTTCTTCGGGAATTCTGATTTCCTCCATCAATAAATCTGACTGAAATATTGTTGAAAGTGGCTTTAAACACCATAACCCTAACCCATCTATGTCCATATCACCAAGAAGAGTGATAAGTCTATCACAGTTATTTGTCATGCTATGTGTCTGACTGTACATTTTATAATATTCATTGTCATTGTAGATAATAAAAAGGTTAAAGAGCAAGTATGGTAATCTTTATAACGAGAGGAATGTATGTATCAGTGGAACACATACACATTCTGGTCCAGGAGGATTCCATCAGTATCTCTTGTATGATATTACATCACTAGGTTTTGTGAAGGAAACGTTTGATGCATTAATTGATGGCATTGTTATTGTGAGTATCTTTCGGAAGTCCTCTAGATCAATATATAAATCTCTTGAAATATATATTAGTAAGAAAGGATATGGATGTGAATAAAGACAAGAGACTGTCCAATTTTATACTTAGAAACAAATTGGAGTAAAGAAACAGGACTTTTATTGCTGTTCTACATTTCATAGTCATAGTAAAGTATCATAACAATGAGCGGTTCTCTTCTGCCTATAAACGATACATCAGTCTTTGCCTTAATTTTTTTCACCTACATGTAATTGCCCGAAAGCCAAATTTAGAAAAATGTTCTATTTATTCAAACAAATTCTTTCATAATTTTCACTTGTCCGAATCCCGTTTTACTTGTCCCAGGTTTCAGGCAAGTGACTTAGCGTGAAGACTGCTACATCTGGGCATCTATTAGTTCTGGTGTATAGAAGTTAATGATTACCAGAATATTTTATTTCTCTTAAGCATTTTTGTAACACCTGTGGTGAAAATCACTGAAAATAAAACTTAAAGGTGATTCTTTCTTTGAATGTCTGAATCAATTCTACATACTATGAAACTAAGTGAGATTTGCCATATAGACAAAAGATTATGTTCGGTGAACATACTTATACCTAGAAGTATGTACATGTACAAGTACAAAATGTATATGAAAAATAAGATAAACAAATTTATAGAAGCAAAAATTTTGTTGTATTGTGTTATGGGTCAGTAGTCATTGTTGTCCCTCTGTAGACACAATGGTTTCTGTGCGATAACTTTTGTTCAAGTTGTCTGATCCATCTGAAATTTTAACATGACAGGGATCTAAAAGGGATCAAAATTGCAAATTTTGATTTGATTTATTGTGTTTTTAACGCTGCTTTCAGGAATATTTTAGCTATATCATGGTGACCAGCTTTAGTGGTGGAAGAAGCCGGAGTACATGGAGAGGACCATGGGCAAGCAACTGGTAAACTTTATCACTTGTGGCTGCGAGTCAAGTGCACCTTTTTTGTAATTTACAAAGCTGGGTGCGAACTCACGCCGTATTAGGGATAGGCTTGTATGATTTGTTAGGTAATCCAACTACCTAACTCATTGAACCACCCATGCCCTCTCAGTTTAAGGCCCCATCTGTATAGTAATATATCAGCAGGAAAAAGAAGCGTAAATTAAAATAGAATTAATGTTAGAAGGATAAGATAGCTTTGAAATGATGGCAGTCAGAAAATTTAGAGGGAAACCCCATTCTAGTTGTTATCCTTGTATGAAAGGTGCTGAAAGTTCCCGAACATTTTGTGTCCAAGATGTTGTCCTTTTTGATACTTTTCGATGGTTGAATTGATAATTGGATGTGTATTTTGAAATATTTGGAAGGTATGCAGAATTTTTTTTTAGTCCAATTTTGATGTGGTTGTTTTCTTTAAATTGATTGTTCTGAGAGCCTGTGAAAATTTGACAACAGATTTCCAATGTTTCTGAGATAAACTTAACCAAAAGAGACCAAAAAATGCCATTTAAAAAAAAATTTAACGTCCTTATTTTTAACCCATTTTTAAAGCATTTTTTTCTTCAAAATTGATGATCGCTATGGGTCATAGATGGACCATGGTTAATATAGGTGATGTTTGGTGTAAGCCAAATATAGCTGATTTATTTCAAAATGAGGAGCAAAGGGAACCTGAATTCCGAAATTTTGCATATTTGGTCAACAAATCAATGTAATATGAAGATCAGTGACTTAAATATTGATGCTCACTTACATAGCAAAGTTTGACCTTCGTACTTATAGCTGATATTTGATCATTACGAAATTGTACTTGCAGAGCATAGAGAGAGCCCACAATAACATGAAGCAAGGAAATATTTATGTTAATAGTGGTGAATTATTGGAGAGTAACATAAACAGAAGTCCTACAGCCTATCTGTATAACCCACCTGAAGAAAGGGCAAGGTAAGATCTGTAGACAATATCTGTTTATAGTGGTGAATTATTGGAGATTCTAACATGACGTCCTTCTTTCGCTTTGTAGACAAACAAGCAATTTATCGATGGTATAATCTCATTTGCACATGCACCGGTTAATGTGACTGACTTTTTCATTGGTAGCATAAATTGTGTGCGACAATTTCCGCAGGCGTAAATATAAATTACCGTCTTCCAATCAAAGTATAATACTGTATTCTGTATATCAGAATCGAAATAAATCAAGGAAGCCAGAATGTTTTTTGAGTTTTAACATGGATTGGCAGATATTAGTAAATTTTATCCATCGCCTCTGGCTCAGGATAAAATACTAATATCCGCCAACCCATGTTAAAACTTCCAACACATTCTGGCTTCCATGATTTATTTCTTAAGTGAAAATTGGGGTTGTTTTGAGGGATAAGACATTCTCATGTAATTGTAAATGTGTGATAGGCATATTCAAAGTGAAATACTTTATGTGAGATTGATGCATCTCACATGATATGACCTTTGTTTTGGCAACACAATGCAAAAAACATTGTGCCACAATGTGAAAACAATTGCAAAAACAAAACACTTCCTGCAAGGCTTTTAAAAAGTGTTGAATTTGTGATCGCTTCAAACTATATTCTACTGTATTTATACTTTCAGGTTACTTATTTACAGTGTTATATCTGTGATATCAACTAAAATGCATATGATCATTCCTTGTTTCTGATTTGAAAACATTAACTCTTTGGTGGAATTGTCCCATCTCACATTCTAGACCATGACTGATTATTATATGCTTCAATAAGACTTGGTATTCGAGTGGGAGAAAGAAATCAATATTGTGCTTTCCCTAAGGTTTTTTTTATGATTATGTTCTCAACATTTTGATTAATAAAACAAACTCCAAAGTTCATGCTTAATTTATGTTCTGTGGCCTTGCGGCTTGTCATTTTCATATAGATTGAGAACTACGTCTTATTAAACACAAATAAACATCAAAAGTGTCTTTTTTTTTCTAGCTTGGTACTGTCAAACTATTACACCAATCAATGGTGCTCTAATGTTTCATTTTATTTATATTTCCAGATACAAATATGATGTAGATAAAAACATGACTGTTCTGAAACTTGTGGATGCTCAAGAGAAGGATATAGGAATGATTAGGTAAGAGAGAGAGATAAGGTATTCATGTACATGCTCTCTTACCCTCAGATCCTGAGTTAAGAGTCCTTGTCAGACTGGGTTAGAACAATCAGGTCTCTAGTACAAGGTCGGTTTCGCAAACTCAAAAATTGTGTTAATAATTGACCTAAGTCTGTATTTAAAGACCAAGAAGCTGTTAAGTGTCTTTCCTCTCTTCATGACAAATATGTTTTTATCGTTCCTGCGGACAAGGCTTCCAACAACATCGTGTTTGTATGTAAATCATATTACTATGAATGCCTAATCAAGGAATTAGGCATAAATAACAACACCTCTGGTAATACCACATGCAAACCAACTTCGTTCGACAAAGATGAAATCCTAGCTAACCACAGATCCTTTATGACCTCTTTAAGCATTCCCTCTGGTAAAGAGTCTGAGGATTTACCCTATTTGTATTGGATACCTAAACTCCAAAGAAAGGTACATAGCGGGATCATCAACTTGTTCGGCGAAAAAATTGTCTATTCACCTGTCAAAGATTCTGTCTGCAGTAAAAGAGGGACAACAGAAATATTGTGAAACTGTTTACTCGTGTAGTGGCATAAATCACATGTGGATTTTGAAAAACTCTAAAGATCTTTTGGATAACCTTAAATCAAGATCTTTCTCTCGGGTATCCTCCATCAAAACTTGATTTTTCTACTCTGTATACCACCCTACCGCATGACAAATTAAAAACCCGCTTAAAAGAAACCATTCACAAAGCTTTCAGTCATAGAAACGATGGCTCAAAATTTGTTATATTAGGTAGGGGTGTAACGATACACTTTTTCCACAAGCGATATGTATTGCGATATTTGATATGTATTACGATACGTATCACGATATGTTTTATAGGAAACTGTAACTATTCCTTGAAGTCCATGCTGGTCGACATATTTTTTTTTTATATGAGGTCGCTTATGTACTAGCGGAAAATATAAATATTTGATTAATTAATTTTAAAAGCATAAATTATTCGATTCACTTTTCTCAAAATATTAATTAAATGATCACCAAAAGAAGAAAACGGAAGTTCAACACTACTTTTTTTTCAAAAAATGAGCATCATATCGTTTGTATCGTAAGCGGCCTCCACGTATCGTGAACCGAACCGTCCTCAATATAATCGCGATTTCGGTACATACGGTGAATCGTTTCCCCCTTAGTATTAGGCTACAATTCCACATATTTTTCTAACAAAATTCAAAAAGGTAAAACATGCTACTCCGAGGAACAAGTGATCAGTATGGTGGAGTTTCTCATCGATAACATATTTGTCTCCTTTGGAGGGGCACTGTTTCAGCAGGTCGTCGGCATACCAATGGGTACGAATTGTGCCCCTCTTCTAGCCGATTTATTTTTATACTCGTATGAGTTGGAGTTTCTTCAAAAGCTTGTAAAAGATAAGAAGATTCATGAGGCTAGAGCCTTTAATTTCACATACAGGTATATTGATGACATTTTATCTATCAATAATTCCAGATTTGCAGAATATCTTCCATTGATATATCCTCCAGAGCTGGAAGTTAAAGAGACCACAGATACAGCTTCGTCCGCATCATTTTTGGACTTATACCTCGAATTTGACGACAGTGGTCAACTCGGTACTAAAATTTATGATAAACGGGATGACTTCAATTTTAAAATCATAAATTTTCCAAATATGTGCAGCAATATACCAGCTTCTCCTGCATATGGTGTTTACATCTCGCAATTGATTCGTTATGCAAGGGCCAGTAGCAATTATTCTGATTTCTTGAAACGTAGTCTTTATCTGAGAAACAGGCTACTGGACCAGGGCTATAAAAAGATTTGCCTTATTCGATCTCTTAAAAAGTTTATATTCCGATACCAAGATCTTGTCGAAAAATATTCTGTCTGCAGAGACGATAATAAACGATGGATTTTCATAAGTAAATATGAAAATATATAAAGATAAGGATTAAGTAATCGTGGTTTAGACATAACATCATTCAACATCTCATTTGAAATCAAATTGTGTAAGAAGATGACCGTTTAGTTAAACCATTCTGCAGAGACGATAATAAACGATGGATTTTCATAAAGTACTGCATTGACTACTATTATACCTAATTTGTCCCAGTATTGTTGAAAATGCTGTTATAGTGACAACCGGAACCTTTTAACTGTAATGGAAGTGGGAGGTTTGGTGCCGTAAAATCTGATTTAACCCACCATTTCTTTGGAAATGCCTGTACCAAGTCGGGGCCATTGCGGTTTTCCCAGTTTTCCGGTTGTTGACTGATTTTGTCTGTTTGTTGACTTATGAGTTTTGCCTTTCCCTTTGGAAGATTGCTGGGTGTTCGGTAATTTTGTTATTACCCTTATTTAGTGAATTAATCATTCACCCGTGACATCATCACTAAGATTTATTTAGTCAGGGTAGAAAAAATATATCCTGAAAAAATAACACCACTTTCCTTTCATGTAGAGATGATGTTTTTTTTTGTAAGCGTTATTAATTAATTTAGTCTAAAAATTTGGTGAGAACTTAAGATGACCCCTATCTTAGGCCATTTTAGTATCACTTGGCATACATCTTCATTATTTTTTTTCCACATTTGAATCTTTTGCTGCAAATATAATCAACCAAATGGAACCAATTATGGCAGCAAAGATTCAGATGTGTACAATTGAAGTTTGGGGAGAGTCTAGTTCGTGCTCATAAGGGGACAAAAAAGACAGTTTTGAAAAATAGGTTCACTCCTGTTAGATTATACAGGCTCATGTGAGCCTCTGGTTTAACAAGTAGTTTTTCTAAAGATTCAAATTTGTTATGAATTAAATTTTAAAGAATTAAAATAGTAATTACAATATATAATATTTATTTTCAGTAGAAAAGAAACAGCAATTTTAAATTATATGTATGTTATATGTTTTAACTAAGAGTTCTTTTTACATAGTATATTTTAAATTATATGTATGTTATATGTTTTAACTAAGAGTTCTTTTTACATAGTATTTATTCATGTATTGTAGTTGGTTTGCAGTCCATTGTACTAGTATGAACAACACCAACCATTTAATAAGTAGTGATAACAAAGGTTATGCTTCTCAGATGTTTGAAATGGCTAAGAACGGAGGAAAGTTCCCTGCAGTTGTAAGTAGGTCTAGCATAAATCCAGAAATATACATTAGCTGTGAGTTGAATGTGAAACTTTGCTGAAGAAGTGATCACTTATTTAGAAAATGAACAAAAATGCTTCATATTTTGTTGAACAACAAGATACATGTAGCTGATATTGTTTCAAATTTTCTGTTTCTAAGTTCCAAATCATGGATTTTTAAGTATATTGCATAAATGCAGGTGAAATACAGAGAGCAATATGATATTGAATAATTGAAATGTAATTATTTCTGGAACATAATTTCTCCTCTAATTCAACATACACAGCATATATTTCAGTTAAAGATTTTCTTTTTCAAGTTTGTGCATGTAAAATCTGAGGGATCTCAGTGATCGAGTGGTTAAAGGTTGTCAACTTTTGAATACAATCCTAGTACCACTGATGTTTGTTCAATCCCTGACAACTACCTCAAGTGTGAAGGTTTCCAGACATCTATTCAGGGACAAAAATGTCACCCATCAGTTTGTTATAACTGTCCAAGGTTTTCTCCTAATAAGAGGGCCGTCGTGGTCGTGATCATATGGTAGTTGGATTTACAACTATCTGTGCAATCAGTGGCTATCACCACTAACGTTGTGAGTTCAGATCTCTCTCATAGCGAGGTGTACACGATACAACATTATGTGATAAAGTTTGTCAGTGACTTGCGGCAGGTCAGTGGTTTTCTCTGGGTACTCCGGTTAACTCCACCAATAAAACTGGTAGCCATGATATAACTGAAATATTGTTGAAAGTGGTGTTAAGCACCAAAGCCCTAACCCCTTCCTAAGAAGTTTAGTAGTCATGATTTCGCTGAAAAAAAAATGCTCAATGTGACAATAAACACAAATAACCTCATACCTATCATGTAAAATCTGAAAAATACCTATCATGTAAAATCTGAAAAATGGTGTTAAACATTTGTTGTTGTTTTTTCTAAATAGGGAAAGTTTATTGCAGCCTTTGCACAAGCAAATGAAGGTGATGTTTCTCCAAACACAGCTGGACCTAAATGTTTAGATACAGGGAAATCATGTGACACACCCACAAGTACTTGTAATGGAAGGGTAGGTAACTAACTCTGTGTATTACTGGTTTTTTTTTTAGAATCCATTGTCATTGATCAATTATTTAATCATATTGTGTTGTCAATATCAAATTTTAATCAAAAAGAAAAATGACACTTAATCTATGCTATATTAAATAAATAAACTGGAACTTTTATGAAAGGAAAGTTTAAACAGTGATGGTCAAAAATTTTACAAATATCAACAAAACAAACAACCACCTCTCACCTCAAACCATTAAACACAAAGAAAACACCACGACATATGGCATTTGAAATCCAGGTCCTGGTTTGGGACAGGCATAAAAAAAAACAATTAATGGGATCCCAACCCTCCCTGTCATGATAATATGAACTCTCAACGACAATGCAGATCTATTAACAAGTAATAAAAAACCTGCACAGATTTTCTTTCACTCAAAAAGACTACTAAGCTATGCAGTAAAGAAAGTGTTAATTATCTCCAGATGACTTAAAAAAAAGAAGGTGTATGTGAAAGTTATGCATTAAAATGAAATGTGCTCTCTTGTGATTAATGTGGGTCGTCTTGGTCATAATCATATGGTAGTTAGATTTACAACTACTTATGCAATGAGTACATATCACCACTAAAGTTGTGAATTTGAATCCTGTTCATGGCAAGGTGTACACGATACAACATTATGTGATGGAAGTTTGTCAGTGACATGCGACAGGTCGGTGGTTTTCTCTGGATACTCCGGTTTCCTCCACCTATAGAACTAACCACTAAAATATAACTGAAAGATTGTTTAAAGTGGGGTTAAACACCATAATCCTCCCTCTGATGTTCAAGTATTGATTAAATTTTCTTTAGCTCACAGTTATTTACTTTTACAGAATGAGTTGTGTGTATCATTTGGACCAGGAAAGGATATGTTTGATAGTACGAGGATCATAGCAGAAAACCAATACAAAAAAGCTTGGGTAATTTATTACGCCTAAGACAATTAAATTCACTCTATCTTAGTTCTCCCACATTTTTTTTCGTTTGTTGAAGAATTGCCTTAATATCTCATTTAGAACTTGTATTCCTGAAGAGTGCTTGTAGTCTCTAACTTGTATACTCTTTTTGATATTTCTGATTTTTGCATTTTCTAACTCGCTGTGCAGGGGTATACATCAGGAACATGCATGTCTATGTATTTGAAATTGAAAACAATGGAATGTGTCTTATTTGAAGTGTAAATTTATTTTCAAGTCATTTGGGATTTTAATTTTACTATGCTAAATATTTTTCCCTCCTGGAATAAAATATTGTATCTTAAATGTGATTTTTTTTAATGCAAAATGTTTAATCAAAATGACAAATTTCTTAATTTTAAAATTATTTAATTCATAATTAATTACTTATTGAAAAGTAACTTTTCTAAAATTGTTTAGGATTTCGACATAACTTCCATACATGTTAACAATTTTCCTACATGTTAATAAGGCCACCCCGTCGTGGCCGTGATCGTATAGTAGTTGGATTTACAATTACCCGAGCAATCAGTGCCTATCACCACTGATGTTGTGAGTTCGAATCTCGATCAGGGCGAGGTGTTCAGCATTATGTGATAAAGTTTGTCAGTGACTTGCAACAGGTCTGTGATTTTCTCTGGGCACTCCGGTTTCCTCCTCCAAAACTGACTGCCATGATATAAATGAAATATTGTTGAAAGTGGCGTTAAACACCATAAACCACAAACCAATATATCATTTTCTAAAATTCAACATAACTTAACAATTTTCCTACATGTTAATAAAGCCTCACCTCTTCAGAGTTAATATTGAATTTTTTTTACAGGATTTATATCTTATTTCCTACATTTTAATAATGCCTCCCCTAAAAAATGCTCGCTGGACATTAAACACCAATCAATCAATCAACCTAAAAAATTTCTCTAGAGTTAATAGTGAATTTTTTTACAGGATTTGTATCTTTCTGCCTCAACAAAGTTATCAGGACCTGTAGATTTCCGTCATACCTATGTAGATATGTCAAAAGTAGTTGTACAGGTCAATGCCACCACTAAGGTATGTCTTTGTTTTTAACATGTACATTTTGGTTCATGTATGTTCCAATACTATGTTGGTATTAGGAATTATAATGATCAAAGGGAGATAATTTCATGGTTAGAGGATCACATGGTTATTTCAAGCCATTTAAAAAAAACTGGTTTTCTGTAACGTGACAGTGACCTATATATTTGGTTAAGAAGGTAGGAAGATAGGGGGAAAAAAATTGGTATTTAATAGAGTTAAAACAATTCTTTTGAATTCCTGATTAAATATTTTGGTGAGGGACAGCTATGATTGGCCATTCATTGATTTACAGCAACCCTCCACCCCCCCCCCCCCCCCCACCCCCCCTAAGAAAAATAAATAACGATAGCCACATGCCTTATTAATTAAGCCCAAACTGTGCATGAGTGATCATTGGGTTGTTCTTTACTAACTTTGTATTTTACATGATGGGACCAGAAGTCCAATATGGAACCTCTATTCATAAACGGTTGACATATAGTACAGATTGTAATATTTAAAACAAGTATATTAATGGTCATTATGTATATATACAAGATTATTTTTTTGATTAATTTTATATTTTACAAAAATGAATGTGTGTTTTATATTGTTAAAATAATATAAAATTTAAATTTTTAGGCAATGACATGTAAACCTGCTATGGGTTATAGTTTTGCTGCAGGAACTACAGATGGACCTGGAGCATTTAATTTTAAACAAGGTGAGGCACAGTAAGCTAAGATTGATCTATGTGTACTATAGGTCTAACTGATGTATTATCCATACACTTTAAATGAGTTTCATCTTGACCTACAAATGTATGGTATGGAAGCTAAAGTACACACAATATTTTATCCTTTGACAATTTAGGAAAAGAAAGTATTAAAAATGATTGTCAACTATTCAATCAGAATCAACAAAACACAAACTACTACCCCTCACCTCAAATCATAGTACACAAGAAAAAACCATGATATATGACATTTGAAATCCAGTTCCTGGTTTGGGTGTGGCAGAGTTAAACTAGTGGGATCACAACGCTCCTTCTATATTGATAATTGGATCTCCAATGGCAATACAGATATAAACAAACAATGAAAAACCTGCACAAATTCACTTTCACTCAAATGATTTCTCACTATCACAAAAATCATTTGACCATTGAAGACAAGAAGTTTAAACACTGATGATCAACACCACAAATATCAGAAAAACAAACAAATACCTCCCAGCTCAAATCAATGAACACAAAAAAAGACTATGACATATGCTAGCGAAAATCTAGGCTTAGGACTGGTACAGTATAACAGCAGTACAGATAAAAAAAAAATGAAACGCTGCAGAGATTCGCACACTCAAAAAAGTGAATGACATCATAAACATAGACAGTACAATAGCAGGGTTGGTAAGACAGTACAATAGCAGGGTTGGTAAATCCTTGTTGACTCACTACCAGCTAATATAAGAAGGTGGAATCTGTTGGTTAAAGACCATTGCTCTTTGGAGAAAAACAAATCAAAACTGATGCCTCTAACACATTTAATATCATTTGTTAAGAATAATATCAAAGTCATACTGAATTCTTACAATGCTGTATAAATCCATGTAATATTTTCAATACTTTCACAAAAAATCTTGGTCTTGTAATATTATTATGTAAGTGCTGTCTGTTTGACAGTTATATGTATTTTTATTCCTATTAAATGAATTTTCAATAAATTTTTAACGCAGTGTCGATATGTTAGTGTTCACAATAATGCAGACTAATCAACAAGCACTATCTCCATTTGCCATGAAAATGTAAAAACAAAATTCAGCAAACAACATTTCTTATAGAATTAATGTATATTGTTTTCGTGCCTTTTGATTGGACAAGAGCACTGTCACCTGTTTGTTTTTGATCCGTTCATGAATTGATGAACTTTTGTGTAACAAGTAAAAAAAAAATATGGCGGACGAAGACGGAAACTATGATAATGTCCGATTGAAAGCAAGCCTGAAATCAGTTTAATAATTAAAATAAGGAAAAGATTAACATCGAAGAATTATAAGGATTAACCATGCATGAACTCCTGAAAAGAAGCGTTTAATCCTATAGTAATAGGAAAAAGAAAATACAGTAAATTTTGATCTTAGGTATGCAGATCCCAACATGTTTGATCATATTTGGCATACTAAGGGCTAGACATTTCATATTTTATTTATTTATGTTTTCTATCTTGAATTTTAAAATGACCTATGATCATAATACAGTCAAACCTGCCTTAAAGGACACCTCTATATAACAAATCACTGTTTATAAAAGGTAGCCTAATTTCCCCCATTAATGAATAGTGTATATAATTTAACATGTATATAAAGGGCAACTGTTCATATGGCCAGATTTTCAGGTTACCTTGAGTTTATATATAGGCTTGACTGTATTAAAGATGACTGGAGATGAGTTAGGACAAATATGAAACAAGTGTATGAAGAGAAGTTGTCAGGTGAAAGGCATAGTTTTTGTCCTGTTTTTTTCCTGCAATTGATTAAGAACTTTTTCTTTGTATGTAGGAACAAACTCCACCAATCCATTCTGGAACTTAATCAGTGATTTCTTGAAGACTCCAACAGCAGAACAAGTAGCATGTCATAAACCTAAGCCTATCTTACTGGACACAGGAGAGGTAGAAATATTGTATACCATATAACAAGTAGCATGTCATAAACCTAAGCCTATCTTACTGGACACAGGAGAGGTAGAAATATTGTGTACTATATAAAAGTTTATTATTATATGACCTCAAAAATTTTGCAGTCCTATTATGTTGTGACACTCATTGTCCGTCTGTAGACAGAATGGTTTCCGTGCGATAACTTATGTTGTTATAGGCACATCCTTGTAGATGACACATCCTTCAGAATTTTGAACACAATGATCCTTGGCACTGAATAAATGTTGGTTATGATTTGGGGCATTGTAACCATGCCCATTTTTATACAAGAGGCCCTAAGGTTGTAAAATGGATATTTCTGTTGTTTGTTCATGGAGAGCTTATTTTTTTATCTGATTTTGATGGGGGTTTTGTAATGAATTCCTTAGTAAAAGCCCTTTCAGAAAAGTAACGTGCGTTATCATTTAATTATTACCGTTTTTGACATAAAAGGTGCCAAAATGGAAAAGTTAATATTTTCACTTTTTATTTTTCATCTAATTTTAATGCAGTTTTTTGTGTGCAAAATAATCATCTTAATGGGTTATTGTGGACCATAAAAAAAAACTTGTGCATTTTATTTCAAAATGGGGCCCAAATTCTGACATTTTATATATTAGGAAGGTATATAGAATTTTCACTTTTCATCCAATTTTGATGCAGTTTATTTATTGAATTGATTGTGCTGAGAGGTTCCGTTATAAAGTTGATAGATTTCATCTATCTCTTACTGTTTCGGCCCAAGTTTTGAAATTTCACATATTTGAAAGGCATATTTAACACATGAAATGTCCAAAAGACAATTGGTCCAGCATATTACTGTGTCCAACACATTATTGTGTCCAGCAATTTACTACATGTCAAGCAAAATACTGTGTCCACACTTACTTTTAATATACACTTGTTCAACTTTCCATTGTCAACATGCTGTGGTTGTACTATGCTCTGCGGAGCATAGCCCTTCAAACTAATAAAAACGTAGATATCTAATTTAATGTGCACATGTTTCTGGAATAACCTTCATTCGATACACTAAAAACTTTCAAAATTTAAAAATTCAAAAGTAATATTATTAAGATTTGATCATAATACAAACGGAATGTTTCATGTTTTTAAAGTGATTTCAGTTTTGTTATTACATTGGATAAGAATATTAAAATAATGAATTGAAGAAACAAAATTTTGTCTTGTTTGTATTACAGATATCTGCCCCCTACATGTGGGAACCTGAAATAGTGGACACCCAGATATTGAGGATTGGACAGTTGGCTTTGATTGCAGTTCCTGCAGAATTTACGTAGGTGTTTCTCTTATTTCATACACCTGGAAGTTTTTCTCTCTCAGTTTATGTCAAGAAACATATCAGTATGGAGAGCTCGTATGGCAAAAGAAAAACCCTCCTTGATAATTCATTCAAGGAATTCTAGATTTACTTATAACATATTAAATTTATTATTTGTGCAACTTTGCTGTTGTTCAATATCACAATGATAGCATGGCTGATACTGAGGGATTTGTAAGTTGTTTGTCATCATCTAGCATTGCTGTTAGTGAGATTTGAACCCCATTCATAGCAAGACTGACGCTCAGAAATTCAACATTGCTGTCATTTGAATCTTGTGATTACATGTTTTACAGATGATTATTTCATAATTACATTTTTCTTTTGATATGCTATTCAACATTATTTTCTACTTTGTATTGATTACCATTAATAAAATGTTATGCTGTAGTTAGGGTATAGGTACATTTTTGCACGACCCATTTCTTAGACCTTGTTCAACCCTAATAACCACTAATATATGAAATACCTTATTAGATAGTAAAGAAAATATTATATCTCAGTTTCATGTATTGATAACATGGGATTAGCAAATCAGTTTTGAAATTTTAAAACAAAATCCTGTAATATATCATATATTTTGTACGAAAATAAATTTTATATGCTTTTACTTGTAGGACTATGTCAGGCAGAAGGACACGAGATGCAGTGAAAAAGGTATTATTTTTTATTGATTAATTAATATATTAATTTGGACTAAATGTCTGTTTCATAAACAGATAGCAAGAATAAATTTATTGTCGGAAATTTTTTCGAAATGTATACATGTTTAATCTTTTAAAAAAAATATTATATCATGAGATAAACACAAAATACTTAAGTATGAAAAGATAATGGAGTAAACAAACAATCTAAATACCTAAAACAACAACAATGTAAACACAAAGATGATATATGAAAGAACAAAACCTCAGACAACACAAACTCTCAAAAGTCAAGGAGTGAGACCATACACTTAATCATCAATGAAAGCATACTGGGTATTAAGTTTTGACCTATAATGATGTAGTGTAAAGGAAATTTACAAAAGTAGAAAGAAAAATCTAAATATTATTTGAATATATACATGTACATTATTTATATGTACATTGTCGGAAATTATATAATTTATTTGTTCAAATTTTAGAAAAGGTGGAAAAGCAAGGCCATCACGAACTTTTCTGGCCTGTTATGCAGAGTGCAAATGAATTTAATTTTACTGACAATGTACATGTACATATATTGTGTTTTGTCCTGCAGTGTCAAAATGTCCAAAACAACTGCCAAATTTTACTTAAAAACATTGTTCCAAACTTTTTCAAGGGTGATCTATGTTGTAACTTTATTGCTGTTATCATTTCTTTCTGTTTGCTCTACACTAATCAGGTACCAGGAGACTAATTTGTATACTTGACATATAAAAGGAAAAACAATATTTGTATACCTTTATTATACAACAAATTTAATGATTGCAGAATAAATAGATGATATTATGATTGATAACAATTCCTCCTGGGGCGAAGATTAGGATTATGGATGTTTTACAACACGTTTAATGATATTTCATTTATAACTTCATGGTCAGTTTTATTGATGAAGGAAACCAGAGTACAGAGATAAAACCACCTTCTTGCCTCAATTCAAGAAGTATGTAATTTATTGTACATTGTAGTTCCAAACTCATATGATAGGTTGATGTTCTTGTTACAGACACTTGTTGACAACGGTTTCCCATCTGATACTATACCAGTTATTGCAGGGTTATCTAATGATTACGCAGACTATGTGACAACATTTGAAGAATATCAGGTACAACAAAGAAACTGATGAATTTTTCCCCGTAAATCTAGTATTAGTAAGAAATGATTTAGATGTAAATGAACATGAGAGAACTGTCCAACATTACACTTAGACATAAATTTAAGTAAAGGTACAAGTTCTCTGTAATTAATTAAACTAAAATCTACTATGAACTGCTCACATATTTACATTGATTTATCATAGGAACGACTCGTCTTAGATTGAGAGAACAAAGTTTGACTGTACATGTATTTCTATAGTCTATATGTGGTGTGAAATTTTCTTAAAGAGTCAAGCTAATATATGAATAAAATTAAGTCTGGTGAGTTTTTATGTTTAAGTTATACACCTTAATTAAGCATGTCGATTTCTCGGTTCTCGGTTTATCTTAAACATAGTTGTAATTGATAGCACTATTGAATTAGGATCTCAGTTTATCTTAAACATTTGAAGAAGTCTGCCAAAAACATTAATAATGCCTAAAAACTATAGAATTGCACAAATATATGATAAATGCCCTTTTATTCAACTTTTAAAATAGTGACTTATCTTTACTTTCAGGAACAAAGGTATGAGGGAGGATCTACAATATTTGGTTCACACACACTGGAAGCATATATACAGCAATTTGTCATGTTAGCTGAGGCATTAGCCAAGGTTTGTTATTAAAGATAATAATTTATGTAATAGCTGTGTCATTTTCATTTGCATTAATCTTTTATCAAGAAGCTAAGATGCATGTGATTGTAACTTTTTATAGTGAATTTCATGAGCTCTGGTTTTACAATGTTGGTATCAAATCTAACAAATGAAGAATGCTTGATGATTCTCTGTTATCCATTTCCCTCCAAGGCTGATTGTTACTAACAAGTTATTGTGAAAAGGTTTATTTATATTTTTTATGTAAAACTGTGATCCTCAGTAAAATCAAACACAAGTTGCTTCTGTCGGAAAATTATCAATCCAGTAAAAATTGTTTATACCACCGAGTATACGCTGTAATGAAATTATCTTAAATGCCATACTTATTTGCAGTTTACACAAAGGAAGTTATTTTTTTCATTTCCACATGCATTTAGTTGTAAAAAAAAATTCACTATCACAAGGTTTACCACAAGAAGGATGAAACTAATTATTATTTTTTGTACATACCCAATTTCTGGCCACCAAATTACTAGTACATGAGAGATTTAATGTAGTTGAATAAAGGTATTTTATTTATATAACAAAATGGCCCGAAAATTGCTCACTTGGCATTAAACAACAATTACTTTCTACATAAAGTTAAAATGACTTGATATATATTTATTTGTATAGGGCACAGCAGTTCATCGAGGACCTACACCACCTAATCTCTATCTTCATATATATTTATTTATATAGTGCACAGCAGTTCATCCAGGACCTACACCACCTAATCTCTATCTTCATATATATTTATTTATATAGGGCACAGCCGTTCATCCAGGACCTACACCACCTAATCTCTATCTTCATATATATTTATTTATATAGGGCACAGCCGTTCATCCAGGACCTACACCACCTAATCTCTATCTTCATATATTTTTATTTATATAGGGCACAGCAGTTCATCCAGGTCCTACACCACCTAATCTCTATCTTCATATATATTTATTTATATAGGGCACAGCAGTTCATCCAGGTCCTACACCACCTAATCTCTATCTTCATATATATTTATTTATATAGGGCACAGCAGTTCATCCAGGACCTACACCACCTAATCTCTATCTTCATATATTTTTATTTATATAGGGCACAGCAGTTCATCCAGGACCTACACCACCTAATCTCTATCCTCATATATATTTATTTATATAGGGCACAGCCGTTCATCCAGGACCTACACCACCTAATCTCTATCTTCATATATATTTATTTATATAGGGCACAGCCGTTCATCCAGGACCTACACCACCTAATCTCTATCTTCATATATTTTTATTTATATAGGGCACAGCAGTTCCACCAGGACCTAACCCACCTAATCTCTATCTTCATATATATTTATTTATATAGGGCACAGCCGTTCATCCAGGACCTACACCACCTAATCTCTATCTTCATATATTTTTATTTATATAGGGCACAGCAGTTCCACCAGGACCTAACCCACCTAATTTATTAGATAAACAGTTATCCTTTGTTTTACCTGTTATATTTGATCATGCTCCATTTGGATCTCATTTTGGTGACGTAGTAACAGATGCCAAGCCATCTTATATACAGGTAATCAAGTAATAGACAGGTAATCAAGTAGTAGACAGGTAATCAAGTAATAAACAGGTAATCAAGTAATAAACAGGTAATCAAGTAATAAACAGGTAATCAAGTAATAGACAGGTAATCAAGTAATAGACAGGTAATCAAGTAATAGACAGGTAATCAAGTAATCAAGAGAAAAATGTTCCTAATGATATCGTGTGCTATGCTTGATCTTCATCATTGTAGTGTTTTATGAATCCTTATCATACAAAAGACAGATCAAATTTGATTTTGACCATGATGCTTTTTAGTGTTCTTGAAAAATATGTAAATTACTGAAATATTTTGCCTGTATGTGAAAATTCACAGATAAATTACTTCCTATCTAAAGTACCTTGTAAAACTGTCTTTAATTTGATTCTTATATGCTGTGCAGACAGCATAGTCTTAGGGTGCACTGGTTTGGCGTGCACACTGTGAGTGCAGAGGTTTGTGGGTTTGATCCCCTATAGGGTTAAAAACTAGAACATTTGCTGTTTCTCTACTAAGCACACAACATGAGAAGTGTGGATAATGTGTAGGAATGGAGTGATACATTTACCTGTGAACTATTGTTTCAGATGGTCTAGTGCAAAGGAGGCACCACCATCGTATCATCAAAAAGTAACTTGTTCTTACAATGATATATCGCTTACATTGTATTGAAACCAATCACTTACTCGTGTGCTATCTCTCTTTCAGGGAGATTCTGTTGTAGTCACGTTTGTTGGTGCCAACCCGAGGAATGACAGAAAGGTATGTCGTGATTGTCGTATATGTAACGTTTCACACAATGGGACAAAAGCCAGAGTTATTTTATAGCAATCAAACTTATTTGAATTTCTCATTAAAAATTTTCATTACCGTAATTTAAGAAAAGTAGATGAATTAAGTTAATAAATACTGCAGCATTTTACAATGCTGACATTGATTGATTTCTGGCAGTAATTGTAAAAATATAAATCCCTTTTTTGGAAAATATCTTTTTTGTTTCAAGAGATTTTCAAATACATTTTTTGTATGGAGATAAATCTATATTTTAGACAATTTAACACAGATTTTGTGTTGGGGCAATATAGATAGAGCACAACTTTTTCGTTTTTGTTGTTAGAATTTTAAAAACTGTAATGGTGATAAAATATAGGAAATAAAAAAAAGAGTGGTTACAATCTTGTGTTTCATGTCTCGGAAGATATTTCTTGTAAAATTCGTCAAAATTGGTAAAACATGGTAGATTTTAAAAGATCACAATTAAAGATCTGCAATTGATAAACCTTTTATGAAGTTCTAGTGTTTTACCTTCTGACATTTCTTCTTCCAAATAGACTTAATTCTCCATGGATGATAGCTTCTTTTAACTACTCGCATTAGGTATCTATATTTTATTTTACAGTTTGAGAGTACTTTCCTGACTGTTGAAAAGTTAGGAGCAGATAAAAACTGGACAGTAGTTTACACAGATGCACAATGGCCAACAAAGTAATTAATTATACTCTTTGGATAGAATCTATCCTATGTACAAGCTAATACGGAAAAGAAGCATGATATAACATGACCAGATGGTGGCAGACCAACAGCTAAATAAATATGTTGTGAACAAATAGTAACGTTTTTTAAATAATTATTATCAATCAAGTGCATGTACTTGTGCAAATTCATTAATATTTCTCAAATTTTTTTCATGTCGACAACGAACTTCAAATAATTATATAAATTATAATAGAACCTACCAAGTACAGGCAGGGGATAATTTCCAATGAGATATATATCAACAATACAAAAGCTAATTTTGATATATAAAAAAAAAGAATAATGGCAGTTTTAAAGCTAGAAACAAACATCACAAGTATCGCAGTGAGTTTGATGGATGAGCTGTGATACTAGTGATAATATATCTCGAAACCCTCAAATCTGATGTTACTGTTTTTATCCATAAATCATAATGTATTTGCCATCACACTGACGGATAATTTCCAGTAACAAAATCAGTTGGTTGATAATGAAAATATCACTCGTTGAGATCAAAGGAAAAATGTCCAAATAACCAATAAATGATAACATTATATGTGATTGGTTTGTAAGGTTATGATTATGGTGTTTAACGCCACTTTCAGCAATATTTCAGTTATATCGTGGTGGTCAGTTTTATTGGTGGAGGAAACGAGTATCCGGAGAGAGAAAAAACTGACCTGTCACAATTCACTGACAAACTTTATCACATTATGTTGTATCAAGTAGACCTCGCCATGAACGGGATTCAAAACTCACAACTTTAGTGGTGATAGGCACTGATTGTACAGGTAGTTGTAAATCCAAAAACCATATGACCACAACGGCCCTCTGGTATGTACAGAATTCTAATTTTGTTATAATGGTGGTATGACGTCATTGATCTCGGATGAATTAAAATGACCCAAAAATTATAATACATATACAGTGCTCCATCGTTAAACCGTCACCTTCTGTGCAGTCGGTAGTTTGGCGGTATAACGAGTTTGACGATAAACTGAGGGACATTGAAAACCGGAAGTCATGGGATCAAATGAAAAGATAAAATTTCTCAAATTGTTTCAACTCGACTGACATACATTTTGCACTTGTACAAAGACATAAGTATAAATAGATCCCATTTAATTGTCAAATTATCGGCAATTTGTTGTGTTAATTTTGGATTTTCCTTTGCATAACTTATAATTTCACGTTTCTGTTTGTCGTCTAATAAATTACGCTTTCTCTTCAAGGACGACAGTTTTATGACAACTAATTAAATTACAATTTTTACTCAGGATTACAAGTAATCACTAGAAAAATAAATACATTGTACAGGTAATTATTCTAATCAAAACAACTCACCTGTTCCAACCCTCAACTATGAGATCAATGACCGTGTCCGATGACCCGTCTTGACATTCCATAATTACCGATCAATACACAGATGTCAAAAGGTAGTTGTGGGCGGTACTAACGGGGGAATTTAAATTGGTTTTATGACTTTTGTGTCTGAAAACCTGTGGCGGATGGTGGTAGCTGAGTTTGGCAGTATAATGGGGTATTTTTAATGGGGGAAATCGGGACAGACGAGAATTTTGGCGATAGGCGAGGTTGGCGATAATACGGGGGGCGATAGACCGAGGGAGCACTGTAATGTTAATTTTCTTGTTCATTGAATGTTGTTGTTTTTTTTATTTATAGATTTGAATGGCACTCAACTAGCTTAATGTTTGGTGAAAGTCAAGTAACTATAACATGGGATATTCCACTCGTCCAGGAAATAGGAACTTATCGTATCCAGTACTTTGGAAATTGGAAAGAAATTGGTGGATCGATAACATCATTCACTGGAAAGTCTTCTCAGTTTAAAGTAACATCGAGAAAAAGTTATTACAAGAAAAAATATCAAAAATTGACACTTAAGGAAAAATTGAAAAATTCAATGGCCATGAATAATGACATTCTTGAGTCAAAGTACAAAATTCCACAAAATTTTGGGTAGTTGGGTGTATCTGATATTATAATAATATGCTCAACTAACGTACCCAGTAACCTAGTCTTATGAATCAGTATTTTTTCTACTTTAATTTATTGATAATTATATATCGTGTCAAACAATCATTTTATAATTTTGTAGTAAATTCTCTTATTAAAGCTTTATTTATTCTTTTGTACAAACAAACAAAATATTTTCTTGAAAGTCATATGAATTCAGTGAGTGATTGTTGTTTAACACCAAGTGAGTATTTTCAGCTGTATGTATATCATGGTAAAAACAAATTACATTTTGATGAAATGATGATATCCGTGTTTTGGACCTGCTTGCCATTCGTGGGTGCCTGGGTTCATCCCCCGGTTCTTTGTGGGGTTCATATTGCTCATCTCTTTAGTTTTCTGTGTTGTGTTTTTGTTTTGTTTGTCTTCATCCTGTGTCTTGTGTACCCAATGTTGCCAGTTTCTCGGGATTGTCTTCATCCTGTGTCTTGTGTACCCAATGTTGCCAGTTTCTCGGGATTGTCTTCATCCTGTGTCTTGTGTACCCAATGTTGCCAGTTTCTCGGGATTGTCTTCATCCTGTGTCTTGTGTACCCAATGTTGCCAGTTTCTCGGGATTGTCTTCATCCTGTGTCTTGTGTACCCAATGTTGCCAGTTTCTCGGGATTGTCCATTCTAAATTACCCTTCGATTTTCTCTAACATTTATTTTTGTATTAGATGAGCATCACGAGTTTTATTTTTATAGTGCTAGTTCACTAAAAAACAGTCCACTGATAGAAATGTTGTCTCACTCCTGAAAAACAGTTGCACTGATAAAAATGTTGCTTCACTCATGCCCAAACACATCCTGACACTGCCAACCAGTCTTTGTTTATACTACTTAATGCTGCATGCTTAGCTGAGAAGCAACAAATACCAATTTTATTGTCTTTGATTTGATGCAACATTAGATCGAACCCACAATCTTCTGCTCTTGTGGTGAGTACACTAACCATTATACCAAGGAGGTGGTCTGTATCTTCTGCTCTTGTGGTGAGCACACTAACCATTATACCAAGGAGGTGGTCTGTATCTTCTGCTCTTGTGGTGAGCACACCAACCATTATACTAAGGAGGTGGTCTGTATCTTCTGCTCTTGTGGTGAGCACACTAACCATTATACCAAGGAGGTGGTCTGTATTCTCTGCTCTTGTGGTGAGCACACTAACCATTATACCAAGGAGGTGGTCTTGTATTGTAGGGTTAGGGTTATTGTGTTTTAACGTGCAGGAAACCGTGGTACCCACAGAAAACCACTGACCTGCCGCAAGTACTTGACAAACTTACAAGTATACCTTGCCATGAGTGGGATTCGAACTCGCAACTTTAGTGGTGATATGTACCGATTACACAGGTAGTTGTAAATTCAACTAACATATGATCATGACGGCCTCTGTAAAATAAGGACACAAGAACAGTAATTAAATACATATTTAATCATTTTCAACCCTTTTTACCTTACCTGATTTAGAATTAAAAGGAAGATATAACCACAGAAATACTTCAGCAAAATGCTGTAAAATACCAGTTATTACCTTTTTTGACCAATCTAATTGCTCGTAGGAAACAAAGCAGTTTAATTTTAAATTACAACCCTTTCATAGTCACCTAAGTGCCATTTCATTGAACCATAGCATAAGGTCACTTGCATGTGACCCGTAATGAGGTTTCTTCATATCACCAACACTACGACATATCAGTAAAGGGAAGTAAGTGAGAAATAAGATTTAAATCAGACTGATGAAAACCAAAGTGATAATACAATGCCAGAACTGGCATGATAACTGTCTGAAGTTTCCTAGTTATTTGACCCGATGATTTCATGGACATTTGGCACATGATCATTTTAATTCTCCTTTATTTCTGGGTTATGGTGTTTAATGCCACTTTCAACAATATTTCAGTTATATCATGGCGGTCAGTTTTAGATGGAGAAACCCATCTTACCAGTACCTGTCGCAAGTCACTGACAAACTTTATCATATAAGGTTGGATCAAGTACACCTTGCCATGAGCGGGATTCAAATTCACAACTTTAGTGGTGATAGGCACTGATTACACAGGTAGCTGTAAATCTAACTACCATACTACCACGATGGCCCTTCCTTTATTTCATGATTCACTTAAGAATGTCATAAGTATTTGTATGTGAAGAAGAAAAAACAAGTAGGAAATAATGTGTGTCAATTTTACTCAGATACATAACAAGGTTTATATACAACAGAGCAGCACATAACATGAAAAATTATCACAATTGTCAGTCTGAGTGTACAACAGACTTGGCCTTCAACTCTGACAAAAGTTTATAGCTTGATATATAAATTGGTCAATCATATGGTACAAGAATGATTAAATATTAATTAAGCTAAGCAGTTCTCTGATTAAAATGCTGTAATAAAATTATGTTGAAACTTTAGTCATTGAAATCTTATATTTAAAAAAGAAAATACATCATGAAAAATTAATCTTTATCTATTAAATGTAAAAAGGTAAAGAATTTCTGGTGATGTTCGATAGGTAAGTCTATTAATGTGGGAAAATATTTTTTTTTCTCCAAAGGAAGTTGTTGCATAAATAAAAATAATTCTTTTCTCAATATTCAAAAGAAGAAACTAGAGGCTCGCCTGAACATGTATTGCTCACCTGGTTATAAATGGTCTATTTACTAAGTATTTGCAGATCCTAGATCCATTGAGTACTTGTATTAAACTAAATTCTGTTTTTAGTTTTTGAAATTTCCTGGTAAAAAACAACGTTGTTGAGATTCATTATTTTGCAGTAGTTTCTCAGATTTTTGTAGACCACCTTTAGAATTAAATCATATATTCAACTCTGGCCTGATGCGATATAGTGATCAACAAAAAGGGATTAGGATTATGGTGTTTAATGCCACTTTCAACAATATTTCAGTTATATCATCATGACCAATCAAAAAAAAAAACTTTTGTGAGAGGCAATTAAATGATCATTTATTCAGTTAGGTTTCCATCAGTTTTGTATGTTGTAATTCCACTTGGTAGTATGTGTTACTATGATAGTTGAATATACTACCTTGTGTGAATATGTCCTGATGCCTGATGTTATGGCCATCTTGGATTTCTGATATACAAAAAATATAAACTTTGAAAGGGTTAGGGTGTTTAATGCCACTTTCAACAATATTTCAGTTATATTGTGTTGGTCAGTTTTATTGGTGGAGGAAACCAGAGTACCCATAGAAAACTTTGAAAGGGACCATCAAAGAAACTTTCCTTCCAAATATTCATCAAACAGAAGAGTGGCTTTTACCACATAAAAGATACCTAGTATATTATTTCAGTAATATTATAACAGATCCAGAAGAACCTTCAAAGTGATATGTGAAACCTTAGAAAGGTTTCTCATATCATTTGTGATTGGGCTCATAAAACTAGTTTAACCCTGCCACTATTCATCGTAGTACCAAGCTAGGAAAGTTAGCAGTTTTATGGACATCCATTTTGCTTCAGTTTTAACAATTTTCTGATTTGATTTTTTTTAACTGTTCTGACATTGTGGTATTTTTTGTTTGTTAATTTAATTAATAACTAGGAAGAACTGTTTTAGATACCTAAAACTTATGTCTCCCCTTAATGTGGCCATCTGTACAACAATAAGTTACACATTATGAGTTGAATGATACTATTTAAAAAACAATTATTTGACCATGAGGTCAAAGGTCAAGGTCCCACGAAGGTCATTACGGTACGCGACACACTGCCTTATGGTCATGTACCCACATACCAAATATAATTGACCTATCTGGAAAGACAAAAAAAGTTATGGTCCAGACAAGCTTCGCTGAGAAGAAGCAATAGAAGCGGAAGCAGAAGAAGCGGAAGCGGAAGAAAAAATCAGACTTAAACAATATGTCTCCCTTCGTTCGAAGGGGAGAATAACTAGTATACCGGTACCTATCTGCTATAGAAAATTAATTTACTCTAGATCTTAAACAAATCAGCCAAAATTTAAAAAGCTAATAAGTAATACTAATTCCGTTTTTCATAATTGTAATTATTGTGATCATTCTTTGTTAATTACTTGAACAACCTAAAAAATAAAAAATCATATAATTTGCTACAATATATTGTTGCTGTTTACCATACTGTATGTACATCGTGTAATATTTCAGACTCGCCAACAAATCACAATCATCACAAAAAAATACTGGATCAATTATTTAAACAACAAATCATTCTTCTAAAAAGGTTTCCTTATAAAAATAATCAACAGAAAATAACAATAAACTAAGGCTATATAACATCCTAAAAAAAATTATGATCGGTTAGACATACAATGTACTCCCTATTGTATAATGTTCTTATAATTTCATAGGATTAATGGCAATTTCTCTAAATTTGTAGTCGCTACCTCCTTATCACTAGTATAGCATCTGAAGAAGAAAAAAACATTACGGTAACTTAAGTGAAAATATTCCAATGTCTGACAAATTGTTTATTTAGTTTTAAAATTACCCACTAAATGGTATTCAATTCTCTTAAAAAATTGTGTTTTAATATGTTTGATTATTGTATAGCAGTATAATATTTTAGGGTTAGGATTCTGGTGTTTAACGCCACTTTCAACAATATTTCAGTTATATCGTGGCAAATTCATGTATGCACAAATGAAACCCAAAGGGTCTATTGGGTCCGAGCCAATAATTAGTAAGAAAGGATATGGATTTTTAGAGGTTAGGGTTATGATGTTTAATGCCACTTTCAACAATATTTCTGTTATATGGTGGCAGTCAGTTTTATTGGTGGAAAAAACCAGACAAGTCACTGACAAACTTTATCACATAATGTTGTATCAAGTACACATCGTCAAGAGTGGGATTTGAACTCATGTTAGTGGTGATAGTCACTGATTGTATAGGTAGTTGTAAATCCAACTATATATACCATGCAATCACGACCATGATGGCCCTCATCATTTTTTAAGAACTCCTCTACTATTAAAGGGTTATTACAAAAATATTGTTGAATATTTTTTTCTTGTAGGATATCAATTATACTCACAAGCTATTAATTATCCAGATGATAAAAACAACAAATTTTGCACGAAGTACCTTTAATACTACCGTCAAGGATGTTCAAATTTGCAATAAATATACTTTTTACTTCTAATAAAAAAAATTGTTAAGATGAAACAAAATATTCACACTAAAGCACCCTTTTTTGCCACTAAAGTAGTTTGTCCCCCCCCCCCCCTCTTGTAAGGCTACCACTTCTGCAATGAAAAGGTGGCCTCTCTTGCGGGAGACAATATAGTACTATTTTACTATCTCAGTGCATCTTAAATCTGGACTGATGAGAGGTATGACCTTTGGTGGGAGTGGATTGATAAGAGGGATGGCCTTTGGTGGGTGTGGCCTTGAAAGAGGGGGACTGCTGCACCATTTTTTTTTTTCAAACATTATAAAACAAAGTCCTTACTGTTATAAGAGAAATGCCAATAATCTGTAGCTGCCATTACATCAGACTAAATATAGGTCACAAAAGGTCAAATAAATATTTCAATCTCAACATATATGGTATGTTTTAAACATATGGAATAGTAAACTTCTGGGTATTTTTTTACAAAATACAAACAGAATTTACAACAATCTATTTTAAGAAAATATTTTTTCAATATTCTAAAAATAACACAATATGTAACCAAAATAAAAAAATACTAAATTGATACCTCTAAGGTGTGTCTTGAGTTTGGTAGGGATTATCCACTCCAGTGTATATATGTATGTACAAAATCCATTACTATATAAAAACTGTTCCATTTCTTACCAAGTCAACATGGTTTTGAAATATCTTCAGATTTAAATACCTCGGTAGGCTATTTTGCACAATTATTGAGATAATCTTTTATGAGAAAGCCAATATATTTCCATTTGGCATTGTGAATGTGAAAAAAATACTTCAAACGATCAGAGATCGGCTTTTAATAATTTTATAATTGTTGTACTGGAAATAGACAGTGTTCACATATATTGCACAGCTTATCATAATCTTTTTTTAAAGCATACAAAAATCCTATCAACAAAGTGAAAACTGGAACATCATTAATATATATCAAATAAAATATGCATCAACATTATCGCATATATATATATGTGTATATATAAATAAGCAAAGTCTGAAACAATATAATATTGGAATGGATTTGTAGCTTATGAAAAAGTGAGCAAAGACATTATCAACCAACTTTAATCAGTTTCCATTAAACATATCTGACAATACAAAGCCAAAGAGAATTATAAAACTGATATTAGAAATCAGAAATTGAACGAAGATAAAAAAAAAACTAGGAAGAACTGTTTTAGATACCTAAAACTTATGTCTTCCCTTAATGCGGCCATCTGTACAACAATAAGTTACACATTATGAGTTGAATGATACTATTTAAAAAACAATTATTTGACCTTGGGGTCAAAGGTCAAGGTCCCACAAAGGTCATTACGGTACGCGACACACCACCTTATGGTCATGCACCCACATACCAAATATAATTGACCTATCTGGAAAGACAAAAAAGTTATGGTCCGGAGAAACTCCGGTGAGAAGAAGCAGAAGCAGAAGAAAAAATCAGACTAAAACAATATGTCTCCCTTCGTTTGAAGGGGAGACATAATTATACATAAATCTGAAGCTGAAATGAAGAGGGAAATCTACCTGGATTTAATCACACTTCAGGTAAAAATACAACCTTAAATTTACATATTTTCTAAATCAAATCATGGTTCTAGAAATCCACAAAAATACAACCTCAATAGGTTTGAATGTTTTTATATTCTGTGAACAAAAAAAAATAGAATATTACAATAAATGGCATTTCTTTGTAACTAAGCCTTTTCTGTATTCTACAATTCTACCAAAAAGGGACTTTATCGTGCATAATCTAAAATACTGTAATACTGTACATGGATTTAGAATATTTATACAAGGAAACTTGGGAATGCACAAACATGTCTCACCTGTTTTTGCACAAGTGTTGAAAAAGCAAGCCAATGTTTGGGAACATGCAAGCCATTATTTTATAAAACCTTCAGTTTCCTTACTCAAATTAAGACATTTAAATTATTTGGCTTACCAATCTTTTGATTTTGAGTGTACTTGATGAAGGTTATTAGGCACATATTAGTTGGAGAAACTGTTATCATAGCATAAACTTGTATTATGCTAAAATGCAACGTTTTCAGTTAGTGGAAAGAGAAAAATAGGTTAATATTAAAAGGCATATAATCAAGCTTAATAACCGGTGACCTGTGTAATCTTGTTATTTTCAGAAAAGCAATCTCCATGTCTTTCTTTCTTATGACAAAGTTGCAGGTGAGACAGCTCGTCAGCATTCATTTATTACTTGAATGTTCATGTTCGTCAGACTTTCATCTTGTTCTACATAAAACAATAATTTTAGAGTAATCTTCAACTCTTACACATTAGTATCAAAATGACAGTATTTAACTAAAAGCACCAACTACATTCTACATAGAAGTATAAGAGTAAACCAGCACTTTAACATTCCTCCCTCTACACCTCGCAAAGCAATACCCTTGAATTTTATCAATGCATAAACATCTACAATTTCGAAGCATACTCCTACTCTACCTATTTTCAATACGAAAAAAATGACAAATTGTTCATACTTCAATTCAATAATGAAAGACAAACAGCAACTCTTTAAGAAGTTATAATAATTGTTGGGTTTCTAACACTAACGAAAACAGATTTTTTTTTCTGTAACAATATAATAAAACAAACTGATGGACTCAATTTTCTAGCAGCAACCGACTGCAAATGACTTGAATGACAAAAATAATGCAAAGCACAATCAAAACCCACAGTCGCCTCCCTTTGGGATCCTGCAATCTTTGCTGTGGGTAAGCGTGAAACACAAATTACTGTTAGCACCAAACAGGTAATTACAACTGTTCTTTCAGGTCTTGTCATTTCTTTCTGGAAAACTACTAGGTCTAGCAAATTTATCTGGGCTAGGTCTTGGTTTCTGAAATAAAAACAACTTCGATGATTAAAAATAAAAAAAATAAAGTGTTAACACCAAGCAGGGGTTGATACTACTACAGAAAGGTCAACCATTTTCACCCCATTTTCTCCCCTAATGCGAGTCGCACTGTTCCTTTTATTTTTATATTTATGGTGTTTAACACCACTTTCAACAGCATTTCAGTTATATGGTGGTGGTAAGTTTTATTGGTGTATGAAAGCAGACTCTATTGAAACTAGGCTCAGTGGGCTGAGCCTGTGTCGCTCACCTTTCATTCTGCTTTGAGGAAACGTAATACAGAACCTTCCATAGGTGCTTCCCACCAAGTTTCGGTTCATTTGGCTAAGCAGTTACAGAGAAGAAGATTTTTAGAAAACAACCAATCAGAAACAAGAATGGCCTGTGGCGGCCATGTTTATTAACAGATCGGAACTAAATGCACAATCTTCATAGATGACCTTCCAAGGATGTTTCCTACCAAGTTTTGATTCATTTGGCAAAGCAGTTTCAGAGGAGAAGATTTTTTTAAATCAGCCAATCAGAAACAAGAATTGCCTATGGTGACCATGTTTGTTAACAGATCGGAACGAAATGAGCATTCTTTATAGAAAACCTTCCAAGGATGCCTCCTACCGAGTTTCGATTCATTTCGCAAAGTGGTTTTAGAGGAGACGAATCTTTAGAAATCGACCAATCAGAAACAAGAATTGTCTGTGATGGCCATGTTTGTTAACGGATCGGAACTAAATGAGCAATCTTTATAGAGAACCTTCCAAGGATGCTTCCTACCAAGTTTCGATTCATTTGGCTGAGGGGTTTCAGAGGAGAAGATTAAAATATGAAAAGTTAATGGACGACCGACGACAAACGACGGACGCCAAGTGATGGCAAAAGCTCACATTGCCTTTGGCAAGGTGAGCTAAAAAACCACTGACCTGCTACATACAAGTTCCTCACAAATTTGATCACATAAAATTGAATTGATAACAACTCGCCACAGGTTGGAATCAAACTCATACCTTTAGTAAAGATAGAGGTAAATCTCACTACTATATGATTGCAGACATGACCCACTTGGCTTTTTTTTTTCTTTATTACAAGAAAGGATATGGATTTCAGTGAAAATTCCATTTTTAACTGTAATATATAAAAGTTAAGGTACAGCTCTTTACTTCTTATTCTTTATGGAGTACACCTCACCATGAGCGGGATTCTAACATTGTGACTTTTAATCCCGCTCATGGTAAGATGTACTTGATACAACATTATGTGATGAAGTTTATCAGTGACTTGCGGCAGATTGGTGGTTTTCTTCAGGTACTCCGGTTTCCTCCACCAATAAAACTGACAGCCACAGTATAACTAAAATATTGTTGACAGTGGCATTAAACACCATAACACCCCCTATTCTTTATCCATTAGTTACAGCAAAATTTTCATTACCTGAATGTGTGAATGTACAGGTGGTGATGTTCCAGGTAAATGATGAGGAGGATGAAATGTTCCACTACTTGTACTACTGGTACTGCCTGTACTTCTCCTCATAGGACTTGGTGGACTAAATGCTGGATAATTCATTCCTACAAAATTCAACTCTTCAGTAGTATGGTAATCAAAACTTCTATTAGGCAGTCATCTAACTATGACATGTGACAAAGACATGTTAGTACAATGAAACCTATATCAATCTATATTTAAGTCCCGAAGTAGGAATTCTTTGTTGATTTAACCTGTATAAACAAAACACCTGTTTATTCCTAACACAAAAGTTGGTTCCAATGAGGTTCTGCTTAGAGAGGTTTAGCTGTATTATAAAAGTTATTCTTAGTTAACAGAGATACTTACAACTTTTCTGGATGAGTCCTGGACTCATCACATGTGTGTGGGACTTATCAAAATTTTATCTTACAAGGATCACTGGTTAATGTAACTCTACAAATTTAGTGACACAAACTACTGTTTTATTCATATATTACAAACTAAAATATCAAGTTTGACTGTCTGTAATGTGAATCATGTGAGATGTAATGGTGCAAGACTTCATTGATGTCATTCTTGTATTCTACACTCTGTCATGCCTTAATACATAAACAAACAAAATATGAAGCCACTGGGCCTTCAGACCATAAATTCTGCACCAGACAAAATTGTAAATGATAAATAATAAATTATTTGTGGTCAAAGATCAAGGTTATAGTTGCCTCCTTCTTGCATGTGACACACGGTCATGTCCTACTACACGTGCATACAAAATATCAAAGCACTGGACATCTTTAAATCCTAAACATCTGAGGTGGGTAACAGGTCTTGAACCCACGTCATTGACTTGAGGTCTGAGGTCACAGACCTTAACCACTCTGATGCCCAGGTCCCCTTTTATACTAAAACAACTACACATAACAATTCATAATAATTAGATTACTACCTGGAGAAATTGGTCTAGATGTATTCGGCGAACCATATGGAATAGGACTGGACCCTGTTCTAGGTCTCACAGTGTGACTGTGATCTTGTTGTTTAGTCATCTCATTAAAATGTCTACAAATAAATCAAAAATGAAATTAAAATTAAAACATTAAATACTGAAGGTTTTTTTTTTAAACTACTGAAACAGATTGTATTTCTTTAATTATGAAATCATTTATATAAAAAATTAACAGAATCTGAATTACAATTCTAGGCTTATAACCTATAAACCTACACTATTATTGATCAGACATCATTTCCCATACAAATCAGTTCCTTATAATTAATGGTGACAGGGAATATATATCACAAAGCTTTTAATGATTGTCTATATAATAAAGTAAGAAATTTTACTTTTATAAAATAAAACTAAAATATGTATTTACTTATCAACTAAAAAAAAATTGACAATGCATGATTAATTATAGGTTTGGTTTATGGTGTTTAATGCCACTTACAACAATGTATTAGCTATATCGTGGCTGCGAGTTTTATTGGTGGAGGAAACCGGAGAACACAGAGAAAACCATCGACCTGTCGCAAGTCACTGACAAACATAATCACATAATGTTGTATCGAGTACACCTCGCCATGAATGGGGTTCGAACTCACAACTTCAGTGGTGATAGGTACTGATTGCATAGATAGTAATAAATCCAACTACCATACGATCACGGCCACCGCAGCCCTTATTATTAATTATAACACATACCTTTCATCATCCATTTCAAGACTAGATTCACTTTCAGACAAATGACGACATAGGTTTTCTCGTCTCTCCATTTCTAACTGTAGTTTTCTTTGTAGACGTAAATTTTCCTCCCTAATTTGTTTCTCCTCTTGAGCATACTGTGCCATTTTTTGTTCATCTATTAATAGTAAAAATATATCTTTTTATCATTATGATATTATTAACATAAATTCTCACTTACTGAATCTAAAAGTCTAAAATATTGACCCAATCTACACGCTAACCCACTTGCCCGAAGCCTGGGACAAGTAAAACTGGATTCGGACAAGTGAAAATTATGAAAGAATTTGATTGAATTAAACGAAATTTTTTCTAAATTTTGCTTTCGGACAAGTAGGTGAACAAAATCTAAGGCAAAGACTGTTGACCCCCAAAACAATTTAATAGATTATCAAAATAGATTCAACATAGATATTCATATGCTTTTTAACATTATAATAAATTAAAATATACACATTCTTTCATCTTTTTTCAAACCAGGTATAAAGTATGATTGACACTCCATTTCATTTTCTTTCATTCTGAAATGAGATTCCAATTTAATTATTATTAATCACGATGATTTTTTGGTAATGTAAGCTATTATTTCATGTTAATTAAAACTTACGTTCAACCTGTGCTCTCCGCAGCATATCTTTTAAATTACTGACTTCTCCTCTCAGATTTTCTATGTGCTGGGTTAAATTCTGAGCTGTATCACCATTGTGCATATCCCTAGGGGATGGGGGACCTGTAACTGGTTGGTCCAACTTTTCTTGCAGCATCCTGTAATATATTTTATTTATATACATATTTGATATTCTATAATAAATTTACGTCTCTTATTCATGTACATCAACAAGTTTATAAGAAAACATTTCTTTTAAGTATGGACAAATCTGTAAACACTGTATTTCTGTATTGTCATTGAAGATCCAATTATCAGAGGGGGGGGTTAGGATCCCATTAACCAGTTTAACTCTGCCACAGTTTTGTGTCTGACCCAAACCATGACCTGGATTTCCATTTGAGGTGAGAGGTTTGTTTTGTTTTGATATTGGTGGAATTGATGACCATCATTGTCTAATTTTCCTTTTTATTTTACACTTTCATGTTCAACTGTATTCATATAATAGCCTGGCTTTTTTTTCTCGTCACATACCTTTTCTCTGCTTCCAGTTTATCCATTCTCTTCCACAGCCTGTTGACTAAGGACTCTTGTTCTTGCTCCAAGGCATTTTCTAATTCAACCTTTTCTCTTCTTAACTATAACACAGTAGGCATGCATCATGTAACAGTAATAATTGAACTAACTCTATAATTATCATAATAGCTGTATTTAATTCATGTTGATTTTACTTCTTGATTCATTTGTATTATTTTGTACTGAATAGTATACTGGTAATAATAGTTCAAGATGAAATAATTATATTTATCCTGCAATGACAGCATTTACCGACCAATATAGCCTGCCCAATTTTTTTTTTGATATTGGTCAGTTATAAATAGAACATAAAAATGTAAGCTCCGCCCACATTGGGGCACATCGGGGGATATTGTTTTCAAATACATACACAAAATTATTTCAAATACTTTTATCATCGTCCAGTAAACGTTTATTTACAATTTAAAATTGCAGGATAAATACAATACATGTGCACTGTCGAAGCATATAGGTAAATATGTGTATTCGGCGCGAAATGCGGGAAAAGGTTCTTTCCCCCCGTTTCTAAGCTTCATACAAATATTACCTATATGCTTTGACAGTGCACAAGTATTGTATATTTATTACATAAGGCTCTATTTTACCTATTTTACTGTTTTTCTATTGGCCAGAAGCAATACACGTGACATTCCATTTTCTAACATATTGATTAGCAAAAAGCAATTTCTGTGCAATAAATAATCATATTGCACTCTCGTGCAAAATCAATGAATGAAATTATGTGGCATAAGAGTGCAATATGTTTTTTTATTGCACAGAAATTGTTTTTTGCTAATCAATGTATTAGAAAATTTCATAAAATTTCAAAATTATAAAATTAAAAAATAATAATTCAAAGTTCAATTTTTTTTTAAAATATGAAAATTTCAAAAAAATTCTTAAAATTTCATATTTTTTTTTTAAAATTCAAAATTTTCATAAGATTTCAAAATTAGAGTAAAATAGAGCTGTATGTAATAAAACAATTACTACACTTGAACTTGATCAATATGAGGTTTTATGGAGTAGAGTAAAACAATATTGAACTCGGCTTCGCCTCGTTCAATATTGTTGTACTCTGCTCCATAAAACCTCATATTGATCTCGTTCAAGTGAAGTAATTGTATAATATTTTTAAGTGATTATGATATCTTCTTTGTACTGGACCAACACTTTTATAGTGTAGTTGAACTAAAATAGTGCTAACGCAACGAAACAACAGTCCTCTCAGGTAGACATGTCGCTCCATTCAAACACATTATGCAGATTCTGATACAATCAGTCTTTGCTCTTTCTCCTTAAAGATGTGTCATTAGCGAAAAAGCAGTAAATACCAATTTAATAATCTTTGCTTTGACTAGACCAGGGCTCAAATCACGATCTACTCCACTTCAGGCCAGCATGCTAATCATTACACCACTGATGCGGTTTTAAAAGAAAGGTTTACTTTAATGTTGGCTTTATATCATATTCAATAATTTTTCTACTGTACCAGATGCTATATGTTACGTGATGGTGGCCATCTTTGATTTCTGACTTTTGCTAAAAGCACAAATTTGCAAATGGCAATCTTAGAAATCTCAGTATTTCACAGGCATCTATGGTAATAATGTAAATTATTGACTGCAACATAATTATTCAATATATTTATCATTTGATAAGTTATTTTATCTATTTGTTGTACATACTTGTTCAAGGGTAACTTGTTTAGATAATGTTTCTCGCTCCAACTTTTCAATCTTTCTCATTAATTTATTCACTTGATATTCTTGTTCTTTTTCTAAAGTTTCTTCAAGTTCAACTTTTTCTTGTCTAAGCTGTAAAATAGAAATCACTGACATTAATTCATATTTTAGAGAAAAAAAATCAGTATATTAAGATGATTAATATGTGAATATGCACTTCGGCTATTTTTCAATGTCTAGCCTCAACTTTTTTATTGCCATATGTGTACAAGCACTGTTAAGTCAGATTCTTGTTTTGTATAACCTACTTAGGTTAAAATTTTAAAATAAATAAATAGTATTGCCTATCTCTAATTTTTTTGTACAGAATGATAGCAGAAAAACATATATTTTTTCCTTTGGTATTATGTCATGCAGAACAATTTATTCCAGATGTGAACAAGAAATGTGTGCATCACAAAAATGTGTGCATCACAAAATATAAATTATCAAACAGTATTTTTTTTTATTTATAGTAATGGTGACCTTGACCTTTGACCTAATGACCCCAAAATAAATAGGGTTCTTCCCCTTCCACAGGGCAATCATGTGGTCAAGTTTGGTAAAGATCCAATATACAGAACTAAAGATATCATGTGGAAACGACCCTGTTGTCAACAATTCTATTTATAGTAATGATGACCTTGACCATTGACCTAATGACCCCAAAATAAATAGGATTCTTCCCCTTCCACAGGGGAATCGTGTGGCCAAGTTTGGTAAAGGTCTGATATACAGAACTAAAGTTATTGTGCGGAAACCTGTGTGGACGTCCACCCGCCATATCTAATCACATAATATGGCCCGTCTCGAGACGGGCGTATAAAAACTGTGTTTAACAGTGAATATTATGTAGAAACTGTCTTCATACAGTATAGATGATCATGTTATAGAAATGACAAAATAATCATTAACAGACAAGTTTACAAAGTTAGCTAATATTTGGAGCAGTCCTAAGATATGGATCTTGATTAAAGTAAGATTACTAGAATTAGAAATTGGTAAACATTTAATTTCAATTCAAAATTAAATTTGCACTATCCGAAAATTCAAATTTGACAAAATTTTCAATGACAATCATTCCTTTAAATATCAAATTAAGATTGTTTCTTTGAAGTTTACTTAAATAGTAGTATAACATACCTGTTAACCTCTGGGAACTGCTAGGGGGGAGATCTCCCCCCTACCAACTCTTCTAAGGGGGAGATTGTTGGCGTCGCCTTTAAACGCACAAAATTGTACCTTGTAGTTGCATACATGTGATACAGTTGCTATGCTACAACTGGAGATTTGTAAATTTTTGGCTGGAGATTTGGTCTCATAACTGGAGATTTTTTATCCACGTATTTGATCTGCATGTTTTTATTGTTAATTGATGTTTTCTTTTTGTTTGTTTCAGTATTGAACCAACTGCATCACATTTCAATATATATTGTTTACATTTCTGTCTTATTAGTAGTGTTTCATATGATGAATGAAGGATAAAAACTGTATTTATAATTTATTCATAATCATTCATAATCATAAGGTTATAACAAAGCAATTAACAATGAAGACAGAATGCTCTGAACAATAAAGTCATAGAGCACTAAAATTAAAAAGTCACTTTGCTGCTGGTGCGTTGTGTGATAGCATACGTTTTGGCATTTTTGTGGTTTATCAATTCCATCCTGGAACTTAGTCCTTAAATAATACTTTGATTGGCTTTGGTCCCAAACAAGCCATAACAACTCAATCCGAGATGAATTCATTGCACGTTTGATCGAAATAAGAAGTTTTCCTCTGCATCAAAGGTTGCCCGACTCCTGTTTGCACAACGGTTTATAACTATTTTTAATTGCCGCTATTACACTTCTAATCATCTAAGCGTGTGCCACAAACCCACTTCCTTATCCCCAATTAACTGTCAGTCAGTGGATAATTGTTGTATAATCATCAACACCTTAATTAATCTCCATGACCCAATTTACCTGTAAAGGTGTCAAACAGATCAATAACCAGATATCATTTAAACACCTTTACCATTCGTATCTCTCTGCGTTTTTCATCAGCGCGGGAGTTCCAAATGGGGAATTTCCAGAAATATTGATCGCAAAATGTAGGTCAAGATTTTATTGTACTTGATTTTTTTGTTGGGGGGATATCGTGCGGGAGGAAAAGGTGCGTGCGGGAGATTAATGTCTCACGCGCATGAGACCCAGTCCATGCGGGAGACTCCCGCGAAAAGGGGGAGGGTTAACAGGTATGGTATAATAGTACAGTTGGAGATATAGCATGATAAACCAATGTGGTAGATGCATCACTCTTCTTAGTGATACTGATATATCATTTGGGCTCTTTAATCTATTTACTATTATATATATATATATGAATTTGAGTGATAGCAAGTTTCAGTATAAAGACAAAAGAAATTTGAAGATATATTAAACAGAACAAAAAGTTCATTTATATCACTAAGATGAGGGGGGTTAGGGTTAGTGTTATGATGCTTAATGCCACTGTCAACAAGTAGTTCAGTTTTATTGGTGGAGGAAACCAGAGTACCCAGAGAAAACCATCGACAAACTGCCATGAGCGGGGCTCTAACTCACAACTTTAGTGGTGATAGGCACATATTACAAAGGTAGTTGCAAATCCAACTAACATATGATCACAACCACTGTGGCCCCTCACTAAGATGAGTGATACTTCTATAAAAGTGATTTATGTATCAACTAAAATATATATCCATACCTGTGTGAGCTTTCTAGATAAATCGTTGGTTAGAAATTCCTCTTCTTGTTCATAATTCATAGCCAAAGCTTCTTTCTCTTTCTTTAAAGCTTGTATCTTTTTAAGTAATGTGTTACTGATAAACTCCTCTTCTTGTTCTGCTCTGGCTTGCTGTAAAAATTATAAACATTATGCAAGATTTAAACAGAAAATACATTGTAAATCCTAAATAATTCTTCGAAACGGTGCTTTATTGATAGACTGATAATTGCTTAACATCATTCAAAGGAGCAATATTTCAGGGTTACTAATGACAAGAAGTGTCACAAACAATATAGCAGCATGTACACAATGTATGTAGATATAATTGCATGATTGTGGCACTGGGATTGTCATTGATAAACAAATGCTGAAATGGACAAAGGTATGAAATTTTTCCCTTGTAACAGACCATCTACAACTCATAACAAGCTGTTGCTTGACATTAAGAATTGCTACAAGAGTGCTTAACATACTAGGAGACCAACATTCTCCCAACACGGAGCTACAATTGACATCCAATCCGTGAGATGTTTCTTGAATATATGGCAATTCCCCACAGCTGATGGATTTCCTGTCATGCCTATGCTATGAATCCAAGTCCAATTTCTATAAACCATATAGGGATCCAGTGGGTGTTTATTTAATTGGTTGTTAATTGCTTACATTTAGCAAGAAATATTATTATTCCATGACTAATTAATATCAAATATGTCAGTTGTGATTCTTTAGTCCTAAGAGTAATGGTCTTTAAGTTTAACCAACAGGTTATATCTTCCTAGTTTATAGTCTGTTAACTACAAGTATTCATTTACACTGCTATTGGACTGTTCATGTTTATGAAGTCATTCTTTTTGGTGTTAGTGTGTAGTCTTTTTGAGTGGAAGGGAATCTGCACAGGTTTTTCATTGTTTGTTTACTTAACGGTACTTAACGGTGGATTCCAGAACTGGCTCCTCTTGGTGCCACTTCTCCGGACTCTCCAATTGTGTCAATATCTTGTAATTGTATGTCACTTCGGTTTCCTCCAGAAATTTCAGCTCTATGGTCTGAATAGTATAGCTCCTCACTTTCCCAGTATTTATCTAAGCGGTTTTTGAATGCATTTGTTGATGGTGCATTTATGACTTGGTCTGGTAGTTTGTTCCAAACTTTTGCTACACTTACGGCAAAACTGTTTTTCCTCAAACTTGTTTTAAATCATTGTTGGACTATTTTGTTGCTGTTATTTCTTCTGCTGAATCTGCTACTGGAGTTTGACAGTAGTTTTAGAAAAGAACTAGCTTCTGGGTCATATTTTTCGTTTATGATTTTGTATGTCTCAATCATATCACCCCTGATTCTTCTACATGTATATGCCATTGTTGGTAATTTTACCTTCTTTAGTCTCTCAGGATAGCTTAGATTGTTAAAACCTGGTATTTGTTTTGTGGCTCTTTTTTGCATACTTTCAATTTTATCTATGTACTTTTTCTTGTATGGGCCCAGACTGTACTAGCATAATCCAAATGTGTCCTCACTGGAATTTTATATAAAGGGAGAAATATATCTGCATTTAGGTTTCTGAATGTCCTTCTAAGTGCAGCAAATATAGAATTTGCCTTGTTCATCTTCTGACAGACATGTTTATCAAAAGATAATGCCTCATCTATTACAACTCCAATGTCCTTTTCGTCCTTTACTTTACTTATTTCCTGCCCTAATAATTTATATTTGACTTCATCCTCTTTTGGTGTTCTATGTATGTTCATATGTTTACATTTTTTCGGGTGGAATTTCAAAAGCCATGTGTCACTCCAATTTTCTAGTTTAACCAAGTGGTTTTGCAGTATTTGCTGATCATCAAGACTGCTAATTACCCTAAATATTTTAGTCTCATCAGCAAATAAATAGGCTTCAGATTCCACAGCCTCTGGTAAGTCGTTTATGTAAATAACGAAAAGTATAGGGCCTAAAACAGAACCTTGTGGGATGCCTGAGGTAACTTCCTTTCGATTTGATGTTTCTCCGTTTATTGTTGGCAACATCTTGTAAGAAAATCCTGTATACAACTCAAAATAGGATTAGTTATGCCATAATTTTCTATCTTTTTGATAAGTCTTTTATGTGGCACCTTATCAAAGGCGTTTTGGAAGTCTGTATAGATACAGTCTATATCTAACCCCTCGTCCAAAGCCTCAGACCATTTATCTATGACCTCTAAAAGTTGTAGCGCAGTTGATCTCCCTGCTATGAAACCATATTGTTTGTTTGAAAATAATAAGCCTACATGTGTTGTATTATGTGATTTCTTATTAATTTCTCCATTATTTTACAAACTACTGATGTAAGGCTAACTGGTCTATAATTCTTTGCCTGTGATTTATTACCCTTCTTGAAGATTGCACTAATTTGTCCATTTTTCCATTCTTTTGGTACTGTTTTTAAAGCCAGTGATTGATTAAATATAATACTCAATGGTTCTGCAATGGATTCTTTAATTTCAAACAATAGTCTAGGATAGGATATAGGTTATCCGGTCCTGGTGATTTGTCTATCTTCAAATTCTGGAGAAGTTTCAAAACCATATCTTTGTTAATGAATAGATCCTTTAGCTCGTTCTGAATTTCAATTGGTGTCATTTGTGGTAGCTCCCCAAGGGGCTCATTTGTGAAGACACTAGCAAAGTAATCAGATAAGATATTGGCTTTCTCTTTGTTGTCTTCAGTTTTCTCTGAATTTGTATCCTCTGGGTTAGTATGTAAATCTCCTATTCCCTCCCTCGTTTTGGACTTTGATTTTATATAGCTCCAGATGGCTTTTGGGTTTTTCTTGGCATTCTCGGATAGGCCTTTTTCAAACTTCTTTTTCATTTTGTTGACAGAACCTTTCACCTTATTCCTAACTCTATTGTATTCTTATCTAATAGCTAGGTCACTACTGCTCGCTACTTTTTTGGATAGGGTATTTTTCCTTTGGATTAAATCTCTTGTTTTCTTGTCAAATTGGGAAAGTGTTTCTTCTTCTTCCATTCATGTTGGTTGTTTTTGTTGGGATGAACCTGTGTTCAAGGTCCTTTAAAGTGGTTAAAAAGATTGTCCAATTTGTATCTATGTTATTAGTCTCACTAAGTTTATCTTGCCATTTGAAATTTTTAATCTGATTAAAATCTCTGTAATTTCCGTTGTTATACATCTTCACTGATTTCGGCTGACTACATATGTTTTGTTAGCGTAGCAATTGAAGTCAAAATTTAAGACACAGTGGTCGCTCTTCCCAAGCAGACTTACATGTTCAAGGTTTGATATCATGGTTTCCTCATTAGTTATTATAAGGTCTAATATATGAGGGGTATCTGTGCCTCGCCATCTTGTTGGTTTTCTCGTATGTTGATGTAGGAAATTGTCCTGTATTGATTCGACAAAATTGTATTCATGGCTATTTGTATTATACCCTTTGGTATTCCAGTTTTCCCAGTCGATGTCTGGGTAATTAAAATCACCCATAATTAGTATATGTGAATAGCCTTTGCTAGTTGCTTCAGAAATTAATGTACACAGTTTGTCATTGTACTCACTAGTTCTATTAGACGGTGATCTATACACTAGACCTACTAGTAACTTATCAGTTTGGTTTAAGTTTTATTTTCACAAAAAGGTTCTCTTGGAAATTTATCTCCATATGTATCTCAGTAGCTTCCAATTTATTGTCTATATATAAAATGAGGCCTCTGCCTTCTTCTGTATCAATATTTTTCTCAAACATTTTGTAGCTACCTACTTCTGTTAGTGTTAGTGAAAATTCCTCTAGTGCAGGTTTACAGTATATCTGTTTAGTTTTGGTTTGACTTCAGCGATTCTTATGATATTTGGTTTACTATCTCTAGTTCTAACAATGAGTTTCGCCATTTTGTTAAATAATTGGTCTGCATTTGTATAAAAACAGTTCAATTTAGGTAGAACTGCAAACTTATTTACATTAACGCCATTAAAAACCTTCTTCCCACTATGTACACGGTTTGCCCTTTTTTCCCTTTTACTTCAGTATCTTGACCACTTTCCTGGCCCATGGGGGGGCCTCACCTTGTATTCGTAGTCCCCCTAATCATCCTTGTCCTTCATTTTCTTAGCTTCTTCCCATAGTTCCTTTTTTCTGGCCTTTTCAGTCTTTGCTAAGTCATTATTAACATTTATATCTTTGTATTTTGGGAGTGCTTTCATATAATGGACATTTTTGAATAGTTATTTTTGCTTCAACGCTTTGTAATTGTACCAGGAGAGGCCTACACGCTTTCTCCTTATGAAATTTACCAAGTCTCTGAGTTTTCTGTGTTTTCCTGCTCCAGTGTAATTTTCGCATCTTTAAGAGTTGTAATATATTCTCAATGTCATGACCTTCTCTCTCTTGTAATATCTCTGAAACATTTACATACAAGTATATATATATGCAGAGTCGTTGGACATCCAGTTATTAAGAGGGAAGGGATGGGATTCATTTGACTGGTTTATCCTTTCCACATTCACGTGCCTGTCCCAGCCAGGACCTGGATTTCCCACATCATGTGTTCCTTTTTTGTGCTTAGTGAGAAGTGATTGTTCGCTTTGTTGATACTGGTCGAATAGATGACCATCACTGTTCAAATTTAATTTTCATAACATCAATTATGGATAGTGAAACCTGTTGTTCAAATTTCCAAAAATACTTTAAAAAAAAAAATAGATTGACATTCAAATTACACAATTTTAGGCTTGACTTAGAAAGATTTCATTTTATAATGTTAAGTCAACTTATTAAAGTTATTGGTCTTAAAATACAAAGATTTAGTCTATATCTTGACTATATTCCTTCTAAGGTAGCACACATTCATAATAATGTTAGCACGTGTAAGGTGGGGTTAGTTTGCAGTGGGGTGAATAACCTTTGCAATACACAAATTGCCAAAATATATGACTCATTGGAATAAATAAACCTATGACATATAAATATGTCTGTATCGTGCAATTTGTGAAGTGACAACTAAAGTTTGGACAATAAATATAATCTATAACAATATATAGTCAAGAATTTGTATAAACAGCTATGTTTTTCTACATTAATACAGAAAATATGTAATGCTAACAATGTTAACACTGGCTTTCTGAAGTTCTTTTTTCTCCTCTTGTAGCGTTTTGCATTTCAGTCTGTATGTTTCCAGTTCTATTTTTAACACTCTATTTTCCTGTTGTAACGACTCAATTCTTTTCTGAAGTTGCTCCAGTGTCGCTGGTGATGGAGGTTTAAGCGTAGGACCCCCATCAATGGAACTCGTATCGCTCTCAAGCTCGCTCGCACTGTCCGCCATTGTTTGTTGTTTTTCTTTTTTCCAAAAACGTGATCATTTATATTTTCGCATAAATTTAATAACATTAAATACATACAAAAACACAAAACCAACGTAATAAAAGATTGTATTGACTGAATTGACAAATAGTTTAGTGAGACAAATGACTAAAGTATTTAACTAAACATATTTCTTCGAAAATAAAGGTTACAAAAGTCGCGCTATTTGTTGAACTTTGTGCCGAGACTGGTGATCGAGTAGAATGCCGAACACGAATATCTCCAACTTGCAGGTTGTTAAATAGTGAAATAAGACCAATTAGAGTTGTAGTACAAAATAGGTTATAAGACAAACCTTCCTTAAGGTTCTAATTCTATGAATTATATGAGTTTTGCTGTTGCTAACACCAAAAATTAAGAGACTAATCAGAAAAAGGGACAGAATACATAAATTCAAATTCTTTATTAATAAAGAAAGCTCCATAAGGAACATGCATGTATGAAAGAATGCACAAATGAACGTTCAGAGGGTATATCTGTCTTTGTTAAAACACAACTAAGAACTGGTGTTAAATTTCTGGAACACCAAAATAATAACTATATTTGGCTTTTACTTTGTAAATCCTTTTTTGGACTGAAGGATGATATCTATATATGATTTATTTATAACCCCCCTGAGTACTCCTCATACCCGAGAAAACTTCAAGATGATATTCTTGAGCTTATTGAGAAAGATATATCTAAATATTCAAATGACGGGAAAATAATATTAGCAGATGATTTGAATGCTAGAACTGGTACCCACGCTTTAGATTTTATACCAGCTGATAACACAATAAATAATATTCCTATTTTTGAAAATTGTTCACCAGATATTAATTTATATACCAGACATAGTGAGGATAGTGTGTTATCCACAAGAGGTAGAACTTTATAATGAATTGTGCATTCATACTGGCTTAAGAATATTAAATGGACGTATTTCTGGCGATTTCATGGGTGAATTTACTTGCTTCACACCTAATGGTAACAGTGTTGTGGACTATTTCATATCATCTGAAAGTTTAATTAAAAATATTTTATTTTTTAAAGTAAATAAATTCTTAGGTCACTGTGAGTTGTCTGATCACTGCCAAATCTCTATAATGCTGAGAACTGGTCATCAAATCTATAATACTTCTGATAGTAGATCACACCCTTCTCCATCCACCTACAAATGGGATGAAAATTCAACTCAACTTTTCCAAAATGCTATGTCATCAACTAGAATAGATGAATTAATAATTAATTTTAATGAAAATAATTATAAAAATATTGACTCAATGGTAAATGATCTGAACTGTATTATTACGGAAGCTGCTAATATGTCTTTGAAACTAAAGAGTCCAAGGAAAATAAGAAACAGTAAGATTTTGAATAAAAAAAGACAACCCAAGTGGTTTGATTCATCTCTTTTCAATTTACGACGACGGTTAGATGACCAGGAGAAATTGCTAAAACAATACAGTAAGGATCCTCTAGTTAGAGGATCTTATTTCTCACTACTTAAAATATATAGGAAAACTAGAAAAAAGAAATTGAAAGACTTCAGAAAAAATATAATAGATGAACTTGATAACCTTAAGGAAAACAATCCAAGTAAATGTTGGACCTTATTAAATGACCTATCTAGAGACAATAAGACAACTTCTCCTGACATTGCAAATATTACCTGGTTTAATTACTTTCAAGAGCTCAATAATAACAAATTGAATGCTCCCAATTCCGATATTAAAAAGGATCTTAAAAGGTTAGAAGAGGAACACATTTTTTCAGAACTTGATTTTAAAATTACAGATAAAGAAATAATAGAAGGAATATTTTCATTAAAAAATAAGAAGTCCAGCGGCATGGACATGATATTAAATGAAATGTTGAAAAGTAGCCAGTCATTCATATTGAAAAGTTTCAATAAAACATTTAATTTTGTTTTGTCGACAAGCTCTTTTCCTTCATCTTGGGCAAATTGGTTCATTGTTCCTATTTATAAAAGTGGCCCTAAAGATAATCCCACAAATTATAGAGGTATTACAATTGGTAGTGCATTGGGAAAATTACTTGCTAAAATACTTAATACAAGATTAGAGAATTTTTTATTTAAAAGAAATATTATTAGACCAGAACAGATTGTTTTCTGTAAAAATAAAAGAACAAGTGATCATATGTTTGTTCTGAAGACTCTTATCGAAAAATATACCCAGAATAATCCAAAAGTCCTTTTTTCATGTTTTATTGACTTGAGAAAGGCTTTTGATAAAGTGAGGCATGATGGCCATTTATATATATTAAGGAAGAACGGGATAAGTGACTTATTCTATAACATTATTAAAAACATGTATCAAAAAATAGAATTATGTGTAAAAACCGACAGATCCAAATGTAACTGATTCATTTTCTTCCAACATTGGTGTTCGCCAAGGGGATAATCTAAACCCCAACCTGTTTAAACTGTTTATTAATGATCTCCCAGAAATTTTTGACCAAACTTGTAATCCTGTTACCCTCAATTCTCTAAAATTAAACTGTTTATTATATGCTGATGACATTGTTTTCTCTGAAACTGCAGAAGGACTACAAAACAGTCTGGATAAAGTATTTCAGTACTGTAAAAAATGAGGTATGGAAATTAATACTGATAAGACTAAATCACTAGTATTTATTAGTACTGGAAGACTGTTCCCAGTTACTTTTATGATTGATAATCAGTTGATTGAAAAAGTGAAACAATACAGATATTTAGGGGTGATGTTTAATGCCTCTGTGAGCTTCTCAGATGCTAAAGAAGAACTATATAAAAGAGGCTTAAAAGCCTTATTTAAAATGTATAAATGTTTTGAAGGGCATAAGCCGAAAATTAAAACCCTATTACATGTATTTGACCATACTGTTAAGCCTATTTTAACATATGGTAGTGAAGTGTGGGGTACATTTGATCCCCAGAAATTATTAGACAAGGGAGATAATTATTTTTCAAAATTATGTAATGACCTAAAAGCAGAAAAAGCTCATATGAAATTTTGTAAATTTTCACTTGGAGTTGGGAAAAGAAGCTCTAACCTGGCAGTGATTGGAGAACTCAGAAGATATCCTTTATTTATTGAAATAATAATTTCTATGTTTTCTTATTTAACTCGTATATCTAATAGTAAAGACATTCTTTTGTCTGAGGCTCTCTCTGTATCAAAATTATTATCTGATCAGAATAAGAAAAGTTGGTATAGTACTATCCTGTCCTTATTAAAATATTTAAAACTTGACTTAAGATTTGTTATGAACTCAAAAACAAATTTAAAACATTTGTTGTACACTAAACTTAAATCTAATTATAATAGACTGTGGTTCTTATCTTTACATGATGATAAAATTAATAAGGATTTTGGAAATAAATTAAGAACATATTGATTATTTAAGAATGATAAGTCTAGAACCCTATTTATCTATGAAAAATGATGAACAAAGAATTTTGCTCTCAAAATTACGAATAAGTAATCATAATTTAGAAATAGAAAGAGGAAGACACAGGGGCTAGGGCTTCAGGCAAAAGAAAGAATGTGTAAATTATGTTTAAAGGAAGTTTAAGATGAAATTCACTTCTTATTAAAATGTGAAGCACTTCAAAATGTGAGAACACCATTTATTGATCTTATAAATAATAATAATTATAACTTTAAACATTTAGATATTAGAGAGCAATTTATATGGTTAATGTCCAATGAAGACAATATCATCATAAATCAACTTTCTGATGTGATACTAAAGTTACATTCATCTAGAAGTGATATAATTCAAAATTAATAATAGTAATATTTTATGTTATACAATATTAATAATAATAATTATATATCTGTGTTAGATATACAACTGTGGATGATGCACTGTCTCTTAATCTATTACAGGGATCACTATATACTTGTCAAAATTATTGATTACAAAATTGTATATTTACATGTATTTGTATGTCTTGTATGTTAAATCCAATCAATCTGCATGTAATCATAACAATTAATGTGGATATTGTGATTTTCATGTAATTATACTGCCTATCATGGGTGTCTTTAATTGACAAATAAACATATTCTATTCTATTCTAGAACAAACAAAAGAATAAAACAAGGAAATACAAGGAAAATAAAAAATAATAACAATACTACAGTTGTACCAGAGGGAGTCATACCCAAATATTTGTAGACTATATATAAACAATACACTGGTATACATATATATATATATATATATATACATGAATCAGCACTGTTGGTTATAGAACATAAATATATTCAGTTACTTATCTGATAAATCTCTTCTTGAAAGGCAACTTGCTATAAAATTTGCAAGATTTTTACAGATTTCTCTGTCTTCGTTACTTAATAACCATATAAACTTATTTCTATCTGATAATTCCGAAAACAGATTGTTATTTATATTAGAAAAGAAAGTATTTCTAGCAAAGGAATATTTATTACATTTAATTAATAAGTGTTCTTCATCCTCAACTGCCTCACAGTTACATTGTTTGCATATTTTTTTTTCAACTGCAGTTTTTGGAATTGTGTATCTGCCCCTTTAAATTTCAAGTTTATGTGCACTTACATGTACATGTATTCGAAAGCGTGCTAGGTTTGATCGATTTGATAATTCTTTTATATTATCTAAGTATTTTTCCTGTTGGAATATAAATTTAAATTTACAATATGTACGTAATTTATTTTCATTTCTGTTAGTAGCTGGGTTTTGCTTAACTAAATTAATCTTCTCCCTCCAAATTTTTGTATATATCCCTCTTTTAATTTTTATCTTATTATATTTATTTCTCTTACACCGCAAGTAAGTGGAGATTTAAACATTTTCAACATATCAAGTTCTTTTAAAATATAATAAATACAGCTAACCCAACAATGCTGACCATTATTATGCAGTTTATTATTTTCATTTAATGCTGCTTTAAGTATACAATTTGTTTTATCTTCATGCAATCTAATCCAATATTTTATCATGCTAATAACAATATCTATATACAAAGGATGTCTACCAAGTTCTCCAACCACTGCCAAATTTGAGGCTTTGCTACCCACACCAAGAATACTCTTGCATAAATTTAAATTTAGCTTTTCAATTTTATGATCATTATATAAGTCATAGATAAGGTCATTTTTACTTTTCTTGAGTTTACTAGTCATATTGAACATACCCCATACTTCTGAAGAATAAAGTAGCACAGGCTTGCCTTCACTGTGTGATCAAAAGCTTTTAATATAGTATGAATACTGGGGATACCATATTTAAAAATACTTTTTACTTTAAAAAAGGCCTTCTGTCCTCTATTAACCAGGTCAGAAATTGCAGTAGAAAAATTTCCACCACAACCTATTAATAGACCTAAGTATTTATATTCTTTGACACACTCTAATTTGTAATCATTAACTGAAAAAGAACATTTAATAAGTTTACCTCCTTTATTGAAAATCATTATCTTAGTCTTTTTATAATTCATTGATAAGCCCCATTTTGAGCAGTAGTTGGCAAACTTGTCAAGACAATTTTGTAAACCCTCAGCTTTTGTTGACATAAGCACTAAGTCATCTGCATATAATAGACAATTAATTGACTCTGACCCTAAATAAACTGGATGGCAAGACTCATCGAAAATGTTAACAGAATCATTAATGAAGATATTAAATAAGGTCGGTCTTTGATTATCCCCTTGCTTCACGCCAATTTCAGATTTAAAACAATTACTTAAATTATTGTCCATTTTCACTCTAAGAACACTACATGAGTATGTTGATTTAATAATATTGAAAAACTTACCATTGATTCCATTTTTCAGAAGTTTGTATAATAATGCTGAATGGATGACAGAGTCAAATGCCTTTTTAAGGTCGACAAAGCAAGCATATATTTTCCCTGATTTCTGTATGTATTTACAGATTAATGTTTTTAATTTGAAAATATGATCGGCTGTTCTGGACCCTTTTCTGAAGCCAATTTGTTCATTATTAAGTATTTTATTTTCCCTTAAAATTATAACAAGCCTGTTATTAAGAATACTGTTAAACTATTTACTCAGACAACTATTAATAGTTATATCCCTATAATTATTTGGATCTGATGGAGACCCACTTTTAAAGATAGTTATTAAGTAACCTTCTCCCCAAATTTTAGGATAAGTTCTAGATGAAAGTATTATATTAAAGAGCTTTCAAGACAAGGAAGTAATGCATGTTGACCATATTTTATCATTTCATTTAAAATTCCATCCATTCCACATGATTTACCATTTTTAAGATTTTTACATGCTTGCATTATCTCCCTTTAACATAACTTTATCTAGTAATTCATTACCTGCAGAACTGTCCAACCCTTTTAACATACCGGTATCATTTAATTTTGCAACAAGCTGTGTTAGACACTGAGGTATAGAATTAATATTTTTGAAGTGAGTTGCAAGGTCTATACAAGAGTCTGAGCTGTTTTTCATTTCTGGTTTAAGGGAGTTTAAAAGTTTCCAAAACATTTTAGGATCCGACTCTTCTAAATCATCTATTTTATTCATAATAGTTTGAAAGTATGTACGCCTTTTTTCTTTTTCGTTCTCTGTTATATTTAGAATTGAGTTGAAAACATTTTGTCTAAGATGACTATTATATGGGTTAAAAGAAAGTAATCTACTGTAGTGATCTACAGACATACGTAACTCTTGTAGAGACCTGTCATACCAACGTTTATTATTCTTACGTTTTGTTGACTTTTTGACCTGTTTTTTCTTTAATGACAATCTTGCTGTCTCAAAAAATAATTCATTAACATCATCTAAGCAATATCTACAGTTATGCTTATTTTCAAATGACATATTTTGGAAGTTCTTGATCTTGGAAGTAACTCTTACTGATGATAAAGCACTCTAAAATCTACTGATACTAGATTCATCCCATATATACACAAGAAACTAAAATCCACAAGAATAGAAGAATGACCAAATATTGTCAAAAAACACAGATCTGCAAAACATTTAGTAGAACAAAAGCTCAGACAATCTTACTGGAATTGTATAGAAAACATAATAATAGAAGACAGTAAATTAGCAGAGAGCAAACCCAGCAAAAAACTTTGCTCATTCATAAAAAACCCAAAAAGTGAAAACATAGGTGTCTCGCCATTGAAGGTAAACGGAATAACAAAAACAAGCCCTACAGACCAAGCTGAAGCACTGAACAATCAGTTTCATTCAGCATTTACAACGCCCAAACCAATTAAAACTATCACACATTTGTGAGCTAAACAAGCTAAAATCACAAGATCACAAATTTCAAATGCATGACATCATTATTACTCCAGAAGGAACATCAAAATTATTAAAGAATCTAAATCCAACCAAAGCAATCAGTCCAGACAAGATTTCACCCCACTTTCTAAAAGAAGTACATGATGAAATTTCCCCTATGATATCGGACTTGTTTCAGTCATCAGTCAAACACATGCACCGTACCCACTGATTGGAGAGAGGCAAAAATAGTTACACCCATATTTAAAAAGGGAACAAAATCAAAACCAGAAAATTACAGACCAATCTCTCTCACATGCATTCTCAGTAAAGTTCTAGAACATATAATTGTTTCTTTCATAATGAACCACCTAGACAATCATAATTTATTATATCCACTTCAGCACGGTTTCAGATCAAAACTCAAGTTGTGAAACACAATTACACAATGTACTAACATTCACCCAAGAAATTTTTGATAGCATGGCATGTGGTAAACAAACAGATGTAGCCGTTATGGATTTTTCCAAAGCCTTCGATAAGGTGGACCATCAAAGACTACATGTAATCCTCAAATTAAAACATGGGTATAAACAACAAAATATCAAACTGGATAGGGGCATGATTATCGCATAGATGTCAAAGGGTGGTAGTTGATGGCCACACATCAAATAGTTGTCCTGTATTGTCAGGCATCCCCCAAGGCTCTGTCCTTGGTCCATGTCTTTTCCTTATATACATATATATACATGTAAATGACATGCCAGACACCCTTAAAAGTAATGTTCGCCTCTTTGCAGATGACACAATAGTTTATCTTACAATATCAGCATTAACAGATTGTCACACACTCCAATCAGACCTACACAAACTCGAAAAGTTTGAGGAAGAATGGCTTATGTCATTTAACCCAGACAAATGTGAAATCATCCACATATCCAGAAAACAAAAACCGATCATCTTCCAATATACACTACACAACCAGGTACTCAAGTCAATAAACAAAGCAAAATACCTAGGTGTCACTATTACTAATGACCTAACTTGGGAATCACCATATAAATAATATCACAAATAAAGCAAATGCATCTTTGAGATTTATAAAAAGAAATGTAAAAACAAACAGCATAAAAACTAAAGAACTAGCTTATAAAACATGTCAGACCAAAAGTAGAATATTGTAGTGTAGTCTGGGATCCCTGGCAGAAACAACAAATTAATAAAATTGAAATGATACAAAGAAGAGCAGCCAGGTACACATTAAATCAGTACAGTTATCAGAGTAGTGTAAGTGCCATGCTACAACACCTTTGCTAGCCTACCCTCCAACAAAGAAGAAATCTAGCATCAGTCACCATGCTATACAAATTAAAACACCAATTAGTTTCCATCTCAAATTTACACTACCTAGTTCCATCAAGAGATCACAAATTCATACAGCCATTCTCTCCCACAAATTATCATTTATACTCATTTTTCCCTAGAACAATAAGGTTGTGGCATTCACTACCAAACCAGGTAGCTAATAGCCCAGACTTGGATGCTTTCAAGTCTGGTGCCCAATCATTCCTCTATTGTTAATATATTATGTTGTTTTATCCTATAAAAAAAAAAAAATGGAAAAAAAAATGTTTACTCATAAATATATATATGTTATTCAAATTTTAGTTTCCCTAGCATGCATTCTAAAAAGTCCTCAACACATTGAAGTTTAGAAGTATCCTGTAGATGTAGATGCAGTGTTGGTTCAAATTGTCCCTGTCCCTGCAGCTGGCTACCACTACTGCAAGAGTTGCAGATGCAGCAAGTATCCAACATATGAAATATATTGCAAACTCGTGTGAATCACGCTATTGCAAGTTGTGCAATATTTCGACAGACAGAAATGACCTAATAATCATCTACAAGAAGAAAAAAATGTTATATAACAACACATCAACAGAGGAATGCTTTTTGACAGTCGAGTAGCAAACAATTTTAGTTGCTGTTAATTTGAGCAAAAATTTACCTTGTTTCGTTATACATTTTGTCCCATCCTCACAGAGCACATTTTATCTCTGAAATATGCAATGTCCTCTATTTGATTTGATCCTGGCACCTATCGCATTGCAATCCAATGTTGTACTAACCGAGCTAAAGAGATTTCCACAAATGCAGACCACAGAGGGTGGTTAAGAACCTATTAACCCTGGGTACAGAAATAAACCTGTTGCACCCTGTCCATCCCACCATATCATTAAATTATGTTTCTAGTTTTATTTATTCACCTTGACCAGTTTTCTGTTCTGACTCTCGTTATTTAGTTGGCCACCAGTGTAACGGTAAGAGCATATTAAATCTCAGAAAAATTATGTCACTGATGGGACTGGATCCAGGAGCTTTTCAAATTTCAAGTACACACTAATCCTGTTTTGAGTTGGATACATTATTTTCTTACAAGACGTTACCAACAAGTATCAATAAACGGAGAAACATCAAAATATTAAGGGTAATTAACAGTCTTGATGATCAGCAAATAATGCAAGACGACTTGGTTAAACTAGAAAATTGGAGTGACACATGGCTTTTGAAATTTCACCCGAAAAAATGTAAACATATAATACATAGAACACCAAAAGAGGATGAAGTCAAATATAAATTATTAGGGCAGGAAATTAGTAAAGTAAAGGACGAAAAGGACATTGGAGTTGTAATAGATGAGGCATTATCTTTTGATAAACATATCTGTGAGAAGGTAAACAAGGCAAATTCTATATTTGCTGTACTTAGAAGGACATTCAGAAACCTAAATGCAGATATATTTCTCCCTTTATATAAAACTCTAGTGAGGACACATTTGGATTATGCTAGTACAGTCTAGGCCCCATACAAGAAAAAGTACATAGATAAAATTGAAAGTGTGCAAAAAAGAGCCACAAAACAAATACAAGGTTTTAACAATCTAAGCTATCCTGAGAGATTAAAGAAGCTAAAATTACCAACAATGGCATATAGAAGAATCAGGGGTGATATGATTGAGACATATGAAATCATAAACGAAAAATATGACCCAGAAGCTAGTTCTTTCCTAAAACTATTGTCAAACTCCGGTAACAGATTCAGTAGAAGAAATAATAGCAACAAAATAGTCCAACAACGATTTAAAACAAGTCTGAGGAAAAACAGTTTTGTCGTTCGTGTAGCAAAAGTTTGGAACAAATTACCAGACCAAGTCATAAACACACCATCAACAAATGCATTCAAAAACCGCTTTAAAGATAAATACTGGGAAAATGAGGAGATATACTATTCAGACCACAGAGCTGAAATTTCTGGAGGAAACCGAAGTGACATACAATTACAAGAAATTGACACAATTGGAGAGTCCGGAGAAGTGGCACCAAGAGGAGCCAGTTCTGGAAACCACCGTTAAATATCGTTAAGTTAAGTTAAGTACACTCTACTAACTAATAAAAAGGAAATTTCCACAAACACAGTTCAGAGATGTTCGTTATGAATTTTCTAACCTTAGGTAGTGGAATGTATTGTTTACACACATATTTCATTATCATGATTCTGAGCAAACCTGGCTTATTCCTTAATGGTACATGCTTAGCGGAGAAGCAAGAAATACCAATTTTATAGTCTTTGGTTTGACTCGACGAGAGCTTGATACCATGATCTACCATTACACCAACAATACAGTTACTATTAAATGATGGATCAGACAACTAGGGTCAGACAATCACATTGGAAACATGAAAAATATTTTTTTATGGTTTCTTAATTTGTTCGATTCCTCACCTTTCATATTGAAGGAGGTGCATATGGTCAAAATACCTCACAGAAGTAAGCATTATTAGCAGTACATCTCTTAATTACATTTCAAAAATTGGAATCACAATTAAAAGAATAATTTTTTGAAAACTGTTGTGTTTTATGATTTCAGGGTTTTGATTGGTGGATACAGTTCAGAGATCCAAGTGATACAATAGAGAAACATGCCTCCTTTCTTGGAGTAGAAATTGTTGGCTTTACAGGGACATTACTTACTTTAATACATGGTAAGTATACTGAAAGACAATTATATATATGTGAGGTGTTCTTGATACAACATTATGTTATAAAGTATATCAGTGATTTGTGGCAGGTAACTGGTTCTCTCCAGGTGGTTCGGTTTCCTCTATCAAGTACTGACTGCCATGATATTACTTAAACATTGTTGAAAGTGCTGTAACTCATTCTAATAGTTCTCAAAGTGCTGTCATGGTAGTGATCGTATGGTAGTTGGATACACAACTACCTATACAATCAGTGCCTATCATCACTGAAGTTGTGAGTTTGAATCCCACTCAGGTGAACTTGATACAACATTATGTAATAAAGTTTGTGAAGTGACTTGCAACAGATCAGTGGGTTTCTCTAGGCACTCCAGTTTCATCCACCAATAAAACTTACTGCCACAATATAACTGAAATATTGTTGAAAGTGGCATTAAACACCCTAACCCTTCTAGTAGTTCTCTTCTCCTGCGAACATAATGCACATGTATGAGATCAGCATGTACATTGACAAAGGCTGTTTTAGATCTTTCTAGGGAATAGATACATGTGACCTCTTAAAAGAGGTTAAATTCATATGAAATGTTCTATGATAGGACAAGAAAAGGTGGCCTTTTAATACAGATGACTGCTTAATAGAGGTGAATGCATGGACAGGTTTGACTTAATAGAGGTGAATGTGTGGACATGTTTGACTTAATAGAGGTGAATGCATGGACAGGTTTGACTTAATAGAGGTGAATGCATGGACAGGTTTGACTTAATAGAGGTGAATGCATGGACAGGTTTGACTTAATAGAGGTGAATGTATGGACAGGTTTGACTTAATAGAGGTGAATGCATGGACATGTTTGATTTAATAGAGGTGAATGTATGGACATGTTTGACTTAATAGAGGTTAATGTATGGACATGTTTGACTTAATAGAGGTGAATGCATGGACATGTTTGACTTAATAGAGGTGAATGCATGGACCTGTTTGACTTAATAGAGCTGAATGCATGGACATGTTTGACTTAATAGAGGTGAATGCATGGACATGTTTGACTTAATAGAGGTGAATGCATGGACATGTTTGACTTAATAGAGGTGAATGCATGGACATGTCTGACTGTATATGAAGATTTAATATAAACATTTATTGATGTCTGTTTTTACTTTCATGATTGTATACATGTATCTGTAAGAAGTGGTGGTTGATTTGTAGTTTGTGGTTGTTGACTAGCTTCCTTGGACAGACTGTTCAACACATTTTCAGCTTGACTGTTAACCATTCTTCATAGACTGACCATATTGTATTTGTACATACATGTTCAATGTATGTTAACTTTTTTATACTTTTAGCTTTAGGAAATGGTGGTAGGTTATGCTAGCTATGGTTGGCGACCTTAATTCATGCCTGGAGTGACTGGATTAAGTTAACTATTTTTCACATTTTAGCTTTAAGAAATGGTGGTAGATTTCGCTGGTTATGGTTGGCAACCATTTTACATGGATTGACCGTGGAATGTGTTAGCTACTTTTTACCTGACATAGATAACTTCTGGCATGCCCAAGGGATGATTACTTTCCTAGGACTTAGACTTCCTCTATACATTGCTCTGATATGTAAGTATATATTGTGTAGAGTTCAAAATTTGTGTAACCGATTTGGTTTTGTAGTGGTTAGCAACCTTGCCTCAAGTGTAATAGATCATGTGTTTGATCCTCGATCGGGTCATACCAAAGACTATAAAATTGGTATTTGTTTCTTCTCCGCTAAGCATGCAGCATCAAGGAGTAAGAACAAAGACTGGTTGGCTCAGAGTCAGAATAATGTGTCTGAATAGAGTGACACATCTTGTGGACTATTGCTGCAGTGAGCTAGCACATTAAAAATGCAACTCAGTGTGTTGATCTAGTACAAAACAGATATCATATTCATCTAATTACAACATAAATTACTCTTGTGTTGATCTAGTACAAAACAGATATCATATTCATCTAATTACAACATAAATTACTCTCTCCTTGGTACAGCTGAAGTATTTCTCACTTTGTGTTAAATGACAATCACTCAATCACTAAAAAATTGTGGCTGATGAAATGCTATAGTGAGAATTGTAATGTTGTTAATGTGAAATATCTTTCATGTTCATAGTTCTTTAAATTTTGTAATCTTTTAAAGTTTTCATTATTATTTTGAAGTAAAGTTAATATTTCATTAAAATTGAATTACATATAGTTCATACTACATTATAACCTAGCTCTTAGTTGAAATTGCTTAACTCATAAGGAAAAGAATAACAAATTTTATTTTTATTTTTTTACAGACCCCTACTTTATCTATACAGCTTCAGTAGCAGTATCTCATATGAGATTACCATGGTGGGCAGAACCATTTGCAGGTTTGTATCAGGGATAATCTCAGAATTTCTCGTGATTTTTAGTAAAAATGTACAAAATGTATATGCATATGAATGAACATGGGGAACTATCCAATTTAACATAAATTTTCTTGCTGCTCTACATTGTACAGTCACAGTAGGATTGTTAATAACTTAATATATATATATATATATATATATATGGATAGGTTGGTGTTTTATTATGCGACCACAAAAAAAAATATGTTCTTATTATGTTATGGCGCTGTCATAGTTCGTCTGTAAAGAGAATGGTTTCCATGGAATAAACATTCTCATTTCATCACGATCAGGTTAAGCCACACGAGTTAAATGAAAAAGGATACGATGATATTCATGATTTTGTGAAATAATTTCAAAGATGAAATAATAAATACCAATATACTACATGTAACAAAATGACCATTATTATATTTTTCAGTTGGCATATCAGTAGTGTTAATAGATTTGCCTTATGATATCATGGGTATTAAATCTTTGTGGTGGACATGGCATGATACAGACCCAAACATTTACGATCGGCATTATTGGGTACCTTGGACGAGTTACTACTTTCATGCTACGTTTGCCTGTGGATTCACATTTGCATTCCATGGAATCAGAAAATTATTAGATAGTCAGACTGATAAATGGGTATCAGCTAGGTAAGGTTTTAAAAATATTAAAGATCTTTGTGAGATTTTGAAATTACCAAGGGCAAAATAGTTTCTCTCATGTATTTTTATAGTACAAAATTCATTATGGATGCATAATTTTCATATTTTATCATGATTTTAATGAAACAAAATTGAGACAGATGCATCCCCCCCAATTATAAATCATTGTTAATTAATAATGAAGGATTAGATCTCTAATTTGAATTTCCAAAACAAAATTTAAGATATGACAATGTTTTAATTAATTCAAGATTATCAAAACAATGTGTTGTCTCCCTTGTGCAATGTTTATTGTACATTATGTAAGAGATGTTTTAATTATTTTCCTGTGTAATGTTTATGTTTAATATCTATGAAGTGCCATCTCACTGGTGTGATGTTTGTTAAATATTATACAAAAAGTGTGTTGTCTTTCTGATACATTGTGTGTATATTATGAAAAGAAAGTTTAAACAATGATGGTCAACAATTCTGCCAATATCAACAAATTAAGCAACCACCTCTCAGCTCAAAGCAACACACACACATGTATTATTTCATAGTTTATATAGTAACCTTGCATATTTCATAGTTTATATAGTAACCTTGTATATTTCATAGTTTATATAGTAACCTTGTATATTTCATAGCTGTTGCTTACATTCTGGTATATAAACCATAAAAAGATCAAAGGAAACAAATACGTTCATGTTGCAAGTTGTTTACATTTTCAGATTTTTCAAAGAATTAACAGCATGTGTATTGACTGGACTTCTTGGCATGCCATTGGGTGTTCTACAGTTTTTACCGATCTATCATCCACTACACGATACAAACAAGTTACACACTGAAGTATGTGTATCTGTATTGTTTGCTGTCTATGTTATGATTATATGGTCAGCTGACAGATCTAAAGCTGACAGTAAACCATCCACAACAGAGAGAAAAAGTAAGTGAAAGTAGCGAGCTTGCATATAGAATATGGAATGTTCATTGCATTTTTGAAATAGGGTTAGAAACAAACAGGAATTCAGGGTTCATTAAATATTTCATACCTTCAACTATTTGTGTATGTTATTTTTATAAACAACTACCTATGTAAACAGTACCTAATCAGTAACCAACATACAAATCTTACACATGACACTCGATACAACCTTATTTGATCAAGTTTATCAGTGACTTACGGCAGGTCAATGGTTTTCTCCAGGTACTTTGGTTGCCTCCACCAATAACACTGACCACTTCAATATACAGTCAAACCTGCCCATGCGATCACCTCTATTAAGCAGTCACCTGTATTGAAAGGTTACCCTTGTCTTGTTCTGTCATAGAAAATTTCATATGAATTGAACCTCTTTTAAGAGGTCACCTGTCTTATGAGTCCAATTTTTCTTTGTCCCAAACATGACCTCTAAATACAGGTTTGACTGTAAATGAAATATTGTTGAAAGTGGCGTTAAACACCATAACCCTTACCCTAACCACTATATTATGTCTGTACAGTAACTTTGTATATTGGTGAAAGAAATGGAATTTGTCCAAAAAGATACATTTTAAGGTAGGGTAGTAGATTTGGTATGATGTCATAAGTACCAGTTCAATTCCTTTTTAAGCATTAAAATACTAATATTCACTGTGATGCCACAAAATATCATTTGTAATAATCACGTAGATATCAAATTTAGTGTAGATGACACATTTCTAGAATAACCTTCATCGGGTATGTTCAAAGCCAAAATATTTGAAAGCCAAATAATTTAAAGGCCTTTATGTAACCATATGAATGTGAGATCAGACAATTATAGATTCTATGTTAATTATGGTTTATTTATAGCTACAGATAGATACAGAAGCGAGATCCTGCTCCACTTGATCATCCATTATAGATTCTATGTTGATTATGGTTTATTTATATCTACAGATAGATACAGAAGTGAGATCCTGCTCCACTTGATCATCCATTATAGATTTTATGTTAATTATGGTTTATTTATATCTACAGATAGATACAGAAGTGAGATCCTGCTCCACTTGATCATCCATTATAGATTCTATGTTAATTATGGTTTATTTATATCTACAGATAGATACAGAAGCGAGATCCTGCTCCACTTGATCATCCATTATAGATTCTATGTTGATGATGGTTTATTTATATCTACAGATAGATACAGAAATGAGATCCTGTTCCACTTGATCATCCATTATAGATTCTATGTTAATTATGGTTTATTTATATCTACAGATAGATACAGAAGGGAGATCCTGCTCCACTTGATCATCCATTATAGATTCTATGTTGATTATGGTTTATTTATATCTACAGATAGATACAGAAGCGAGATCCTGCTCCACTTGATCATCCATTATAGATTCTATGTTGATTATGGTTTATTTATATCTACAGATAGATACAGAAGGGAGATCCTGCTCCACTTGATCATCCATTATAGATTCTATGTTGATTATAGTTTATTTATATCTACAGATAGATACAGAAGCGAGATCCTGCTCCACTTGATCATCCATTATAGATTCTATGTTAATTATGGTTTATTTATATCTACAGATAGATGCAGAAGCGAGATCCTGCTCCACTTGATCATCCATTACGGTTTCTATGTTAATTATGGTTTATTTATATCTACAGATAGATACAGAAGCGAGATCCTGCTCCAATTGATCATCCATTATAGATTCTGTGTTAATTATGGTTTATTTATATCTACAGATAGATACAGAAGCTAGATCCTGCTCCACTTGATCATCCATTATAGATTCTATGTTAATTATGGTTTATTTATATCTACAGATAGATACAGAAGCGAGATCCTGCTCCACTTGATCATCCATTATAGATTCTATGTTAATTATGGTTTATTTATATCTACAGATAGATACAGAAGCGAGATCCTGCTCCACTTGATCATCCATTATAGATTCTATGTTAATTATGGTTTATTTATATCTACAGATAGATACAGAAGCGAGATCCTGCTCCACTTGATCATCCATTACAGTTTCTATGTTATCCTAGTATTTATATCAAAACCAGAGAACAATGTAGTAACAGGTTTACATGAGCCAGTTGGACCTTGTCAGGAAACCGTCCCTGTGTATACAGCATTTGGTCATGTAAGTTATACCATCATAACTGATTCTAGTTACTTTACGTAATAGATAAATATATACTATTTAGGAGATAACTGTATTGTATTTGAAAATTTCACGGCATCAATTGGAGATTTGATGGTCGCAAATAAGCGGAACCAGTAAACGGATATTTGCAACCATTAAATCCACAATTGATGCTGTGAAATTTTCAAATACAATACAGTTATCTCCATTCTAATGTAATCATGTGTATAGATGTGTATTGCCACATTATTGACAAGATGACATAAGTGGTAATCAGCTGACAGATGAGTGAATAGTGGAAACATTCCTTCGTCCATGAAAAAAGTAGTTTCATGTAAGACCATTAAATCGACCATTGATTCCGTGATATTTTCAAATACAATACAGTTATCTCCATTCTAATGTAATCATGTGTATAGATGTGTATTGCCACATTATTGACAAAATGACGTAAGCGGCTAAAATTCAAAAAAAAAATATCATGCTTTTCAACCGTGGAATTGATACCGTGAAAATTACAGCATTGTCCAATCACAAACCAGGAATATTAAACAACTACATTAGAATGTTGATTTGTTTTGCGAAAATGGATTTCTCAGAACAATATCACCTAGAAGGTGAAGCAACGATGGTATGTTTTTTGAGGATATGGTTACATGACATCAGTGACGTCATAATAACGTCACATTAGAAAACAGCAATACATTGTATTATGTTCATATCTCACTAGTTGTATAAATATCATCGCGTGTATAGATCATCAGGAAAATTTACAAATTAAGAAATAATTCTCTCATGTCATGCTTTATGCTCATTTGGGGAGGCATTATATTTGTCATTATTTTACACCGAGTGAAAACGAGGTGTAAAATTTAGACAAATATAATGCCTAACCATGTTAAAATGAGCATAAAACATGACATGAGAGAATTATTTTGATTCTAATAGGGCATTTACAGTAATTTTGTAAATCAATGTGGCTTCATGGATACCAAAGGATTTGGCTGTTCCGATTACCTCCCCAAATGAAAATTTCGCATTCTACGATGAATTCCAGAAAAGTAATGATTAAATCAAACGAAAATAATGTTACCTATGTTATACAAACTATGACTTCCATGAATTATTTCGATTCTAGTAGGAAAAATCTAGCTTATATTTTGAATGGAAGTCAGTAATAATAGAAATGCATGTCATAACAAAACAAAATGCACTAACCTTCATGTTTACAGTAGTTTTCCTACATTGATAATTAGACAGTGATGTAATTAAGTTACTGATATTTTCCAATTTGATGGCATTTTGCATTTAGCTACTTAAACAAGTAAAATGCTCACAAAATCAGTAACCATCTTGTGTTAATGTCATCAGCGTTCCTTGTAAACTACGTCACCGGATGACGACAAATTACAAAAGTCAAAGTCGATAGATGGTTGTCTTAAGTATTTTTTTCAGAAAACAATTATATGTTAAGAAACAATTTGAAAATTTTTATGTTTGTATGCACTACGGTCCTGTATGTTGTTTGTAATAGGAGAAGACGATGATGCAACAACATGTGCTTTTTCAAGGGGGTGTTGCGAAGTTAACGGAACAGCCGTAAAAGCCGTTAGTGGAGGACTGCCCCATTCAAGAAAATATTACTTTTTAGCTCACCTGGCCATAGGCCATGTGAGCTTTTGTCATGGGTAAGCGTCCGTCCGTCCGTTAGCTTTTCACATTTAAATCTTCTTCTCTGAAACCGCTGAACAGAAATCAGCCAAACTTGCCAGAAATGTTCACTGGATGCTCCTCTACCAGATTTGTGTTTTTGGTGCTGATTTGAAATCCAACATGGCTGCCAGGGTCCATAATGTGTTCTCATTGGCTGAAATTTTAAAAAATCTTCTTGTCAGAAACCACTAAGTCAATTGAATTGTGACTTTGCAGGAATGATCATTGGGTGGTCCTGTACTAAACTTGTGAATCGTTTGCCGATCGGAAATTCAAGATGGCCGCCATGACTCGACTTAGTTTAACATTGGACCCTATGGGAATTTCACATTTCCATCTTTTTTTCTGAAACCACAAAACAGATTTGAATCAAACTTGGCAGAAATGTTCATTGGATGGTCATATACAAGATTTTTGTTTTTGGCGCTGATCGGAAATCCAACATGGCTGCCAGGGTCCATAATGTGTTCTGATTGGTTGAAATTTAAAAAATCTTCTTGTTAGAAACCACTAAGCCAATTGAATTGTGACTTTGCAGGAATGATCATTGGGTGGTCCTGTACTAAACTTGTGAATCGTTTGCCGATCGGAAATTCAAGATGGCCGCCATGACTCGACTTAGTTTAACATTGGACCCTATGGGAATTTCACATTTTCATCTTTTTTTCTGAAACCACAAAACAGATTTGAATCAAACTTGGCAGAAATGTTCATTGGATGGTCATATACAAGATTTTTGTTTTTGGCGCTGATCGGAAATCCAACATGGCTGCCAGGGCCCATAATGTGTTCTGATTGGTCGAAATTTAAAAAATCTTCTTGTTAGAAACCACTAAGCCAATTGAATTGTGACTTTGCAGGAATGATCATTGGGTGGTCCTGTACTAAACTTGTGAATCGTTTGCCAATCGGAAATTCAAGATGGCCGCCATGACTCGACTTAGTTTAACATTGGACCCTATGGGAATTTCACATTTTCATCTTTTTTTCTGAAACCACAAAACAGATTTGAACCAAACTTGGCAGAAATGTTCATTGGATGGTCATATACAAGATTTGTTTTTGGTGCTGATCGGAAATCCAACATGGCTGCCAGGGCCTATAATGTGTTCTGATTGGTCGAAATTTAAAAAATCTTCTTGTTAGAAACCACTAAGCCAATTGAATTGTGACTTTGCAGGAATGATCATTGGGTGGTCCTGTACTAAACTTGTGAATCGTTTGCCGATCGAAATTTCAAGATGGCCGCCATGACTCGACTTAGTTTAACATTGGACCCTATGGGAATTTCACATTTTCATCTTTTTTTCTGAAACCACAAAACAGATTTGAATCAAACTTGGCAGAAATGTTCATTGGATGGTCATATACAAGATTTGTGTTTTTGGTGCTGATCGGAAATCCAACATGGCTGCCAGGGCCTATAATGTGTTCTGATTGGTCGAAATTTTAAAAATCTTCTTGTTAGAAACCACTAAGCCAATTGAATTGTGGCTTTGCAGGAATGATCATTGGGTGGTCCTGTACTAAACTTGTGAATCGTTTGCTGATCGGAAATTCAAGATGGCCACCATGACTCGACTTAATTTTAACATAGGACCCTATGGAAAAAATGTTTAAAAGTCTTCTCCTCTGAAACCAGTAAGTCAGTTTAAAGCAAACATGGGATGAATGGTCCTTAGGTGGTCAACTTTCAAAATTATGTACTGTGACCCCGACCTCCATCCAAGATGGCAACCATCAGCGAACATAGTTTTAACATAGGACCCTATGGGAAATATATTTAAAAATCTTCTTCTCTGAAACCAGTAAGCCAATTTAAAGCAAACATGGCATGGATGGTCCTTAAGTGGTCAATTTTCAAAATTGTGTCCAGTGACCCTGACCTCCATCCAAGATGGCCACCTTCAGCAGACATACTGTAGTTTTAACATAGGACCCTATGGGAAAAAATGTTTTCAAATCTTCTCCTCTGAAACTAGTAAGCCAATATAGCAAACATGTCATCGATGGTCCTTAGGTGGTCAACTTTCAAAATTGTGTTCAGTGATCCCGATCTCGGTTCAAAATGGCCGCCGTCAGCAGACATAGTTTTAACATAGGACCCTATGGGAAAATTGTTTAAAAGTCTTCTCTTCTGAAACCAGTCAGCCAATTTAAAGCAAACATGGCATGGATGGTCCTTGGGTAGTATACTTTCAAAATTGTGTCCGGTGACCACGACCTCCATCCAAGATGGCTGCCATGAGCAGACATAGTTTTAACATAGAACCCTATGGCAGTATGGGATTTGAATAGTAACTTAGATGTATTCAGCATGCAGACATTCTTAAGAGGACTTATTTATGTCAGGTGAGCGATACAGGCTCACCTGAGCCTCTAGTTAAACATAGTTAAGACAAATATTCCATTAAGATGCAAAGAAAACATTAATTTATATTTTTATTTAAAAATATGTACTTTGATTGATGGTTTACGCGATCAGATAGTGAAAAACACTGGAAAACACCGATAGGACTTCGTGCATTGTCCTAAAAATAATTGTGCTATTTAGAGACTAGGTTTGTTTACAAAGCGAAAGCATCATGCCATATTAGAATCATTGATACAGATAGAATAACAACAGTGTTATAGGGGGAAACATTATTACTAGTATCAGGTGGAGACATACATTATTACTAGTATCAGGTGGAGACATACATTATTACTAGTATCAGGTGGAGACATACATTATTACTAGTATCAGGTGGAGACATACATTATTACTAGTATCAGGTGGAGATATACATTATTACTAGTATCAGGTGGAGACATACATTATTACTAGTATCAGGTGGGGACATACATTATTACTAGTATCAGGTGGAGACATACATTATTACTAGTATCAGGTGGGGACATACATTATTACTAGTATCAGGTGGAGACATACATTATTACTAGTATCAGGTGGAGACATACATTATTACTAGTATCAGGTGGAGACATACATTATTACTAGTATCAGGTGGAGATATACATTATTACTAGTATCAGGTGGAGACATACATTATTACTAGTATCAGGTGGAGACATACATTATTACTAGTATCAGGTGGGGACATACATTATTACTAGTATCAGGTGGAGACATACATTATTACTAGTATCAGGTGGGGACATACATTATTACTAGTATCAGGTGGAGACATACATTATTACTAGTATCAGGTGGAGACATACATTATTACTAGTATCAGGTGGAGACATACATTATTACTAGTATCAGGTGGAGACATACATTATTACTAGTATCAGGTGGAGACATACATTATTACTAGTATCAGGTGGAGACATACATTATTACTAGTATCAGGTGGAGACATACATTATTACTAGTATCACTGTTAAAAAGAAAACATTATAGGTGGAGACATACATTATTACTAGTATCGCTGTTAAAAAGAAAACAAGGTCGTGATTATCATACTTAAGATGAACCAAACTGGTGTCATTAAGTTGAGCTTATTCATGAATGATTGATGTTTTATCTTCTAATAGTATAAGTGAGGTAATAGTTAGGGTGCTGGCTTCAAGTGTGGTAGATCATGGGTTCGAAACCAGGTCAGATCAATTCCAACCTTTATTTTATGCCAAGGATCATACTGTTATAACTTTCAGAAGGATTTTCAACTGAAACCATTGTGTATACAGATGAAGAACATGACGAGAACAGACCCATAACATATGTGACCACTAAACTAGCCTCTTCTATTCAAGAATAATGGGTGTTTTACACAACTTAAAACAATATTTCAATTTTATTGGGGTGTAGGAATTTGAAATACTCTGAAAACCACATTTCTCCCGCACATACAAGATTCTTGTTGAAGAAAGACCTAAAACTAAATTACGCAAATAGAATTTCCCATTTCTACATAAAAGTAGTTGCAATTATGAATGTGAATTTGAATTTGAATTTTTGGTGTTTAACACCACTTTCAGCAATATTTCAGCTATATCATGGTGACCAGTTTTAGTGGTGGAGGAAGTCGGAGAGAACCACCGACCCTGGGCAAGCAACTGGTAAACTTTATCACTTGCGGCTGCAAGTCAAGTGCACCCTTTTTGTCACCGTATTGGTGATAGGCTTGTATGAGCTGTTAGATCCAACGACCTAACTCATTGAGCAATCCGGGCCCCTTATGAATGTGAATTAAAAAAATTATCCAATTTAAGATATAAAAAAAAACCAAGATAAATGCAGATATCTAATTTAGTGTGAACAGCATGTTTCTGTAATAATCTTCATCATATATAGCTGTATTTATGATCACAGCATTTCTACTGAGTGTCTGAAACTATAAATCCAAATGTTTCCAATATATAATTATATACATCACCATGCTATATTGAGATCACTCATGTAGCAAGTTGACTTAAATTCAAAATAATTATAACAGAACTATATACATGGAGACAAGATACTTGTCTTTTGCTTTTAATAATTTTTTAATGATAATTGGAGAGAAAAATATTGCATGCAGTAAAATTATAAGGAAGAGGGAGATTATTAAACTAGAATTTAATGCAATTCTTTTATCTTGATTGTTTTTATATTTCCAGGTTTTAGCGAAAAATAAATATCTATGCATGGACCATTATGATGAAGCTATTTTTGATTTCCACTGTGTGGATAAACTTCCTGCACCTGGCACAGACTATTACACAATTTGTGGAACACCATTCCCTAATCATGCAGAATATATTGTAGTCGTGTGTGGAGTTTGTTTCTTTGGATTTTACTGGTTCTTACAGCTGCTGACACGATCGTACAGCCTTCCACGTACCACGGCTAAGAAGATCAAACAAAATTAGTTTATGTTTCAGCTGCTGACACGATCGTACAGCTTTCCACGTACCACAACTAAGAGGAACATACAAAATTAGAATATGTACTGAATGCAGTAAATTTCTGTACATCAGTTCTTAAAGAGATTATGCTACAGACTAATTGTTTCAGTTTAATTTTTATCAAAAAGTAATAATTCTGTGAAAAGTTTTAATGAAAATTGGGGGCAGTACTAATTTGCAGACATTTTAATATTGACATTGTTGTATTCCCTCAGAATGTGTCCATAGTCTGAGTCACCCACAAGTGTCCAGCAGTACTAATTTGCAGACATTTTAATATTGACATTGTTGTTTTCCCTCAGTATGCGTCTATACTCTGAATCACAAGAAAACAGTGATTTCTCAGTTATTACTTGTATCTTTTTTTTTATAATGAATTATTCTATGTGTAATAGTCCTATTCCAAGATATTCCACAAAATATTTATGTTGTTTTTTATCCAAAGTTCAGAATTATATCTATTAACATTATGTAGATTTACCATTGGGCCAGTCAGCCATTTTGTTTTTGTAGCAAATGTTAACAGGCTCTTCATTGATGTCACTAAAACGTGCATATGACCGACTAGTAAATATTTTAATTAAATCTGATTTAATCCTGCCACATATTTGTGCCTGTCTCAAGCCAGGACCTAGATTTCCATTGGCATATAACATGGGTCTTTTTTGTGTTTATTGATTAAGATGTGAGGTAGTTGTTCATTTTGTTGATATTGATGGAATTGTTGACCATCATTGTTAAAACTTTCTTTTCATAATTAACTTGTACGAAGAAATCCTGATATACATGTACTGGTGATAACATCTGTCAGATTACTTCAGCTGTATTCGTGTTTTCTTGTTGATAACACTGTATCTGGGAAATATAATTTGATACACCAAATAACATACAAACAACCAAGATGACGTAGAACATATAGACAGAAGAGTACCAATCAACTGTAGGGTAAGGGCCGTTTCACACTCGTAGAGAAATGAGAAATGGCATTAAAAACACCTTTTCTTTACTTTAAGGGCTGTCATGGTCATGATCGTATGGTAGTTGAATTTACAACTACCTGTGCAATCAGTGTCTATCACCACTTAAGTTGGGAGTTCGAACCCCGTTCATGGCGAGATGCAGTCGATACAACATTATGTGATAAAGTTTGTCAGTAACTTGCGACAGGTTGGTAGTTTTCTCCAGATTTCCCCCACCAATAAAACTCACCGCCACTATGTAACTGAAATATTGATGAAAATGGCATTGAAAACCATAAATCCATAAACCCAACCCCTTTGCTTTAATTTGTGCCCAAGTGTAAAATTGGGTAGTCTCTCATGTTCATTGACATCAATATATTTTCTTAGTAACAGTACATGTTGTATATTCAGTTTAGTTTAAATAAACGTCGCCCAATCAACGGCAGGACCAAACTTTTGTATTTATGTGTAGATAAATATGTAACGAATGAGTAAGGCTATCGGTGGACAGCAAACCAGATTTATTCTGTTTGATAGTGAAATACAAATTTTTAATAAATATTTAGTTCCAACTGTTGTGTAAGAAAATCTTATTTGTTTTCTCCTGACAGCTAAAAAATTAAAGATATCCTATAGTGGGTATTGTAAAAATATGTATTTTACTATCAAACAGAATAATCCTGGTTTACTGTCCACTGAGTTTTACTGCTTACCATTTGTGAGCACCTGAGATTTTAGTGGGTCCATGTTGCTCATCTTTTTAATTTTTGTGTTGTCCTATTATGATCTGAGTTTTGTAACGATTTCTGCATAAAAACGATGTTAGGTTTGTCTTTACCTCCAGTTGTTTCTAGGAGAGTTCATGTCTTATTTCGTTATTTGTGTTTGTTTGTGCAGTGGTGTCCAACACATAGTGTGTTATGTATTTTTTTGCTTGTTTTCGTCTTGTGTACACTATGCTGCCAGTTTCTCTGAATTGTCCCTTTTTGATTGCCCCTTCGGTATTCTCTAACGTTTATTTGTTAATTATTGAACCCATTAGAGACTACATGTATTATTTTCCATAAAGGTTATAATGGATGTTGGAACAAAATCTTTTTACTGAGCATCTATAGATTATTCATGAAAAGTTTAGGTTCAATATGACTAATGGTTTTGGCTTTGGATCAGGTGAGTTCAAAAGACCATTTGTTTATTGTTTTGTGTTCAGTGGAGTGGAAATATTTCCAAATCAATATTATATATGAAGAGTGCTATAAAAATCACAAAACCAATACGAAAAATATGTAACAATATTCTGTATTCCATACAAGGCATATTAAAGAGAAAAAGAAATTAGTGTTAAATATATTATCTTAAACAGAACTATTCAAACAAAATAATAGAAACATGGTACAGTAGTCTCCCTTTTATTAGGCCACTCCCACCAAGGGCAACCTCTAACAAAATTATATCAACAAACATGGTACAGTAGTCTCCCTTTTATTAGGCCACTCCCACCAAGGGCCACCTCTCTTATCAGACCAGATTTCAAATGCAGCAAAGTAGTAATAATACTACATGCTACGAAATACACCCCCTCAAGAGATGCCACCACTTTTATAAGGTCACTTTTACACGGCAGGATAACCTATTAAGGGGGGAGGGGGGCCTGTAGTGCAATACAACTTGACATTTCCAGTATACTGTAAATACTTGGCAACAATGAAATTACAAAAAACAAGGATTTTGGTATTAACATCACTTTCAACAATATTTCAGTTACATGTATATGGTGGTGGTCAGTTTTATTGATGGAGGAAAACGGAGTACCCAATGAAAACCACCGACCTGTCACTAGTCACTGACAAATTTATCACATAATGTTGTATCAAGTACACCTCGCCATAAGCGGGTTCAAACTAACAATTTTAGTTGTGATTATGGTCAATCTATACTGTTATACATGTATGTGTATTCTTATTTCTGTTACAATGTCCACCAAAATAATATGACACAAAGTACAACTACAAGTATTAGTAATGATAACACATTCTGATCATAATAAAAACTATGTTAATTCTGATCACAATAAAAAAAACAATGTTTATCAGGGTCCAATGGTACCGTGATAGTTAAATTAAAAATATGATTAGACAAAGAAGAGAACTTGTATTCACACAATAAAGTGCAACATTATTTCATAAACAAGAAAGAAAAAAAAAGAAAATATTTCTGCAAGTATAAACAACATAAAAACAATTAACCTTAATTTACCTACAATAGAAACAATACAATTCAGGTTATCATGGCCCATTTTTTGAAAGATCTATTTGATATCATACTAAATCATAACTTTCAAATTTTGAATATTAATTTGCTAAAAAAAATTATAAATATAAACATGTATTAAATATTCTTGTTAAGATTTGTATCTTAGGCTAACTTGTTTCTTGTATCACTAAGCGTTTTAGATATTTGTGTTAAGATTTGTAACTTCGGCTAACTTGCTTCTTGTATCACTAAATATTTTAAATATTTGTGCTTAAGATTTGTAACTTGGGCTAACTTCCGACTTGTATCACTAAAGTTTTAAATATTTGTGTTCAAATTTGTAACTGAGGCTAACTTGCTTCTTGGGTCACTAAAGTTTTAAATATTTGTGTTCAGATATGTAACTTAAGATTTGTAATTTAGGCTAACTTGCTTCTTGGATCACCAAAGTTTTATATATGTGTGTCAAGATTTGTAACTTAGGCTAACTTGCTTCTTGTATCACTTAACATCTTAAATATTTGTGTTCAGATTTGTAACTTAGGCTAACTTGCTTCTTGTATCACTAAGCGTTTTAAATATTTGTGTTCAGATTTGTGACTTAGGCTAACTTGCTTCTTGTATTACTAAAAGCATTTTAAATATTTGTGCTAAGATTTGTAACTTAGGCTAACTTGCTTCTTGTATCACTAAGCATTTTAAATATTTATGTTCAGATTTGTAACTTAGGCTAACTTGCTTCTTGTATCACTAAGCATTTTAAATATTTGTGTTCAGATTTGTAACTTAGGCTAACTTTCTTCTTGTATCACTTAAGTTTTAAATATTCCTGTTAAGATTTGTAACTTAGGCTATCTTGCCTCTTGCATCACTAAAGTTTTAGATATTTGTGTTAAGATTTGCAACTTGGGCTTATCTTATTTTATCTACCATGATGTAAAAAAAATATGCAGAAGTTATTACATTCGTCTTTCGCTAGTAAGTAAAGTAACCTTACCACCAATACATCATACAGTGTAGAAAAAATCTGATCATGGTGGTTCTGTCCCTGATAATGAAGATCACTACCCTTTACAACGGAGACAAACATCAGCGGGGTACCTATGCTTGCGTCTAATAATCATAAATAAAATACAAAATTAAAAATGAGCACACAACATACACGAACATTAAATAAGACATTTTCATCACAGAACATAGTCTAAAACATATCAATGTCATGTGTATTATATACAAATAGATATGTAAACGTAAATGAATGAATGCTCTTTCAATGTTAACAGTTGTCATTAAATAATTTACACTAGAAAGGTTATTATGATGTCGTTCGAAATTGTATCCGGATCTAGGTCACAGAGTGACTAGAATGGGGTCATGAAAATCTGTTCTAAGTTAAAACCCGTAACAATGCATTGAATAATATATGGGCTATGATTCAAAAGGAATATTGGTGTTTAATCTGAAATATGAACATGCAATCAGCTTCATCAATTTGGTCAAATTTATAAATTATTATCAAATGCCACGGTCAATATCATCGAAATTGTTCGTAATTGCGTCCGGTGAGGCTAACGTGTACGGATCATCGTATTGAAATTTTAGGACTTCGTCCTTCAAACAGGTTACCTGTCTCATATTAGACAAAGGTGTCGCCATATTGGATTTACCGATGATTTTGTTACCAAGCGAAATAATAAATAAATACATGCGAAATATGAAAAATTAAGTCTCTGTATGTACATATCTATAATTTTATATGATAATAAATAAAAAGCAAAACTATTTAACACCCATCTTACTACACAATGATTTGTAGACTTCTCAACAACAGCCCATCCATAGTTGTCTCTAACACACAGCCGTACAGCTCAATTGAAGAAAAGACAAATAAATAGCTAAAATTTCATACCAGAAAAAGCTGAAAATCACTGTATTGTGTAATATAAACCTTTATTCATAACAAAAAACACTTTTTTATTGAGTTCTTAAAAGTATTGAGTATAAAAGTTACTCGTCTCTATTTTGGTAAACCGGAAGTAAATCACGCCGATCTTTCTTTTATATTTTCACTCCGTGAGAACTAAAACATCAATAAAATTAACTTATAAATATCATTTAAGTCATTTAATATCATCTACAAAGTAATGCAATACTTTTACATGTTTATTTTGCGTTATTTCAGTAGTAGACTCTAGTCGACTCTGTTTAGTATCACCGATTATTTAGTATTTATTTTGTTGGAAATTATAAGAAATATATAAAAAAAAACAATACCACAGGAATACATCATTTAATATACATATAAACTAATATTAAGCCTCCGGACTCTACCAGACTTCTCAGGACTCTGTTTAGTAGTACCGAAAATATTTACACCAATTTGTTTACACATCTCACTGGTCTGTGATAACCAATAACGGTTGACTTTTGCTGAACTCTTTAACTTAGGTGTCACTGGTCTATGATAAACAACTTACCTACTTACTAAATATCGGTGGACAATTATTGAACTCTTTACCTTTGGGGTTAAGGGTTATCATCATGTATTTTATGCGATCCTCTATATTGTAAAAGTAGGTTGTAGATACCAGGGGTGGATCCAGGATTTCAAGTTAGGGGGGGCGCACTTAAAAAAATTGCTTGAGCAGAGGGAGGCGCGAAAATTTTGGGGGTATTTCGTGTGAAAAATCACGATTTTACGCCCAGAAATCATATTTTTTCCAATTTTAGGGGGGGCGGGTGCGCCCCCCTGGATCCGCCCCTGGATACCAACGCTGACTAGATAAGCCGTCGTGGTCGTGATCGTAGGGTAGTTGGATTTACAACTACCTATGAAATCATTTCCTATCATAACTAACGTTGTGAGTTCGAATCCCGTTAAAGAGAGGTGTACTCGATACAACATTATCTGATAAAGTTTGTCAGTGACTTGTGACAGGTCAGTGGTTTTCTTCAGGCACTCTGGTTTCCTCCACCAATAAAACTGACCGCAACGATAGAACTGAAATATTGTTGAAAGTGGGGTTAAACACCATAAACCCCAAACTGGCTGTACGTTATTACAACTGAAGAGAGCGCCGTCGATTTATTTAAATTAAACTCTCAGTGCTTCTTGTGCCAACTAATGCGTCTTCTAGAAGATTCCAATCAGTCAGTGTTTTTACGAAAACATAGTTTGAGTTTTGCTAGGTGGGTAGTTCTCAAGTTTCTCTGTGGTTTTCGATCTCTTCGATCAAATTTTCTTTAAGTAATCCTCGAAATCGATATAATAATAGGAACCAGCCCCTCAACTACTTTGTACATATATACAAATTTTTGTCTATTATGTCTAGTCGGGATGTCTTGCAATTCTAGGTTGTTTCATACAATAAATACATGTAGGTAAAAATGAGTTGCTGTGATCGGCTAATGTTACATATGCTTAAGGAAGTCTGACATTAGTTTTAACTAGAACTGTGAGTAACCTCACTGTGTGATACCCCTCGCTTGCAATACTATGATGTTCAAGTTTTGGAATACAGGTATATTAGCAAGTTAATTATCTCCCCTTCTAAATTTTAGACAGCAACGGTATTCCTTCATGCACATCTGCAGGTTGTGTACTACAACTGTAAAGTTTCATAAAAATTCAATAAGCAGTTTAGTAGGAGTTGCACTTACAAGGTACATGCCACCCCCCTTTTCGTGAAAGTATAAGTTGAATAATCTCCCCTTTTAAATTTTGGTCAGCAACCATATTCCTTCATGCACATCTGCAGGAAGTGTACTACAAGGAGTTGCGCTTACCAGGTACATGGACGGACGGACAGGATGATTCCTATATACCCCCCCAAACTTTGTTTGCAGGGGGTATAATAAATTACATTCGATTTAGAAATATATGTATAGGATCCAGTGGGCGGGGGCCCGAGATCCCCTTCTTGAGCTAAGTTATAAACTGGTAAAAACACGTTTTAACAGAATATTTCCAATTTCGTCCTTGTCACTTTTCTTTTTATAATGTTGTTTAATTTTTGCTTTGAACTATGCCTCGGTATCTTTTGATTTTGTTTTGAAATCCGATCTAAAAAAAAACCAGTCCCCACCTTTTTTATGGAAATGTCTGGATCCGCTGATTACTTATTTGGTATCTTCAGTCTTTACTGTTTCTGTCCCCTGGTGTCTACATATGTGTGCTTCAGTCTTTACTGTTTCTGTCCCCTGGTGTCTACATATGTGTGCTTCAGTCTTTACTGTTTCTGTCCTCTGGTGTCTACATATGTGTGCTTCAGTCTTTACTGTTTCTGTCCCCTGGTGTCTACATATGTGTGCTTCAGTCTTTACTGTTTCTGTCCCCTGGTGTCTACATATGTGTGCTTCAGTCTTTACTGTTTCTGTCCCCTGGTGTCTACATATGTGTGCTTCAGTCTTTACTGTTTCTGTCCTCTGGTGTCTACATATGTGTGCTTCAGTCTTTACTGTTTCTGTCCCCTGGTGTCTACATATGTGTGCTTCAGTCTTTACTGTTTCTGTCCTCTGGTGTCTACATATGTGTGCTTCAGTCTTTACTGTTTCTGTCCCCTGGTGTCTACATATGTGTGCTTCAGTCTTTACTGTTTCTGTCCCCTGGTGTCTACATATGTGTGCTTCAGTCTTTACTGTTTCTGTCCCCTGGTGTCTACATATGTGTGCTTCAGTCTTTACTGTTTCTGTCCCCTGGTGTCTACATATGTGTGCTTCAGTCTTTACTGTTTCTGTCCCCTGGTGTCTACATATGTGTGCTTCAGTCTTTACTGTTTCTGTCCCCTGGTGTCTACATATATGTGCTTCAGTCTTTACTGTTTCTGTCCCCTGGTGTCTACATATGTGTGCTTCAGTCTTTACTGTTTCTGTCCTCTGGTGTCTACATATGTGTGCGTCAGTCTTTACTGTTTCTGTCCTCTGGTGTCTACATATGTGTGCTTCAGTCTTTACTGTTTCTGTCCGCTGGTGTCTACATATGTGTGCATCAGTCTTTACTGTTTCTGTCCCCTGGTGTCTACATATGTGTGCTTCAGTCTTTACTGTTTCTGTCCTCTGGTGTCTACATATGTGTGCTTCAGTCTTTACTGTTTCTGTCCTCTGGTGTCTACATATGTGTGCTTCAGTCTTTACTGTTTCTGTCCTCTGGTGTCTACATATGTGTGCTTCAGTCTTTACTGTTTCTGTCCTCTGGTGTCTACATATGTGTGCTTCAGTCTTTACTGTTTCTGTCCCCTGGTGTCTACATATGTGTGCTTCAGTCTTTACTGTTTCTGTCCTCTGGTGTCTACATATGTGTGCTTCAGTCTTTACTGTTTCTGTCCTCTGGTGTCTACATATGTGTGCTTCAGTCTTTACTGTTTCTGTCCCCTGGTGTCTACATATGTGTGCTTCAGTCTTTACTGTTTCTGTCCCCTGGTGTCTACATATGTGTGCTTCAGTCTTTACTGTTTCTGTCCCCTGGTGTCTACATATGTGTGCTTCAGTCTTTACTGTTTCTGTCCCCTGGTGTCTACATATGTGTGCTTCAGTCTTTACTGTTTCTGTCCCCTGGTGTCTACATATGTGTGCTTCAGTCTTTACTGTTTCTGTCCCCTGGTGTCTACATATGTGTGCTTCAGTCTTTACTGTTTCTGTCCTCTGGTGTCTACATATGTGTGCTTCAGTCTTTACTGTTTCTGTCCTCTGGTGTCTACATATGTGTGCTTCAGTCTTTACTGTTTCTGTCCCCTGGTGTCTACATATGTGTGCTTCAGTCTTTACTGTTTCTGTCCCCTGGTGTCTACATATGTGTGCTTCAGTCTTTACTGTTTCTGTCCCCTGGTGTCTACATATGTGTGCTTCAGTCTTTACTGTTTCTGTCCCCTGGTGTCTACATATGTGTGCTTCAGTCTTTACTGTTTCTGTCCTCTGGTGTCTACATATGTGTGCTTCAGTCTTTACTGTTTCTGTCCCCTGGTGTCTACATATGTGTGCTTCAGTCTTTACTGTTTCTGTCCCCTGGTGTCTACATATGTGTGCTTCAGTCTTTACTGTTTCTGTCCCCTGGTGTCTACATATGTGTGCTTCAGTCTTTACTGTTTCTGTCCCCTGGTGTCTACATATGTGTGCGTCAGTCTTTACTGTTTCTGTCCCCTGGTGTCTACATATGTGTGCTTCAGTCTTTACTGTTTCTGTCCTCTGGTGTCTACATATGTGTGCTTCAGTCTTTACTGTTTCTGTCCTCTGGTGTCTACATATGTGTGCTTCAGTCTTTACTGTTTCTGTCCCCTGGTGTCTACATATGTGTGCTTCAGTCTTTACTGTTTCTGTCCTCTGGTGTCTACATATGTGTGCTTCAGTCTTTACTGTTTCTGTCCCCTGGTGTCTACATATGTGTGCTTCAGTCTTTACTGTTTCTGTCCCCTGGTGTCTACATATGTGTGCTTCAGTCTTTACTGTTTCTGTCCCCTGGTGTCTACATATGTGTGCTTCAGTCTTTACTGTTTCTGTCCCCTGGTGTCTACATATGTGTGCTTCAGTCTTTACTGTTTCTGTCCCCTGGTGTCTACATATGTGTGCTTCAGTCTTTACTGTTTCTGTCCTCTGGTGTCTACATATGTGTGCTTCAGTCTTTACTGTTTCTGTCCTCTGGTGTCTACATATGTGTGCTTCAGTCTCTACTGTTTCTGTCCTCTGGTGTCTACATATGTGTGCTTCAGTCTTTACTGTTTCTGTCCCCTGGTGTCTACATATGTGTGCTTCAGTCTTTACTGTTTCTGTCCCCTGGTGTCTACATATGTGTGCTTCAGTCTTTACTGTTTCTGTCCCCTGGTGTCTACATATGTGTGCTTCAGTCTTTACTGTTTCTGTCCCCTGGTGTCTACATATGTGTGCTTCAGTCTTTACTGTTTCTGTCCCCTGGTGTCTACATATGTGTGCTTCAGTCTTTACTGTTTCTGTCCCCTGGTGTCTACATATGTGTGCTTCAGTCTTTACTGTTTCTGTCCCCTGGTGTCTACATATGTGTGCTTCAGTCTACTGTTTCTGTCCCCTGGTGTCTACATATGTGTGCTTCAGTCTTTACTGTTTCTGTCCCCTGGTGTCTACATATGTGTGCTTCAGTCTTTACTGTTTCTGTTCTCTGGTGTCTACATATGTGTGCTTCAGTCTTTACTGTTTCTGTCCCCTGGTGTCTACATATGTGTGCTTCAGTCTTTACTGTTTCTGTCCCCTGGTGTCTACATATGTGTGCTTCAGTCTTTACTGTTTCTGTCCCCTGGTGTCTACATATGTGTGCTTCAGTCTACTGTTTCTGTCCTCTGGTGTCTACATATGTGTGCTTCAGTCTTTACTGTTTCTGTCCCCTGGTGTCTACATATGTGTGCTTCAGTCTTTACTGTTTCTGTCCCCTGGTGTCTACATATGTGTGCTTCAGTCTTTACTGTTTCTGTCCTCTGGTGTCTACATATGTGTGCTTCAGTCTTTACTGTTTCTGTCCCCTGGTGTCTACATATGTGTGCTTCAGTCTTTACTGTTTCTGTCCCCTGGTGTCTACATATGTGTGCTTCAGTCTTTACTGTTTCTGTCCCCTGGTGTCTACATATGTGTGCTTCAGTCTTTACTGTTTCTGTCCCCTGGTGTCTACATATGTGTGCTTCAGTCTTTACTGTTTCTGTCCCCTGGTGTCTACATATGTGTGCTTCAGTCTTTACTGTTTCTGTCCCCTGGTGTCTACATATGTGTGCTTCAGTCTTTACTGTTTCTGTCCCCTGGTGTCTACATATGTGTGCTTCAGTCTACTGTTTCTGTCCTCTGGTGTCTACATATGTGTGCTTCAGTCTTTACTGTTTCTGTCCCCTGGTGTCTACATATGTGTGCTTCAGTCTTTACTGTTTCTGTCCCCTGGTGTCTACATATGTGTGCTTCAGTCTTTACTGTTTCTGTCCCCTGGTGTCTACATATGTGTGCTTCAGTCTACTCTGGTGTCTACATATGTGTGCTTCAGTCTTTACTGTTTCTGTCCTCTGGTGTCTACATATGTGTGCTTCAGTCTTTACTGTTTCTGTCCCTGGTGTCTACATATGTGTGCTTCAGTCTTTACTGTTTCTGTCCCCTGGTGTCTACATATGTGTGCTTCAGTCTTTACTGTTTCTGTCCTCTGGTGTCTACATATGTGTGCTTCAGTCTTTACTGTTTCTGTCCAGGCCGATATCTGGTGTCTACATATGTGTGCTTCAGTCTTTACTGTTTCTGTCCTCTGGTGTCTACATATGTGTGCTTCAGTCTTTACTGTTTCTTTCCCCTGGTGTCTACATATGTGTGCTTCAGTCTTTACTGTTTCTGTCCCCTGGTGTCTACATATGTGTGCTTCAGTCTTTACTGTTTCTGTCCTCTGGTGTCTACATATGTGTGCTTCAGTCTTTACTGTTTCTGTCCCCTGGTGTCTACATATGTGTGCTTCAGTCTTTACTGTTTCTGTCCTCTGGTGTCTACATATGTGTGCTTCAGTCTTTACTGTTTCTGTCCTCTGGTGTCTACATATGTGTGCTTCAGTCTTTACTGTTTCTGTCCCCTGGTGTCTACATATGTGTGCTTCAGTCTTTACTGTTTCTGTCCCCTGGTGTCTACATATGTGTGCTTCAGTCTTTACTGTTTCTGTCCTCTGGTGTCTACATATGTGTGCTTCAGTCTTTACTGTTTCTGTCCCCTGGTGTCTACATATGTGTGCTTCAGTCTTTACTGTTTCTGTCCCCTGGTGTCTACATATGTGTGCTTCAGTCTTTACTGTTTCTGTCCTCTGGTGTCTACATATGTGTGCTTCAGTCTTTACTGTTTCTGTCCTCTGGTGTCTACATATGTGTGCTTCAGTCTTTACTGTTTCTGTCCCCTGGTGTCTACATATGTGTGCTTCAGTCTTTACTGTTTCTGTCCCCTGGTGTCTACATATGTGTGCTTCAGTCTTTACTGTTTCTGTCCTCTGGTGTCTACATATGTGTGCTTCAGTCTTTACTGTTTCTGTCCCCTGGTGTCTACATATGTGTGCTTCAGTCTTTACTGTTTCTGTCCCCTGGTGTCTACATATGTGTGCTTCAGTCTTTACTGTTTCTGTCCTCTGGTGTCTACATATGTGTGCTTCAGTCTTTACTGTTTCTGTCCCCTGGTGTCTACATATGTGTGCTTCAGTCTTTACTGTTTCTGTCCCCTGGTGTCTACATATGTGTGCTTCAGTCTTTACTGTTTCTGTCCCCTGGTGTCTACATATGTGTGCTTCAGTCTTTACTGTTTCTGTCCCCTGGTGTCTACATATGTGTGCTTCAGTCTTTACTGTTTCTGTCCCCTGGTGTCTACATATGTGTGCTTCAGTCTTTACTGTTTCTGTCCTCTGGTGTCTACATATGTGTGCTTCAGTCTTTACTGTTTCTGTCCTCTGGTGTCTACATATGTGTGCTTCAGTCTTTACTGTTTCTGTCCTCTGGTGTCTACATATGTGTGCTTCAGTCTTTACTGTTTCTGTCCTCTGGTGTCTACATATGTGTGCTTCAGTCTTTACTGTTTCTGTCCTCTGGTGTCTACATATGTGTGCTTCAGTCTTTACTGTTTCTGTCCTCTGGTGTCTACATATGTGTGCTTCAGTCTTTACTGTTTCTGTCCTCTGGTGTCTACATATGTGTGCTTCAGTCTTTACTGTTTCTGTCCTCTGGTGTCTACATATGTGTGCTTCAGTCTTTACTGTTTCTGTCCCCTGGTGTCTACATATGTGTGCTTCAGTCTTTACTGTTTCTGTCCTCTGGTGTCTACATATGTGTGCTTCAGTCTTTACTGTTTCTGTCCTCTGGTGTCTACATATGTGTGCTTCAGTCTTTACTGTTTCTGTCCTCTGGTGTCTACATATGTGTGCTTCAGTCTCTACTGTTTCTGTCCCCTGGTGTCTACATATGTGTGCTTCAGTCTTTACTGTTTCTGTCCCCTGGTGTCTACATATGTGCGCTTCAGTCTTTACTGTTTCTGTCCCCTGGTGTCTACATATGTGTGCTTCAGTCTTTACTGTTTCTGTCCCCTGGTGTCTACATATGTGTGCTTCAGTCTCTACTGTTTCTGTCCTCTGGTGTCTACATATGTGTGCTTCAGTCTTTACTGTTTCTGTCCCCTGGTGTCTACATATGTGTGCTTCAGTCTTTACTGTTTCTGTCCTCTGGTGTCTACATATGTGTGCTTCAGTCTTTACTGTTTCTGTCCCCTGGTGTCTACATATGTGTGCTTCAGTCTTTACTGTTTCTGTCCCCTGGTGTCTACATATGTGTGCTTCAGTCTTTACTGTTTCTGTCCCCTGGTGTCTACATATGTGTGTTTCTGTCCCCTGGTGTCTACATATGTGTGCTTCAGTTTTGAATTAATCCTAAATTTAATCAAAACACAACATGACAATTTGCTCCAAATATTTTTCTAATTTCATGTTTTGATATGTATGGTTTGTATACCGAGTGGTTTTTACCAATAACCAATCCACAAACCCTTGGAAGAATCCGCTGTTCTCGGTGGAAAGGAATCGGTGGAGTTGTGACAAATGAGCACAGGTCTATAACACCACGAGCGTAGATTCGTACAGCGATACTCATCACAAGTGTTAAAGTTTCAAAACAGATTCCCACAAGACGGAAGGGGGATAGTCACATGTCAACTCGCCTTACCTGTCAGGCACTCGCCCACATGAGTTTGCTAGTCATGATATTGCCGAAGGCAGGGCCTCCAAAAGAAATTTTGCAAAGTGGAACAAGACTGCTTTGGGGCCCCAGGGACAGACCAAGACTTCTCTCAAAATTGAGATCCAATAAAACTACTGGTAAACTTTCATAAATGATTTATTTCCTGTAGAGTGGAATGTCCAGATAACATATACTTTACATAAAGCAGTGACAAACATAATACATAATTATTTATCTAAATAAACTAAAAAATAGTTGAAAATATCCCCCACAAAATGAAAAATTCAAAATAAAACGTCTAAGGCTATGGGGCCCTTCAGAGATTCACGGGCCCATTCTTGGCTCTCCGGGCCCCCTCTCGTAGGGCCTGGCCGAAGGTGACGATAAAAACCAATATCCTACATAGCATAAAATATTTTCTAGAAAAAGAAACGTTATTCGGCTGTAAAATATTGTCCTACATGTCCTTAATAAAAAACATTTTTATTTGAAAAAATACATGTGTGTCTCCACTGAATCGAAACATACTAAATACATGTACATGTATATGGGAAATCTAAGATAATTGAGGCTTAACACATGCACTAACAATATCATAACTATTAAATGTTGATAATTGCCAACCAAGGATAACCCATGAAAGTCCATCAGCTTATTTCCAATGGGGTCCTTCACAGATAAATTGGTTTAAAAGGGTATGTAAGGTCAATAATTAAACCTATAAATTTATATTGTAAATATCAATTAATTGCTGGAATCATGTCCTAGTTTCTTTCTTCACTAAAAACAGAGAATGATGATGACCTAAATAAATGTCTATCATACAGATTTCAATGGTTATAAAAATAATAATATGCAAAAATGTTATGATTAAAGCATATAATGTATCGTATCATACTGGTAAAACATTATAGCAAACAGATTAATCAGGATTTGTTAATTTTCAAGGTTAATTATCCATATTTGGACAACACGACTTTATTCTGTTTCATTCAAGGACGAAATATTATCAGATGATTTTTATCCATTTTAAGGTCAGATCTTTCAAGTATATCTCCCGAGAACCATATTCTGCATAAATTCTGGAACCTGCAAGAATTTGAACACGTTTTAATTAACTTCATATAATATTCATATTTTATTATTTCAACATACGTAATTTGTCACTTCAATGTAAGTTTGGTTTGGTTTATGTTGTTTAACGCCACTTTCAACAATATTTCAGTTATATCATGGCGGTCAGTTTTATTGGTGGAGAAAACAACTGACCTGTTGCAAGTCACTAACAAACTTTATCACATAATGTGGTATTGAGTACACCTTGCCATGAACAGGGTTCAAACTCACAACTTTAGTGGTGATAGGAACTGATTGCACAGGTAGTTGTAAATCCAACTACCACACGACCACGACAGCCCCGATTTGCTATATAAGAAAATCCTTGTCTTCATTCAAATGTTTCTGCTTCAAGGCTGTCATCAGTGTTTCATTCTGTTAAACCTCTTTATATGATGCTACATTTAAGAATTTATTAAGCAACCACATATACTACATGTGCAAAAATATGCAAACAAAAAGGTGTTGATCTCCATTAGCATTCTCATATGTATGAAATCTTTTAATTCAAACAAAAACTGGTAATCTTGGTAAATAATCAGATGCTGAAATAGTACCGATATTTGAAAATACATGAAAAATGTTCAGCTGATTAGTATTTTGATGTGTCAGTTGAAAAGACAATGTTCTAGCTATTGAGCAAAAATAGTCTCTCAAAAGAAGCAGCTTTTATTGTTAGGGCTAAGGCTATGGTGTTTAATGCCACTTTCAACAATATTTCAGTTATATTGTGGCAGTCAGTTTTATTGGTGGAGGAAACCGGAGTACCCAGAGAAAACCACCGACCTGCTGCAAGTCATTACAAACTTTATCACATAATGTTGTATCGAGTACACCTCACCTTAGCGGGATTCGAACTCACAACTTTAGCGGTGATAGGTACTGATTGCACAGGTAGTTGTAAATCCAACTACCATACGATCACGACCATGACAGATCCAGCTTTTATTGTAGATGGCAATATAATTTGATAACAATCAACATGTGACACTAAATTAATATCTTATTTCAAATACACCATTTGCACATTTCCGAATTTGATTCTAAAATTATATGTCGTACAAGAGTCCCCCCCGTTTAGGTGGGCAAAGGGGTCCCCTTTCATGCACAGATAAATGAAAATAATATATTTCCCATAATCTGTTCAAAATTTTAATGTTGTAACAACTTGTGAATTTTCTGTTTGCTATGAAATTATACTAAAAAATCTGGGAACCATTTTAACCATCGTAAGGGAAATAACCCACGTAAAAAGGATATAAAAACGTATAATTTTAGAATCAATTCCAGAATGTGCAAAGGATCTATTTAAATTTGATTAATTTTGTTAGTAAAATATCTAACCTCATCAGTATTGATAAGAGCTTGGGCTATCATTTTCTCTATATTCCTAGACATGGCCACTTTCTGGGAGGCATTCAATGGATATGTAACCTTTTCCGGTGTTGGCCGACCCTGTAAATGACATTGACAATATCGAATAATTTGTACCATTATAAACAGAATTGTGTTAATATTCATAAAATATTTGTTTTAAGTTAGGTTTGAGTGTGCTGTATAGAAAAAACTAGGAAGAACTGTTTTAGATACCTAAAATTTATGTCTCCCCTTAATTCAGCCATCTGTACAACAATAAGTTACACATTATGAGTTGAATGATACTATATAAAAAACAATTATTTGACCTTGAGGTCAAGGTCCCACAAAGGTCATTATGGTATGCGACACACCGCCTTATGGTCATGCACCCACATACCAAATATCATTGACCTATCTCGAGACAAAAATGTTACGGGCCGGACAAGAAAATACTATTTAAAAAACAATTATTTGATCTTGAGGTCACAGATCAAGGTCCCATGAAGGTCATTATGGTATGTGACACACCGCCTTATGGTCATGCACCCTCATACCAATTATCATTGACCTATCTCGAAAGACAAAAATGTTATGGCCCGAACAAGAAAATACTATTTCAAAAACAATTATTTGACCTTGAGGTCAAAGGTCAAGGTCCCACGAAGGTCATTACGGTACGTGACACACCGTCTTATGGTCATGCATATACGAACTATCTGTCAATGAACAGTTTTGTTGGATTTATTTGAATTATTTGACCTTGAGGTCAAAGGTCAAGGTCCCACGAAGGTCATTATGGTACGCGACACACTGCCTTATGGTCATGCACCCACATACCAATTATCATTGACCTACCTCGAAAGACAAAAGTGTTATGGCCCGGAAAACAATTATTTGACCTTGATGTCAAAGGTCATTATGGTACGCGACACACCGCCTTATGGTCATGCACATACGAACTATCTGTCAATGAACAGTTTTGTTGGATTTATTTGAATTATTTGACCTTGAGGTCAAAGGTCAAGGTCCCACAAAGGTCATTATGGTATGTGACACACCGCCTTATGGTCATGCACACACATAACAATTATCATTGACCTACCTCGAAAGACAAAAATGTTATGGCCCAGACAAGAAAATACTATTTAAAAAACAATTATTTGACCTTGAGGTCAAAGATCAAGGTCCCACGAAGGTCATTACGGTACGCAACACACCGTCTTATGGTCATGCACCCACATACGAAATATCATTGACCTATCTCGAAAGACAAAAAAGTTATGGTCTGGACAAGCTTCGTTGAGAAGAAGTGGAAGAAAAAATCAGACTAAAACAATATGTCTCCCTTCGTTCGAAGGGGAGACATAATAAGTATTATTTAACATCAGGCACAAAGTTAGAACATGACCCTTTAAGCTAGGTGAGCTAATAAGGTCAAAGTTCAGAAAACAAAACTATATATATGAACATGAATATATAAAATGATAGGCATGTGTGAACATTTAAGCTAGCAACATGTGAAAGTCATTTGATCTTAACCTTAAAAAAGAAGTTGTGCTTACAAGGGAACGTGTAATATGCAAGTATCTAACAAAAGACAGCTTGTTTAATATTGAGATTACTGATTTTTTTCATTCTAGAGTTATGCCCCTTGAATTGCACAATAATAGTTTTAATGGTTTCCAAATAGCATCTTTTAACTTTCATATATTTGATTTACTTGAAATTTTAAAACTAGCTTTAGATGGATAAAATACCAGTAAAACTTCGAGTTATTGAGTTGCCTGAAAGATTCTTTTGCAAGTGTGTTGAAAAACATTAAAACAAATTATTTTCAAATAATTTATCAGGACAGAAATAAGTGAAAATCTGAAGAAAAACCATCTTCCATCGGGAATTAATTTACAACTTGCAGCAATTTAAAGCTGTATCTTGACAGAATACATTTAACAAATTATATATAACCCAGTACTTTTTAATCAAATGTCAAATATATCAAGCATACTGTTGAGAAAGGTCAAGATATTTCTCTCTTCAAGAATACAACATATTACCTTGTACCAAAATGTTACAGAAATAGTATGTCCTTCATTTGGAATGGATTCAACTTGATGCCACCTGAAAATAAAATATATAAAACAATGAACATCATTTCACCTTCAAAATAATGACACCCTATATACATGAAAAGATGGATTCAATTGATGACCATCAATCATTAGGATTATGGTGTTTAATGCCACTTTCAACAATATTTCATTTATATTGTGGCGGTCGGATTTATTGGTAGAGGAAACCGAAGAAAACCACTCACCAGCCGTAAGTCACTGATAAATTTTATCATATAATGTAATATCGAATACACCTCGCTGTGAGCAGCATTCGAACTCGCAACAGGTAGTTGTAAATCCAACTACCATACAACCTTTAATCATTAGGACATTAGGAATAATTCTAAAAAAAAGTCTAAACTATTTTCATTTCTTTGTATAGTATTCAAAATGTTTTCCATGAATTTAACATTTTCTTATTAATGAACAAGGATATTTTCCATGTTTAATTTATAATTTTCTTTGTACTTTTTAATGAAGATATTAACAATTGTATGTATCCCAAATAATAAAACCCATCATTACATATTTTTTAAAACAGCACAGAGACTGGCAGGACCAAGAATTTGAGCTACTGAGTCTTATTCCACTATTTGACTTTGCTCAATTGTTTATTAGAGTTTGAGATAAATCAACTTTTCACCTTGTATTTCTAAATTTCAAGATTTTACAAAAAGGGACAGGTGAAATTCATATGGGATATTTTGGCAGATATGGTCCCTATTTTCTCAATTCTAATGATTGTTTTATAAAGTCGCAGACACTAAATTTAAGTTCAAATATAAGATTTAAAATGCAATTATGTAAAGTTCACTTTCAATCTGAATGAAATTTTGTCTGCCTTTTATAAGAACTGGCATCAAAATCTGATAGTTAGTGACATTTCAAAGCCAGAGCAATCCCTGAGTGAAGCATGACTCACCAATACATAGGAAGATATAGTACATCTCCCGGTCCAACAACAGCCTCAAAACCACTGGCATTTTTAAACTTTGGGAATCTCTCAAAATCAGGATCATCAAAATCAACCTGTATGAAAATAATATTGAATGATAAGTATGCTATTGTACAAAGTAGAATGACTGAAAGTGCAAAGCCAAATTCTTGAAAACCAGTACAGCTTTGGATATGATCTGTTACTGTGTAGCAAGACTTATGCTTATTTTAGCACTAACAGGACCTTTCAAATTTTTATTCTATTAAATTATTCCTTTTTTATATATCATAAAGGTGTTTTCCAGGGGCGAACAAACATTCATATGGTGACTACATGTCGGAGAGTATCAGAGTTTGATCAGCTGTGGGTTATGAACGATGGGTTTAACTATGAAATAATATGTTGGTTTTTTTTGTTTTTTTAATAATATGTTTTTTTTCAGATAATGGGTACATACCATAAGGCATTAAATCATTAATAATATGAAGCAGAAAATGAGTATTAATTATATCAAGCCACATTTTTTATGCCTGTCCCAAGCCAGGACTTGGATTTCCAGCGTCATATGTCATGGTCTTTAATTGTGTTCTGTAAGTTAAGGTGAGAGGCAATTGTTCATTTTGTTGATATTGGTGGAATTGTTGACCATCACCTTTTAAACTTTCTTTACATAATTTGTCTGCCACCAGTTGAGTGGGGTTATGGTGTTTAAAACCACTTTTAACAATATTTCAGTTATATTGTGGATGTCAGTTTTATTGTTGGAGGAAACCAGAGTACATGGAGAAAACAACAATCCAGCCACAAGTCACTGACAAACTTTATGAAAGGTAGGATGTTGATACATTTTGTACATACAATATTGGGTAAAACCAACCTGACTTTGTCTGTCACAAGGGTGACAGTTGATTTAGGGTGTGGATATATACAGCATTGTGTTAAACTAACCTGACTTTGTCTGTCACAAGGGTGATAGGTAGGATGTGGATACATATTGGGAAATTCTTCTGGAGGAAATAAAATAAATCTCTTGTATCCAAAAACTTGTGCAAAAAAATTCTCTTGCTCATCATAATGAACTGGAGTGATGTTTCCTGAAAAGAGAAAGAGCATAATTGTATTGTGCATAATTTAAAAGAGAAGAAAGCCAAGGTATTCTTTGTCACTGAACTACTAAGAAAGCATTTGGTTTCAAAGCGAGAGCAGTTTCATGATAGTTAATTTACTTGCCATCAAAGTAACTACAACACACGATATAGTTTTTATATGTTTATGAAAAACAAAATCATTGTCATATACAGAAATAGGTCAATTGTCTTATAACACTAAAATATTTCTTCATATATTTCATTAAAAAAAAACACAATTAAATAAAATATTCCTGTCAAGTCATTTCTTACTCGATTTTCATAAAATTTTCAGTATTAAAAGGAAAAATAAATATAGTTTCTTCTTCGTGTGTGCTTAAATAATAAATTCTTATAAATAAAAGTTCAAAAAAAAATATATGAAAATAAATTCTGCTTTTAACGGTGAAAAAAATAAAGAAAAGCAGAAAAGAAATGACTTAAGGAAAATATTTTGAAAATAAGTGGTTTTATATTGACATGTAAATGTACTTGCATGTTTTATTAAGACATGTCTCATTAGCTTCATATATATATATATATATATATATATATACTGGTATATATAAACATCTAAAATGTAGCACAACATAAAAAAATATGTTAAAATATAACAAAAATAACTATAAGTCTACAAAAAGACTATAATTATAAGCAAATGGACGGATATTTCACTTGACCGACAATCTTCATCAGCGTCTGTAATCTGATTTGAAAAATTGTCACGTGACCATCAGTTATCGTGACGTAAAAATCATAATCTTGAACTTTATACTTTATATTATTAAAATATATATGTACACTAATTATAAAGAATATGAAAACAATGAGAAATGTAATGATGAAATTTACCAACTAGATAAGGACCGGGCACTGGTTAAAAAGTTAAAAAACAACAAAAGATTTAGGCCTTTTTGTTTATGCCCTCTGGATGTAATGTTTGTAACTCATGGATTCAAAAACTCTCTCTTTTTTGTCTTTGATTCTCTTTCCAACTTGGATTGTGGTCAATGATATAAATTTTGGATCTACCAAAGTCATCCAATGAGTGCTCCGGCGACACAAAGTGTTGACTCACGGGCAAGAGTGTCTTTTTCATAAGGTCACTTTGTGTCCATTCATTCTTTTGTTGAATGGCTGGACACTTTCTCCTACGTATTGCGACCCGCAGACGTGACAGTCAAGGAGGTAAACCACATTAGGTGTTTTGCAATTGACATTGCAAAAGATCTTATACTCCTTTCATGTCGTGTTACTATGGAACGCTTGTGCGTGTTGCAATTGGAGACAGCACTTGCAACTTGGCCAAGTTGTTCCCTGAACCACCTGTTGTAGCGTTCCGACGACCTAAAAGCATTAAGGATACACTGGTCAGAGCTGCGGTATCTAGACGTTCAGCCAGTGTAAACCATGTGGTGACAAGCGTTGCAAGTGCTGTCTCCAATTGCAACACAATATAATTTTTAATTACCTTCTTGACCAATAAGTAACATATTATTTGTCAGTTGACCAAATTTATTCTTCTTCTGTTGAGATGTGACCCAATTCCAGTTGAATCTCAGAAAATCTGCCACAATTCTCTTTCCCACTGATTCATTTAATGGCTGTTGAAGATATATCCTGAAAAAAATGCTATAAAATGATCCTCTGAAAATTCTGTTGATTTCAACATAGGAGTACAATAGCGTCAGGAGTGAAGGTCTCGACATACATTATCACTAGTATCACAGATCGTTCAATCAGACTCAGTGCAATACCAGTTACAATGTCTGTCTCGACATTCACAACTGACTCTAAATGTATCAGAATCAGTCCATTGGCATTGATAATGACACTATCATTCAGTGGGATCAAAGGAGAAATGTATCTATAATAATGTGATAATTATGAGGCATAAAATACTACCAATAATAATTTTACATTACAAATTTTGTTGCCCAAGAAGTACAAGAAATTGTATATGAGTGAGTGATTGTTGTTTTACACTAACTCAGCTATATCATGGCGAGAACAGGTTAATTTTCAATGAGTTGATGATGATGTTGGTCAAGTTGTACTAGATCAACACACTTAGTTGGATTTTAACAGTGCTAGCTCACTGAAAAAACAGTCCCCGGATAGACATGTCGCCCCACTCAGACACATCATCATGATTTCGAGCCAACCAGTATTTGCTCTTTCTCCTTAATGCTGTATGCTTAGCGGAGAAGCAACAAATACCAATTTTATAGTCTTTGGCTTGCCCTGATAGGAGCTCGAACCCACAATCAACTGCACTTGAGGTGAACATGCTAACCATTGCACCACCGATGTGGTTACAGAAGAACTTCAGTACAAGAAATTGTAAGCTAATTAATTATACATGTAATAAGTACAAAATGAAATGTATCTTACCTTTGACCATTTGATTTTCCTTTATTAATTTGCTGTACAAAGTCTTCAAATCTCAATTCAATTTGTTCCATAGGCTTCACAAAGTTTTTAACATTTGAACACTTTTTATCATCATAGTATTTGAACTTTTGATTGTTTGATACGTATGTCATAAACTTTCCATCACCAATGTTATTTTGCAGGTAATCTATGTTCCAATGTCTGGCTGACGAAACAAGATTTGAGTCAGGAATTATGACTGGCAACTGAAAAAAACAAATTACAAAAATTCATATAAAACTGTACAGTGTACAGTAATATATCAGGAGAGAAAGAAGCGTTAATTAAAAAACAATTAATGTTATCAGGATAAGATAGCTTTGAAGCGACAATAATTGCAGTCAGAAAATTTAGAGGGAAACACCATTCTAGTTGTTATCCTTGTATGAAAGGCACCGAAAGTTCCAGAACATTTTGTGTCCAAGATGTTGTCATTTTTGATACTTTTCGATGTTTGGATCGATAATTGGATGTGTATTAAGGTACCCAAAGGATAAATTATGTGACAAATCATTGCAAAAGGGATTATATTAAAAGATCTGTACAAGCGATAAGGTGGGAAATTGAAAATATAAAAATAGAACAAGTTGAATCGAGGAAGGGTTAGCAATGGCATGTGATTCTTAAGTGGGTAGTACATAGACAGTAAAAACAATTCAGTGGGACAAAGTTAGTGGACGAATCTGGGTCGTTTCGCCCCGGAAAGTGAGTCGATTCACCCCACTTAATCGCTATTATATTATAATAGATGAAGTCTTTTTCGACAATTTTTTTATAATTATTTATTTATTAGTTGTATGCAAAAAAATAATAATTCATTCATTTTGGTCTACTTTAATTATTTATTTATTAGCTGTATACAAAAAAATAATAATTCATTCATTTTGTTCTACTTTAATTATTTATTTATTAGTTGTATACAAAAAAATAATAATTCATTCATTTTGGTCTACTTTTGTCAAAGATCTCAAGCGAAACTTTTCTTGCAAAATTTACAAAAAACCACACAAGAACAATAAAAAGGTTGGGTTTTTTTTGGTACCAACTCAAAAGTGCATGAAATGACTAAGATGCTGTACAAGTGCGCACATAACCTCTTTTTTAATGAATTGCGCATCAAATGTTAAAATAGTAAAAATTTAATCAGATGTCAAACAAAGAGTGAAGCAATACATAATATTAAACACGTCAAGAAAGCATGTTAATTATGAGGAAGACAAAAATAAAGTACCCATGAACAAGCCTTACAAGCCTTTCGCTGACGTTTACTAGGTGGCGTTTCACTGTTAGGAGACGCTTTCGGTAAAGTCTGATGGTGGGCCTCTTCCGTTGTTGTATTTTTTTTACAAATTATATTAAATGTATATTGTGTACATGTATCTAAAATAATATGTGGCCAAAAGTATTGCAACATGTAAAAAAATCCCTATATAATCAACCAAAACCATATTTTTTCAAAAAATTATTGTAAAGTCAATTCTGGATAAATTTTAACCAATTTTACACCAAAACATTCAGAATTGTCTATATTTTGATTGTTTATTTGCTCATTATGTTTATATGAGTGGTTTTTATTTGTTCATAATTTAAAAAGGATTGTTAATTTTTGGGATTTATTAATAAATCGGGGCGAAACGACCCGGGGCGAACAGGAATAGGGGTGAAACGACTCAGGGGGCAAACGGGATTCGGGGCGAAACGACCCGGTACCTTAGTGGACAGGAGTAAGTCCCTGTGCCCGCACCCCTCCTCCACACTACAGACTACGTGTGATTTTTAAGTGTGTAGTACATAGACAGTAAAAACAATTCAGTTGGGCAAAGTTAGTTGCCGGGAGTAAGTCCCTGTGCCTGCACCCCTCCTCCTCACTACGTATCTATACAGACTACACTAATCTACACTACTACAGTGTAACAATAAAACAAAATCAAGCCCCCCCTCTCCCCCCCATTTTCTCCCAAGCTATCTCTACCAGTTACAAATACTAATGCCTTATGCTGATGTAATAAAATCACTCCCAGACTAAAACTTGTAAATGGAACGAAAACGAAAGTGCACCATTTCCTTTGGCTTTGCTTCATAAATACATAATATTCGATACATTTTGACAATTATACCCCGTTCTCAATACGTTCGCCACATTCTGGGTCGTGACAGCTCAACCTGGGGATCGACTCTGTGGTAAATGTGTATTTTTTAACTTCAAAACTCCTCCTGCCATCCGTGATACGAGTTGTTTTAGTTTGTGACATTTTTGTTGACGTAAATAGTTATCTCCCTTTCTCAATACATATTGGGTGAGCTCGGGTATACAGTTATAGATGTCAAAACAATAGATTAGAATCAAGAACCGATTATTTATCGTACATGCATCCATACCGCACATACACGTCCTTTAATAGAATAGAATACAATATTTTCCCCATTAATTTCACTTGATTTTTAATACCCTCCGCAAACATAGTTGGGGGGGGGGGGGGGGGGGGGGTATAGGAATTGGCCTGTCTGTCTGTCCATCTGCCCGTACCAACTTCCACATCTTATAAATGTCCGATTTCCACCAAACTTTGTGGAAGTTAAGATCATGATGTGTGAACTTTGCAGTATAAAGGATTTTATTGTCCATTGAGTTTTACCGCTGTTATGCCTTTTAGGACTTATAAATTTTGAGACAATTCAGTATGCACTTTGTCATCGCAAGTTCTCCTACATGATTAATCAGAAGTTCATGAAACTTTGTACATTGCAAGATCCTAATATGAAGGTGTGTACATTAGTAGGATATCACGGTACATTGAGGTTTACCTCTGTTATGCTTCTTTGGACTTAGAAATTTTGAGACAATTCAGTATTCACTTTGTCATCGCAAATTCTCCTACATGATTAATCAGAAGTTCAGGAAACTTTGTACATTGCAAGATCCTAATATGAAGATGTGCACATTAGTAGTATATCCTAGTCCATCAAGTTTTCCTAGAATTATGAGTCTAAAAGTTGTGTTCCAAATATGTTTTGGGGACGCGGGGGGTATTAGTTCCGCGTAGCGGACAGCTAAGTTATTCCATTTATGTATCAATGCGGGATTCCTGCATCCAGCAGTACCTCTAGTTCCATCTGAAGAAACTGAAATAAATTTACCAATAGTCACCATCGGGAGAATTGTGAACACGCCCTAAAGAAAAAGATCAATTTCATATTGGCGTTTTGTGCTGCCCAACACTTCCGGTAAATTCCGGGATTACTACGCGTGTTGACAGTTATACTCCACACCTGTTTCTTAAGAACCTGTTGAAAGCCAACATTTCGATAAAAATGTAATTCAGTTCTTTTCGTGATCATGTTTTTGTTAAAAGGAAGACAATATTCATTTACCTGGAAAATTCCAACTAGTTTTCAAAAAGGATAACAAAAAATTAAGTCTGAAATACACACGGCAAAGTAATGTAAACAAAGTGTAATGGCTCTAAAATGTAGGAAATTTGAACCAAACATCTTCAACAAACTAAAATGCCAGAGCTGCTTTGGAGCCAAGGAACATCATTCTGCTGAAGCTTTGGAAAACAACAAGGTATATAAACGTTTTCACATTTAAAATATTGTGTCTAAAAACTAGATAATATTCGGTCAAAAGCCGCAAGATCAAATTAAAGTATTCAAGAAAAGGTATGACATATTACATATGGCTAAATCATGAATTAATTATACGGCAAGAAACCATTTGAGAATTTTTATCTTTGTATACACCACGGTCCTGAAGAATACATGAATTTACTTAATTTGTTCATCAATACGCAGGTGCGAATTAAATGGTACCGGGTCGTTTCGCCCTGAGTTGTTTCGCCCCCTATTCCCGTTCGCCCCTGGTCGTTTCGCCCCAATTCTCTTCTCTCCCTGGGTCGTTTCGCCCTCATTTATTAATAGTGCTTTAAAAAATGAAATATGGAAAATACCATTGCAAATATTCGTATTTTGGATGTTGTAACAGAGCTCCAGATAAGCTGCGTATTTGCATTTTTTATGCCTGTAACGAGTAAAAACGCATGTATTATCAGATCAGAGTGTACAAAAAAAATGTACATTTACGCATACATATTGCTGTGTAAGCAAACTTTCTAAATTCGGAGCGTACTTGTACGCTGTTGACGATAATACATCGTGTACATAAACAATACATTTTTAACTTTGAGAAATTCCCTGTAATTACTTCTCTTTATACTTTTTGAAAGAGAAAGTGTGTACATCCGAGGGGTACCGAATGTTTGCCTTTCTAAGCATCGATGTCAAAAGAGATCTGATTGGATGTTTAGGATAAATCATCTAATCGCGGTCAATATTACAAATAAATGCGGTTTAGTTAAGAACTAAAACGAAAGTGAATTTGGGAACACGTTGTTCATTGAAAATGAGCAAGAACATGAATAAGCGCGCTATGGAAAATTTATATACTTTTTTAAAAGTTCCTGACAGTTTCATCTGTGTCTAGTGACAGTATAGTTAAAGGAATCATTGATGACATTATCAACACGGCTGTGAAAACTGCCGAAGTCGACGAGCAAAAAACAAAATATTTACAACATTTTATTAATAAACATAACACAATCGTGTCAAATTAAACAGAGATATACATTTCACTTGCATCCTGTGTTTATTGAATAACACTTGTGTCCAACATAATTTTAAAAGTGTACATGTAAGCAATCTTTTCTGAAGTAGAGAGTACAACAGTGCAAAGGAAATATGCAAATACGCATCATTTTCAAAAGTAGGGGGTAATTACCCTTTGGACTTGAAAATTATCTGGAGCCCTGTTGTAAGGCTTGTTCATGGGTACTTTATTTTTGTCTTCCTCATAATTACACGATAACATGCTTTCTTGACGTGTTTAATATTATGTATTGCTTTACTCTTTGTTTGACACCTGATTAAATGTGTAAAATTTCTTTGTTCACTTTCATTGTTTGACACCTGATACGAAATCTGATATTTATTATTGTTATAAATATCCAAGAAATTAGCATATGAAGGAGAGTTTGATGTCTTCGTTAGTCGATTTCATCGTATTTTGTTGCCATTCTGTACACATATTAAGTGAATCTAAACCCCTTCACGATGATTTTTTTTTGAGAAAAATATTCTCCCTTTTGTGTTCAACAATATTCCACTGACCAAAATCATGAAAATGAATGAATTATTATTTTTTTTGTATACAACCAATAAATAAATAATTAAAGTAGACCAAAATGAATGAATTATTATATTTTTTTTGCATACAACTAATAAATAAATAATTACCAAAAAATTGTCGAAAAAGACTTCATCTATTATAATATAACAGTCTTCACGCTTAACTTTTTACCTTACAAGCCCACCGGGCCTGTAAGTTCAAATATTTACAGGCCCACCATCAATTCTACAGGCCCGAATTTGAAAACTACATTAATGACCATTAATTCAAACCACCAAAACTCAAAACATGATGATGTACCAAATATTATGTGGACATGTCAATTATGCATTAGGTAAGACCAGAATGCAAGTAAAAAACACAAAAAGACACTTTATTTTGGATTCATGTTTATATTAATCTCCTGAAAATTCTAAAATCATATTGTCAATAGCATCCTCAGTATATTCCATATCATCACTGTCCACCTCCTCCTCATCATCATCATCACAACCAATATTGTTATAAGACTCTTATAGCAAAAACTTGTGATGTCATCATTGCGTGAGACATATAATTTTGTGATCATTTTTAATATGTACCCCCCCTTTTTTTTAAAATATCACTATGCTTTGAATTAATACCACACAAAATGCAAAAAGTCGTATTTGTGTAGCCTTCAGCAGAAGAAATATGTACAGTACATGTGTATATGCCAATTTGCTCAACGGTCCAACTATATATAGAAAGCTAGGGAATGCAAATATAGCACGAACATATATTGACACTCGCTACCGGATGTTTCATCCCATAACAAAAACGGACTATTGAAATAAAAAATGTAAATTTCTTGAATAAATATGATATTTTATGTATTATTTCTATGATTTTATATGTATTTAATTATTTGTATTAATTTGTTTAGTGTGTTTTAATTATAAACATATGTTCGTTTGCACATAAAGAGGGAGAGGCGTTAATTATCGAAAATAACAAATCAAGGAAATTAAAATAATTTAAATCGAAGCTTGAAACTGCGCTTTGGTCATATGGCCTTGTACCCCAGTACTTAAAATTAGAAAGTACTGATGGGCAGACTGTTAAAGTCGATTTCAATCCGTCGTCCAGCAAATCTTCATACCAAGATTTGTCTGAAGAAGAAAGACAAAAAATTAAAGATTTGTTATTTATTTTGGAAAAATTTAATGTTAGCGAGAGCGCTAAAAGGGAACTGACAGTATTTTGTGATGGGCTACCACGAACATATCTGGTTTCATCAATGCCAGGAAGATATTAACAGTTTATATCATTTTGAAAGAATTTCGGGAAATATCCCTGGCGCATATGTTACATCACATTTTCATATATTATATAAAGTTTCCCCTTTTGCGCCCAAATTAAACTTTTAACTTTTATCAGTTCCATTCTCTTAAATCAACCTCCAATGGACAAATGATGGATCAAAAGTTTGTGTATGTAGTGCATTGAAAATGCGTTCTGTCATGTGCATAAGTTATTGTTTGCATGATTGACAGACACTATTCATCATATCGTTTTCTAGCTTCTGAACTGTCGATCGAGAAAAAAAAAATATTCTAGACAGGCAGCAAATAGCCAGTCAATGGGGTTTGCAATTAATATTTCGCATGCACAATAGCGACCCCACACCACAAGGTGTGGAAAATAGAAATATTATTCTGTGGCTTAAATGTGCATTAACTGCATTACATGTAAACTGTATGATTCTGTTTGATAAAGTCCTTTAACTAGAACAGGAAAAAAATGTACACTTGAGTGAAATAGTGTTGTAATAAAAGATCGTGAACGTGATATACAAGTATGAAAGAATGTCAAGGTATATTTTAAATGAGGTTGAAACAAGTCACCATTTGATATTAATTCGGTTGTATTTCATTTTGACGATTTTAATTACGGAAGATGATCACAACCATATTGTTTTTGATTGGATTAAAATTATAGCTGTATAATAATGTATAATAACCTATTATTATTAGAATCCTAACATGACTGCGAATTTGGCATAAATAAAATAACAAATGGCTTCCTCGGGAGAATTGTGAACGCGCCCTAAAGAAAAAGATCAATTTCATATTGGTGTTTTGTGCTGCCCAACACTTCCGGTAAATTCCGGGATTACTATGCGTGTTGAAAGTTATACTCCACACCTGTTTCTTAAGAACCTGTTGAAAGCCAACATTTCGATAAAAATGTAATTCAATTCTTTTCGTGATCATGTTTTTGTTAAAAGGAAGACAATATTCATTTACCTGGAAAATTCCAACTAGTTTTCAAAAAGGATAACAAAAAAGTCTGAAATACACACGGCAAAGTAATGTAAACAAAGTGTAATGGCTCTAAAATGTAGGAAATTTGAACCAAACATCTTCAGCAAACTAAAATGCCGAAGCTGCTTTGGAGCCAAGGAACATCATTCTGCTGAAGCTTTGGAAAACAACAAGGTATATAAACGTTTTCACATTTAAAATATTGTGTCTAAAAACTAGATAATATTCGGTCAAAAGCCGCAAGATCAAATTAAAGTATTCAAGAAAAGGTATGACATATTACATATGGCTAAATCATGAATTAATTATACGTCAAGAAACCATTTGAGAATTTTTATCTTTGTTTACACCACGGTCCTGAAGAATACATGAATTTACTTAATTTGTTCATCAATACGCAGGTGCGAATTAAATGGTACCGGGTCGTTTCGCCCTGAGTTGTTTCGCCCCCTATTCCCGTTCGCGCCTGGTCGTTTCGCCCCGATTCTCTTCTCTCCCTGGGTCGTTTCGCCCTCATTTATTAATAGTGCTTTAAAAAATGAAATATGGAAAATACCATTGCAAATATTCGTATTTTGGATGTTGTAACAGAGCTCCAGATAAGCTGCGTATTTGCGTTTTTTATGCCTGTAACGAGTAAAAACGCATGTATTATCAGATCAGAGTGTACAAAAAAAATGTACATTTACGCATACATATTGCTGTGTAAGCAAACTTTCTAAATTCGGAGCGTACTTGTACGCTGTTGACGATAATACATCGTGTACATAAACAATACATTTTTAACTTTGAGAAATTCCCTGTAATTACTTCTCTTTATACTTTTTGAAAGAGAAAGTGTGTACATCCGAGGGGTACCGAATGTTTGCCTTTCTAAGCATCGATGTCAAAAGAGATCTGATTGGATGTTTAGGATAAATCATCTAATCGCGGTCAATATTACAAATAAATGCGGTTTAGTTAAGAACTAAAACGAAAGTGAATTTGGGAACACGTTGTTCATTGAAAATGAGCAAGAACATGAATAAGCGCGCTATGGAAAATTTATATACTTTTTTAAAAGTTCCTGACAGTTTCATCTGTGTCTAGTGACAGTATAGTTAAAGGAATCATTGATGACATTATCAACACGGCTGTGAAAACTGCCGAAGTCGACGAGCAAAAAACAAAATATTTACAACATTTTATTAATAAACATAACACAATCGTGTCAAATTAAACAGAGATATACATTTCACTTGCATCCTGTGTTTATTGAATAACACTTGTGTCCAACATAATTTTAAAAGTGTACATGTAAGCAATCTTTTCTGAAGTAGAGAGTACAACAGTGCAAAGGAAATATGCAAATACGCATCATTTTCAAAAGTAGGGGGTAATTACCCTTTGGACTTGAAAATTATCTGGAGCCCTGTTGTAAGGCTTGTTCATGGGTACTTTATTTTTGTCTTCCTCATAATTACACGATAACATGCTTTCTTGACGTGTTTAATATTATGTATTGCTTTACTCTTTGTTTGACACCTGATTAAATGTGTAAAATTTCTTTGTTCACTTTCATTGTTTGACACCTGATACGAAATCTGATATTTATTATTGTTATAAATATCCAAGAAATTAGCATATGAAGGAGAGTTTGATGTCTTCGTTAGTCGATTTCATCGTATTTTGTTGCCATTCTGTACACATATTAAGTGAATCTAAACCCCTTCACGATGATTTTTTTTTGAGAAAAATATTCTCCCTTTTGTGTTCAACAATATTCCACTGACCAAAATCATGAAAATGAATGAATTATTATTTTTTTTGTATACAACCAATAAATAAATAATTAAAGTAGACCAAAATGAATGAATTATTATATTTTTTTTGCATACAACTAATAAATAAATAATTACCAAAAAATTGTCGAAAAAGACTTCATCTATTAATAATATAACAGTCTTCACACTTAACTTTTTACCTTACAAGCCCACCGGGCCTGTAAGTTCAAATATTTACAGGCCCACCATCAATTCTACAGGCCCGAATTTGAAAACTACATTAATGACCATTAATTCAAACCACCAAAACTCAAAACATGATGATGTACCAAATATTATGTGGACATGTCAATTATGCATTAGGTAAGACCAGAATGCAAGTAAAAAACACAAAAAGACACTTTATTTTGGATTCATGTTTATATTAATCTCCTGAAAATTCTAAAATCATATTGTCAATAGCATCCTCAGTATATTCCATATCATCACTGTCCACCTCCTCCTCATCATCATCATCACAACCAATATTGTTATAAGACTCTTATAGCAAAAACTTGTGATGTCATCATTGCGTGAGACATATAATTTTGTGATCATTTTTAATATGTACCCCCCCCTTTTTAGTTCACCTGGACCAAAGGTCCAGGTGAACTATTGCCATCACTTGGCGTCCGTCGTCTGTCGTCTGTAAACTTTTCACATTTCAAGCTTCTTCTCCGAAACCACTTGGCCGATTGGAACCGAACTTAGCAGGAATGTTCGTTGTATGGTCCTCTACAAAGTTACTGTTTTTCGTTCCAGTCGGATATTCAATATGGCTGCCAGGGCCAATAATATGCTCTGATTGGCTGAAATTTCAAAGATCTTCTTCTCCGAAACTAATGAACTGACTGAACCCAAACTGTAAAGGAATGATCATTGGAATGTCCTTTACCAAGTTACTGTTTTTTATGCCGATCGGAAATCCAAGATGGCCGCCATCGCAGGACATAGATTAACATTGGACCCTATGGGAAAATGTTCAAATGCCTTCTTCTCAGAAACTACAAATATGATTAAAGCCAAACTGTACATGAATGTTCATTGGATGGTCCTCTACAATCTTAAGGTTTTTTGTTCCGATATGAAATTCAAAATGGCGGCTACGGCAGGACTTAGTTTAACATTGGACCCTATGGGAAAAATGTTTCAAAATGCTTCTTCTCTGAAACCACTTGGACAGTTGAAACCAAACTGCCCAGGAATGATCATTGGAAGGTCCTCTACAAATTTTTGTTTTTTATGCCGGTCGGAAATCCAAGATGGCCGCCACCGCAGGACATAGATTAACATTGGTCCCTATGGGAAAATGTTCAAATGCCTTCTTCTCAGAAACTACAAATATTATTAAAACCAAACTGTACATGAATGTTCATTGGATGGTCCTCTACAATCTTAAGGTTTTTTGTTCCGATATGAAATTCAAAATGGCGGCTACGGCAGGACTTAGTTTAACATTGGACCCTATGGGAAAAATGTTTCAAAATGCTTCTTCTCTGAAACCACTTGGACAGTTGAAACCAAACTGCCCAGGAATGATCATTGGAATGTTCTTTACCAAATTACCGTTTTTTATGCCGATCGGAAATCCAAGATGGCCGCCATCGCAGGACATAGATTAACATTGGACCCTATGGGAAAATGTTCAAATGCCTTCTTCTCAGAAACTACAAATATGATTAAAGCCAAACTGTACATGAATGTTCATTGGATGGTCCTCTACAATTTTAAGGTTTTTTGTTCCGATATGAAATTCAAAATGGCGGCTACGGCAGGACTTAGTTTAACATTGGACCCTATGGGAAAAATGTTTCAAAATGCTTCTTCTCTGAAACCACTTGGACAGTTGAAACCAAACTGCCCAGGAATGATCATTGGAAGGTCCTCTACAAATTTTCTGTTTTTTATGCCGGTCGGAAATCCAAGATGGCCGCCACCGCAGGACATAGATTAACATTGGACCCTATGGGAAAATATTCAAATGCCTTCTACTCAGAAACTACAAATATGATTAAAGCCAAACTGTACATGAATGTTCATTAGATGGTCCTCTACAAACTTTACGTTTTTTGTTCCGATATGAAATTCAAAATGGCGGCTACGGCAGGACTTAGTTTAACATTGGACCCTATGGGAAAAATGTTTCAAAACGCTTCTTCTCTGAAACCACTTGGATAATTGAAACCAAACTGCCCAGGAATGATCATTGGAAGGTCCTCTACAAGGTGTGTGTTTTTTATGCCGATCGGAAATCCAAGATGGCCACCACCGCAGGACATAGATTAACATTGGACCCTATGGGAAAATGTTCAAATGCCTTCTTCTCAGAAACTACAAATATGATTAAAGCCAAACTGTACAAGAATGTTCATTGGATGGTCCTCTACAAACTTTACGTTTTTTGTTCCGATATGAAATTCAAAATGGCGGCTACGGCAGGACTTAGTTTAACATTGGACCCTATGGGAAAAATGTTTCAAAATGCTTCTTCTCTGAAACCACTTGGACAGTTGAAACCAAACTGCCCAGGAATGATCATTGGAAGGTCCTCTACAAAGTTTCTGTTTTTTATGCCGGTCGGAAATCCAAGATGGCCACCACCGCAGGACATAGATTAACATTGGACCCTATGGGAAAATGTTCAAATGCCTTCTTCTCAGAAACTACAAATATGATTAAAGCCAAACTGTACATGAATGTTCATTGGATGGTCCTCTACAAACTTTGCGTTTTTTGTTCCGATATAAAATTCAAAATGGCGGCTACGGCAGGACTTAGTTTAACATTGGACCCTATGGGAAAAATGTTTCAAAACGCTTCTTCTCTGAAACCACTTGGATAATTGAAACCAAACTGCCCAGGAATGATCATTGGAAGGTCCTCTACAAGGTGTGTGTTTTTTATGCCGATCGGAAATCCAAGATGGCCACCACCGCAATACATAGATTAACATTGGACCCTATGGGAAAATGTTCAAATGCCTTCTTCTCAGAAACTACAAATATGATTAAAGCCAAACTGTAGAAGAATGTTCATTGGATGGTCCTCTACAAACTTTAGGTTTTTTGTTCCGATATGAAATTCAAAATGGCGGCTACGGCAGGACTTAGTTTAACATTGGACCCTATGGGAAAAATGTTTCAAAACGCTTCTTCTCTGAAACCACTTGGACAATTGAATCCAAACTGCCCAGGAATGATCATTGGAAGGTCCTCTACAAAGTTTCTGTTTTTTTATGCCGATCGGAAATCCAAGATGGCCACCACCGCAGGACATAGATTAACATTGGACCCTATGGGAAAATGTTCAAATGCCTTCTTCTCAGAAACTATAAATATGATTAAAGCCAAACTGTGCATGAATGTTCATTGAATGGTCCTCTACAAAATATACGTTTTTTATTCTGATATGAAATTCAAAATGGCGGCTACGGCAGGACTTAGTTTAACATTGGACCCTATGGGAAAAATGTTTCAAAATGCTTCTTCTCTGAAACCACTTGGACAGTTGAAACCAAACTGCCCAGGAATGATCATTGGAAGGTCCTGTTTTTTATGCCGATCGGAAATCCAAGATGGCTGCCACCACAGGTCATAGTATTAACACAGAACCATATGGGGAAAATACAGAAATATATTCTTCTCTGAAGCTATTGCACTGATTGAACCTAAACTGTGCATCAATCATTGGAAGGTCCTTTACAAGCTTTGTGTTTTTTATGTTGATCGTAATTCCAAGATGACGCAGGACATAGTTTTTACATAGGACCAATTGGGTTTTTTTTATTACCAGGTGAACGATACAGGCTCTTGAGAGCCTCTGGTTTTTTTAAATATCACTATGCTTTGAATTAATACCACACAAAATGCAAAAAGTTGTATTTGTGTAGCCTTCAGCAGAAGAAATATGTACAGTACATGTGTGTATGCCAATTTGCTCAACGGTCCAACTATATATAGAAAGCTAGGGAATGCAAATATAGCACGAACGTATATTGACACTCGCTACCGGATGTTTCATCCCATAACAAAAACGGACTATTGAAATAAAAAATGTAAATTTCTTGAATAAATATGATATTTTATGTATTATTTCTATGATTTTATATGTATTTAATTATTTGTATTAATTTGTTTAGTGTGTTTTAATTATAAACATATGTTCGTTTGCACATAAAGAGGGAGAGGCGTTAATTATCGAAAATAACAAATCAAGGAAATTAAAATAATCTAAATCGAAGCTTGAAACTGCGCTTTTGTCATATGGCCTTGTACCCCAGTACTTAAAATTAGAAAGTACTGATGGGCAGACTGTTAAAGTCGATTTCAATCCGTCGTCCAGCAAATCTTCATACCAAGATTTGTCTGAAGAAGAAAGACAAAAAATTAAAGATTTGTTATTTATTTTGGAAAAATTTAATGTTAGCGAGAGCGCTAAAAGGGAACTGACAGTATTTTGTGATGGGCTACCACGAACATATCTGGTTTCATCAATGCCAGGAAGATATTAACAGTTTATATCATTTTGAAAGAATTTCAGGAAATATCCCTGGCGCATATGTTACATCACATTTTCATATATTATATAAAGTTTCCCCTTTTGCGCCCAAATTAAACTTTTAACTTCTATCAGTTCCATTCTCTTAAATCAACCTCCAATGGACAAATGATGGATCAAAAGTTTGTGTATGTAGTGCATTGAAAATGCGTTCTGTCATGTGCATAAGTTATTGTTTGCATGATTGACAGACACTATTCATCATATCGTTTTCTAGCTTCTGAACTGTCGATCGAGAAAAAAAAAATATTTTAGACAGGCAGCAAATAGCCAGTCAATGGGGTTTGCAATTAATATTTCGCATGCACAATAGCGACCCCACACCACAAGGTGTGGAATATAGAAATATTATTCTGTAGCTTAAATGCGTATTAACTGCATTACATGTAAACTGTATGATTCTGTTTGATAAAGTCCTTTAACTAGAACAGGAAAAAAATGTACACTTGAGTGAAATAGTGTTGTAATAAAAGATCGTGAACGTGATATACAAGTATGAAAGAATGTCAAGGTATATTTTAAATGAGGTTGAAACAAGACACCATTTGATATTAATTCGGTTGTATTTCATTTTGACGATTTTAATTACGGAAGATGATCACAACCATATTGTTTTTGATTGGATTAAAATTATAGCTGTATAATAATGTATAATAACCTATTATTATTAGAATCCTAACATGACTGCAAATTTGGCATAAATAAAATAACAAATGGCTTCCTCTAGGAAAATGCCGACTTTATGTGAAAGGGACACCAGACAGCTATGATGAACAATTTTAATACATCCCTTAGCGCGGGATGTAAAGGACACACTCCTTACACGTAAAAGACAACTTACAACAGATTCTGATAGCAACAGTTTATTAGGAGTGTTGTTGTTGTTGTTTTATCGACATCTGAGGTGGGGCCGATTTTGGCCCTTATAGCTCCCAGTCCTTTGCAAAAAAAAAAAAACATTGCAAGCACATTTTCAGTCAAATCATACAATTAATTGTTACACACTTAATTACAATTATGATTAATTTGATTTTTATTTGATTAAAAGTTAATTAATTTTAAAGAATTTGGTTTTAATTTACAAAGATTATTAAACCCTCAATGCTTTAATCTTAGTTTCCCCCAAAGAATATGGGCTTGGGTTGATAAAAAGAAAAAATAGTAATTAAGATATAATTAACCGATTGCAGTACATGGAATTTTGATAAATTCCATCACAAAAACGAGTAAATTTCTTTGATCTTTGGTTCATAGACAATAAAAGAACATGGAGTTTGTTTTCATTCATTATCATTCTCACAATGGGGACAGACCACTGTGCAGATTGCTCCAGAAAAGTAAATTCAAGACAACACACACTTACACAATCACCTGATAATCAAATCATTTAATCTAATTAAAAGTGATTTGGGTGTCATAAACCAATTAAAACACCAATAATTACTTGGCTTCACTAAGTTACCTGTACTAATTTGATTTTTTAATAAATCTAGAAAGTAATTATCACAAATAAGATAAGTTTAAAAAAAAAAACAATCAACGCACACTAAAAATAAAAACTAAATAAAGATTCTTGCAATACATATTTTTTTCTGGTAGTCCATTTTGGTTATGGTCCATTTTAGTAATGGTCCGTTTTGGTTATGGTCCGTTTTGGTTATGGAATGAAACATCATGTAGTGTTGACACTGACAGTCATAAACTGAAGCAACTTAAAGTAAAGATTGTAATTATTATTTGTCAGACCTCAAATCAGAGTGCAACAATGGAACAAAACTACTGTAGTTCAAAGCCTATTTTCTAACTGCAGAGGTATTAACCCTTAACGTAGACACAGGTCTGTCAGCAACAGTTCTATAAATAGATCGCAATTAATAAAAAAAAATACCGATCAGATTTTGAAGCGGATCGAAAATAATCTGAAGTGTCTCCGTGATTTTTCAACGGATTTTGAATGACCAACCTTCTCAAATATGAACATATTATATATGAGAACTCAGACTTTATGTCACAGGATTGAGAAAAAAATTAATCAAAAGTTTGTTTGGTTAAAAGTAGCTTCGATCAACACTTCCCGTAGCACAGTGTCTGATTGCGCCCCATTTCTCGTGGTGCCATTTTTATTTGATATTGAACGAAATTAAAGTTTCTTTAAACCGAAATGGATTACTTTTCAAGAAAGTCACTTTCAAAATACTTAATGAATAACATAGAATTCAATAAACACGATGTCGATATTTTCATAAATGGCACGTGGCAAAAATATGCGGGCAACATAGGGCGACTCTTCAAAATTACAAGGCTACTTGAACTTCGCTTTTGACCAACGAGAAATCGAAGTCAACCTTCACAAGGCTTATAATCTACTTCGCCCTCTAACGTGAGTCCTGCTTCTTGTCCTTTTTTAAAACCTACATGATAGTAATTTCCTAAAAATATCAACCAATCAAATTGCAAAAAACAGACACACCTAAATCTATTTCGAATATCGGAAATTCTTAAAAGTCCTACCCATTTTTTGCATTGACTCGGCAGCAACTGAAAACGGAGAACATTAAACTAAATATCTACACACAATATCTTATGAAATCAACTTTTGAAACTATATGACTTTTTTTTCACAGGCCCGTCGGACTTGTGGAACTACTCATTTTATACGCCCGTGTACAATTTTACACGCCACAGGCTTCGGACTACCGCCTTATTTCGAAGACTGATATAATAGCCATTAAGTGGGGCGAATCAACTCACTTTCCGTGGCGAAACGACCCGGGGCGAATCGACACGCGGCGAATAGGTAATCGGGGCGAAACGACCCGGATTCGATTTAAATAGATTGGGAGTTTTATCACAGTATTTTTCAAATAGCCAATGAAGGACTTCAATATAATGTCATGCCACATTTATTTAAGGAATATTTGAAATTATTGAACAGGTTATACGATATATGGTTTGGGTCTGTTTACGCTTAATAAACCACGATTATTTCATGTGACTATTTGAATTTGTCGTTGGCGGATGAACACGTTGGTGACGTCACAATACCAACCCAGGTTATCGAGTATAACCAAAATTTTCTCCAGGCAGATTAGCCAATCAGATTGAAATATTCAAATCAAATACGGTTGTTTCGAATCATTTCCATTCTGTCAAAATTTTGTTATTTTCGTCCGCTAGATCACATGATTTCGATGGACTAATCGGCATTGAACTTCCGGTGTCAATGTACACAACAAAAACTCCAATCGATTTGTGCCGTTTTAACCTTCGATCCTCAACTTGAAAAAAATCTTAACATTTTCTGTAAAAGACAGATATCAATTAAATTATTTTATTTGTATCAAAGACTTCAATGCAGAGACAATTACTTCTTTAAAATTAAATTTGTTTTCTTTCGTTATTTGTGGCTGTCATCATCATGAAAGGAAAACGATCTGCCTTTATATATATTTCTGATATCAGACAGATAGTGGGTACGAACACCAGTATTTATTCAGCCGTTTCCTTGGCGTCTCCATATTACGATTACTTATAATCTACCGCATCTACAACTATGATATGCTGACGTTGTCACAGTAATAGTGTAAACACCGGAAGTCATATGCTGAGCATTTCAGACGTCAAGACATGAAAAAGACGGAATGTGGTCGGAATTGACATGAATCGAAACAACCGTATTAAATTATTTTGTTATATACAGTATTAATATGTATACTTAATGCTATGTCAGCAGGTTAGTGTATAGTAGCAATGTATGATTACCTCCCTCCGGATCCCTTATAAAAGATTGTTGTGGTCTCGATCGTATGGTAATTTAATTACCTACAAATGTATGCAATGGCAATAGGTCAAAGCGCCCCCACTAGGCACTACCAAAACGTCCCCACATTTTTCCAAAATAAATCATTATAAAAAAAATATTTTTTGTGATTCAAATGTTTATAAATGTCTTCCCGCGATTCGTTTTTGTTCGAATATTTTGTTTTTGTTTTATTATATTTTTATTAATCTATTTATTAAAATTATAAATTTAATTAATGATGATTGCATTAAATTAAATTTATATGTTTCATTAATTATTACAATAATCCTGGTTTGCCCACATTTTATTACACCAATTATCAATCAGTTAAATAAACAAAAAAGACAAAGGGTTTACTGACCATAAAATTGTAGTCTGTTCCAAATATATACTGTACATGTAGGTGTCAAATATGTATGTTTCTGTGTATATAGAAGATTTTTTTTCACTGTGTAGTTTCTTTTTAATATATAAATGTGTAAAAAAAAATTTTTTTATCTCATTAGTTGTTGCTGGACAGGCTGGAATACTACATCACCAGTAAACTCTGTCGTTGCGTCTGTTCTTCACTCTGAAACGGTGACCTCCTAGTATCAAGCTTTCTCTGCCAAACTTGTTCTGGATATACTGAAGTGCTTGAAGTTGAGCGTTTGCCATACTTGGTTTGAATGATTCAAAACTAAAACAACTTCCTATTTATAATGCTTATAATTTGTGAGAAGAGTTCAAATAGACACAATTAACAGCTTGGATAAGCTGGCAAGGCCTGCTTCAAAAGCACAGCTTTGGTGGTTGAAACATAAAAATCCTAGCTTGGCTGCAGAATACTATTCACAATATGTCAATATATTAAGCTTGGAAACTGAACAGTTTCAATTTTCAAATTGTTAATTCATTTAATTTTAAAATGAAATATATTTGAAAAAAAATATAATTAAACAATAACGAAAGTGCAAAAATTAAAATAATTTCTAAATGACATCCTTAATTTCATTTTATTCTCCATTATCATGCATTTAACTTAATTATCTGTCATAATTTTACCAATTCAAAAAAAAATTGCATATTTTGTTAAACATGTTAAAGATATTTCACCAAAATCATACATATTTTGGCAAATTTGTAAGATATTTCGTCAAAATTGTATAAGTTTTTTAAATTTTGTTATTAAAATTAAGCATATTTCTACAGAGTTTGTGAAAGATTTCTTGTTAAAATGTGCATATTTCACTTAATTCAATAGTAAATTATATAATTCTTTACAAGATTTTACAGTTAAAATACAGGTAAAAATATAACTACATTTCAGAAAAAAACTTTAATTGTTAAAACAACATAACCCCCTATGTTTATTTATAAAGTGGGCAAACCAGGATGACACCATAAATATATGCCTTTATTGGTGCCGATGGTCTTTGATGAGCTTAATAACTGGTAAGAAAGTAAAAACACACAGCCAAGGTATTGTGAAAAACAAATGTACAAAGCCAACAAAAGAATTTTGAGAAGTTTTAGCTTTGATAACAATGGCTTGATGTGGCCGTATGGCTTAATATTTAGTGACTACTGCAAATTTTTTATATTTTGTTACGTAAATTAGGTCCTGTAAATTAAAATTCTTATATTTTTGGTTAACTTTATAGGTGAATTTGAAGTTATTCAAATTTTACTAAATATTTATGGGTTGAAACGTACACCTTTGGACCTCTTGTGTGTTATTTTGCATCCTATGTAACAATGCAATACTACTTTAGACTTTAATAAGCATGTACATGTAACTAAAAGTCCCGTTGATTATAAATGTATCGACATTTCGTACCCCCTTGTACACAAACGTGTCTAATTTCTATTCACGTAGTCATTTCTGGTCTCTACTGAGGAAGTTGGTATCCATGAGAAAATTGTTATTCCATGCAGAATAAAGAAAAAGTAATCAATGGATAAACTAGTTGGTTGGCAGCAATTGTCGTGGTTCTGTGAGAATGAGTCTGTCTATATTTTATTGTCACCAAAAATAAAGACAAATGGATAAGACACAATTACCGGAGCATATATATGAGTCAATATTTGATTAAGTGCCCATTTTGGTACCTGGAAGCAAAATGTAATATAAAATTAATATTAGTAAATTTTTTTACCAGGATTTTAATTGAAATGTCAAAAGTATACTGTTGTTAGATAGAATAAACATTTCTTACTAAAAAATTTTACCAGGGTCACATTTAAAATATGCCTTTTCATTCCTAAAATTATCTGGATTTGCTTCCATTTTGTTACATGGTTCTAGCAGGAGAATTGTCTGGAGTGTGAGAGTCTCATAAAGAATTCACTTGGATCAAATTTGAATATAATTGAGAGATGATATTCAAGTTTTTATATTGAAGGACAAATGATTTGATTCCAGTAAGAATTTAATGCTTAAATTATAAATAAAAAGTTGGGATGTCGGACGTAACTATATCTGTCCAACAAGAGAGGTTGACTAAATTGGAATTCGTTAAACTACAAGTGATGGTACAAAAACAGGCATGATCGTTTCTGGGGAAAAAAGATAACTGTATGTTGTGAAATTATTGCAATAATCTGTACATAGCATACATAGTATTAAAACTCTGCGAAAGCACGGGAATGTTAATTTCTGTCCGCATGTTACGAGCGACAATTGTGTCATATTATTTGCCCTTCGGAAGTTTTTATACCGTTTATGACATCAAGCTTTTACTACATCATGGTTTTGCAGTAATCCGGGCACTTGACTGCCGAAAATCGGACATATATCAGTCATGGCATCTGAAAGGACGGTATGTCTGCCATCTGTCTCAGTAAGTTCTAAATGTTCGTGGCGAACTCAAGTTACGAGCGAACTGCATGAAATGAGAAATCATTCAAAATAATTCAAGTTGTATTGTTTGTGTGACACTCTTTGACTGTTGAACAGAAGGCGATATTCATAGGTTTTTCAAACGAGAAGTGTTGTTTTGTAATGTCACGAAATAACAACAAATTTGCATACATTTACATCATGGTCTGACAAATTTGGACAGAAACATTCAGTTCGGATGCACTAAAGGACAGTAAATTACAGGTTTGGCAGAGGTTTATTGCTTATAACTTAAAGAAAGGTAATGAAATGGAATGTAAGTTCATCATTTGTCAGATAACATATTATTCTGTCTGCACAGGAGGGTGTCTGTCTTGTTTGTCCCAACAAAGTTCATGTCTATCTTTTGTTTGTCCCAACACAGATTATGTCTGTCTTGTTCGTTAAACACCAAAACATGAAATTTATTTTCTTTTTTGCAACTTGTAAGCTTGTTCCTATCATTTAGCAAATTGAAATTTCATTTCCAATATTTGAAATCTACCAATTGATCTATCCAGGAATATGAAACAAAATCTGGTTTTGTCGCCTTGCCATAAAAAGTCTGTCCTTGTTTGTCCAACCATTTTACTGTTTTTCCTTATTATAAAAAATCTGTCCTATTGTTTTGACTTTTTAAGATATAGATAGGATTTTAGATGCTGAAACTCCACTTTACACCACAATTCTAACAAACATAAATCTTTGTCTTGCTTATTATTATAAAATAGTCTGTCCCTGTTCGTCTCAGTGCTAATGCTACCACAATAAAGTTCATTGTCGTCTGATGTAAGATAAACATCTATATACAATATATAAATTTACTGGACAAATCTTGAATTAAAAGATATCATCGTTTGAGTAGAAAAAAATAATTAAACATGCCGTTTTAGCAATAAAAAAGTGGGGGCGTTTTGGTAAAATAATTTTTATTCTGAAAAAATAGTGTGGGCGTTTTGGTAAAAGTAGGGGCGTTTTGACATGTATTTGTATGCAATCAGTGTCAATCATCACTTAATTGTGAGTTTTATTCCAAGCTGTGACGAAATGAACTCAATATACAACTTTATTTAACAAGTTTGTAACTGACATGTCAGATCTGTGGTTTTTTTCGGAGTATGCACTCGTTTTGACATGTCAGATCTGTGGTTTTTTTCTGGGTACCTGTATATGCTGGTTTATTCCACTAATAAATCTGATCGCCTTGTAGCCTGTGCACAGTATAACTGTTTCTTGTTGAAAGTGGCATTAAACAACCATAGCCATATACAGTCAAACTGCTTTAGGGCAGTTTAAAAAAAAATGGCTCCTACTGCTATAGCTGTCTAATTTACTCATTTTTATGATTTTATTGGATCTAAATAGTTCAAAAGATCTGTAATGATTTGATGTTTGTTACTGCAAAAAATCTTTAAGATATCTAGAATAACAAAAAAAAATATGTCCAATAAACATGTCAAAATTGTCAGGAGTGCAACCCTTTTTTGTGACACTTTAAATAAAAAATCCTTAATTTTCAACAACCTACCACAGTGCTAAATCAAACAATATGTTATCAAAATCTATTTCATCACAGACTTTGATATGTTGACATACTTTAAGGTAGCAATAGATCATGCTTCACATTTATTATTGCATAAAAATATGGCTTTGTAAAAAAGATGTACCTAGTCAGGAGTGCAACAAACATTTATGCAAGTTTTCCTAAATTACATTGTAGAAATGTTGTCTTTTAGTTTTCAAAGATATGGGGTATAAATAAATCTTAATACATCATTGCTGCTTCAAAACCATAGTTAAAGGATACACTAAAATCAGTAGTAAGGCCAAGAATGTCACATTAAAGGCAGCACCCTCAAATGTCAGGAGTGCAACATTTGATATTTTCTTGGACATATTTTCTTTTAAATGTAACTAAAATCACATTTGTCTTTCTATTTCAACAGAGACTGACCAAGAGAACAGATAAAACCCATTTACCTGTTTGAGATACATAAAATATCTCTCACAGAAGCATTTGATTCATGTCAGGAGTGCAACTACTAGTTTTAAGTGATCTTCCACACAGTCTAAATTATAGCTTTTTATATGGATGATTTAAATAAAATGAGATTCTGTCGAGTTTAGAATAATGTTTGAAAAAATTAAAAGTGCCAATAGCATTTTATGTGCTTTTAATTTTATGTAATAAAGCATTTTTGTTCATTTTAAATGGTCTCATGCTTTAATATCTATTAGGTATTAATACTAGAGACATTCTCTGACAAGGGAACATGTTTTCTAGGTTCATTAGCTATTGGAGATTAATTGACTTGATAAAGTTCATGATAAATGCATTTAATTATTTTCTTATAGATAATTTATGATTGACCATGTAAATGTTGCACTCCTGACAAATATTTAAAAATCATTGAAATTTGATATATAATCAATTTTCTAAGTATCCAAAAAATAGTTGTAATTGTACATTAAACATCTATTTTCAATATTAATTTAGATTAATACATGTTTTAAATGTTTTTGTATAGTATATTTCAAAAATAAGTTGGAATTTTCGAGAAGTATGGCTGTAAACAAGCTACAAATAACTAGAAAAATGTTACTTTAAGAAACAATTATCATTAAAACTTGGTAAAACTAATGCTGAAAGAACACCAACTGATTTTTTCCCCTGTGAATTGTTTTTAAGTTAATAACTCTTCTTTTTCTTGATGGCAATATAATGTCAGGAGTGCAACATATCCTGATAAGATAGTACCATTGATAAAATAATGATAATTTTTAATAAATTGCCTTTTCTAGCCTATAAAAATATTCTAATTATTTCTTTATGATTTATCTAATATATTACAGTGGTATAATACAAATTTTCAAATGTAATTAAAAATATTGCTGCTAAAACTGGGTTGGGTTAAAGAAGTGGTATGGCAAAAAATAGTTACAAATTTCCAAATACTGTCATTTCTGTACAAATATTTCATTGAAACAGGGAAACATTATTGTATGAGTTAACAGTAACATCACTGTTCAATGTTGGCATTTTAAAATGTGATATTTTCTTCTTTTTTTCTTTATTATAAAATGTCAGGAGTGCAACAAAAATAGACAAAATGTTTTTTCTACAACCAATTATTTTGCAATCGTTCAAAGAATCAGTGTGATTTTTTTTTACAAATGGCTACTTATCTTCAAAGTTTGAAAATTTTGCTGTCTTAAGTAAAAATATTCGTTTTTATTTTGATAATAAATTATCAGCAGAAAGTTTTTAGGAGTGAGTTTAATTTGGACATTTTTTTCACATGTTGGAGCCATTTTTTTTTAAACAGCCCTTTAGTGACCACCTCTATTAAGCAATAACTTGTGTCATGTGACCTTAATTTTTATTTCTCTTCACAGTGCATTTCATATCAATTAAACCTGTGTTAAGCAACCATCTGTCTTATGTGACCATATTTCACTGTTCCCTTGGAAGGTCACATAAGACAGGTTTGACTGTAACTCTCAATTAATGATATTCATTTTCCTATTCACTAATAAGGGTTTTTACCAATGACATTAAGTCTGTGGTATTTTATTTTACTTTGCACTCGGGTTCCTCGAACTTCCCCCACCAATATAACTGACCGCTATGGTATGACTGAAATATTGTTTACTCTATAATGATTTTATTGTCAATATTATATCTATACAATTGGATTGGGAACAAGTTTTTACAACCAAATATAAATATTGTTGAAAGCGATATTGAACATTAATAAACCACAAACTAAAGCTCTGTATTTGATATTTTAATTTGGAATAATCATTATGTGCTAAGAGGTTTTGATAATTTCTGTTCTAGACAGAAGTTTAAATTACATGTAATAGCAAATTAATCAGCGATATATGCAAAATGTATTGAACATTAATAAACCACAAACTTGAGATCTGTATTCCAGATTTTAATTTGGAATAATCAAGTGGTTTTAATAATTTCTGTAAAACTTTAAAATTTGTTTACACAAGTTTAAGTTACTTAAACATGGCTAAATTGATGACACAACCCGAGAAAAATGTTTATTTGTGCACAATCGGTAGTTCTTACAATGAAGATCATAGAAAATAAATAGAGTTATTCTATGAATTTCACATATTTATATGATCTTATAATGTCAATAAAATAAAAATGTAATAAAAAAGAAATGATGACTACACTAGCAATTCAGGATTTCTAACATTAATATAGTATATTGTGTTCATTTTACAGGACATGTACAGTACCACAATTTTCATTCCATGTATATAATATATTCAAAAAGCTACAAGCATTCATCACTGGCCTTGCTATTGTACTCTCCATGTTTATATTGTCATATTCATTTTTAGGGCCCAGGTGGCTCAATGAGTTAGGTAGTTGGATTACCTTACAACTCGTACAACTTACAAGCCTATCACCAATACGACGTGGGTTCGTGCCCAGCTTTGTAAATTACAAAAAAGGGTGCACTGGACTCGCAGCCGCAAGTGATAAAGTTTACCAGTTGCTTGCCCATGGTCAGTGGTTCTCTCTGGGTACTCCGGCTTCCTCCACCACTAAAACTGGTCGTTATGATATAGCTGAAATATTGCTGAAAGTGGCATTAAACACCAAAATTCAAATTCACATTCCAATTATGAAGAAGGAAAGGGTTGGGATTACAATATTAACTGGTTTAAGTTAACCCTATCACATTTTTGTGCCTGCCCCTTGCCAGGACCTGGATTTCCAATGCTGCATGTTATTGTCTTTTATATATTCTCTGATATGAAGTGAGAAGTACTTAATGTTTTTGTTGATATTGGTGGAATTGTTGATCATCATGATCACTATTTAAACTTTCTTTTCATTATAATGGATGTACACATGTAATATAAGAGACATATAATTGTTTTATATATCTAGATCTCTGGTAATATGGATTAATCACAGGATGTGAGAAAAAAAAAACAGTTAAAAAAGTGTATAAATTCTTTAAAAAAAACCAAAACCTTTCAATGTACATTTTTGTATAATGAGTTTTTAGTATACAGGAAGTATTTGAAATTAATTTGTAAACTGCACTCATTTTCATTATTGGTGTTAATACCCCTCAGTTCAAATAAATAAAACCAGTAACATCACACAGACAGTAATGTGTTGTATGATTGTATGAATCTATAGATTCCTTAAATAGTTTTCATATTTCTATCAATATGTTTATAATGTAATTTATTCATAACTACCCACAAATATGTTGGTGTAATATTAATAAATTGTAGATATTGTAGGTGACTAACAGTAAGTTAGTAACTACGACCATTGCCCAAGGGACTATTTTTGTAATACATGTATTGACATACGGTATGGACATGGATGTTCACTTTTGATATAATCATCCCCATTTTAAATCTTTTTTTCACAATACAAATCTTTGTTATTTTAAAGTATCATATCTGACCCAGATTGAATATTTCTTTTGTGACATAAATACAATGTATGTTGAACCAGTCACCCAGAAATAATAAATACAACCATTTTAACTAACCTGGTTAATATTCATGTAATTGAGAATACAGGTATAAAAGATACCTGTTTTTGTATTATATACATGTAGTATTACATATACATAATGAACCACCGACATAATTTTAAACATTCCTACCTCATCAGGACACCTCTATTGTTATTCATGTTATTGGCTGAGAGTCTTAAATAAGATTTAAAATGAAATAAAGCTAGATGTTTTACCCCTTTACAAAGATACTGAAATATGCTCTCTTTATATGATAATAATGTAGATGTATAAAAGTAGTGGTGAAGCATCAACTGTAAAAATGCATCCAGAAAAAATGTCCCCAGATTTGAAGCTTTAATTTGGTATGCAAATAAATAATGTACCTTGTACTTGGTATTCCATGCTATGCATGATAATATCTTTTCTTTTTATGACATAATAATGCTTCACAAATATTTACATGTTAACATGATAATACAACAACTTTTTTATATAAATTTATGCTATAATTAATGTAAGATACATGTACACAATAAGCAGGGATCCTTGTAGGACAAAATTTGGATGAGTCCCTGTACCCAACCAAAAAGTCATGAATCCCACTACGACTTGTGCATCCTTTGTTATTGTTTGTAAAAAGTGGTGAGTCTCAAACACAAATGATGAGTCCAGTGCTCATCTAGACGAGTTGCAATTTTTAGAGAAATTTACAACTAGTACAAGATGGTCAAGATGGGGAAGTACTGTATATTTATTATCACACATGTTTTTAGCTCACCTGACCCACCCAAAGGGTCAGGTGAGCTATTGTCACCACTGAGCGTCCGTCGTCCGTCCGTCCGTTAACTTTTCACATTTTAATCAACTCCTCTGAAACCACTGGGCCAATTTGAACCAAACTTTGGTGGAATGGTCCTTGGATGGCCCCCTTCCAAAATTGTGTCCGGTGATCCCGACTTCCAACCAAGATGGCCACCAAGCTAAAAATAGAAAAAAGGGGGGATGAAATTTTAATTGTTCATTGCTGCTTTAGTATAAGTCAAAATGAGCTCAAATTTTAACTGCAGCTACATGGCAAGGAGTAGTTTAACATATATTCCGAGTTTTTCTGTGAAATTTTTCTTTCAGCCGATATATACCGATTATGCAAATTAGGCATATTTTGATAAAAGATCACATTTAAATCTTCTCCTCTGAAACCGCTGAACCAAATTAAACCAAACCTGGCAGGGATGGTCCCTAGGTGGGCCCCTTTCAAAATTGTGTCCGACAGCCCCACCCTCCATTCAAGATGGCTGCTGTTACTAAAAATAGAAATTTCTTCAACTGTCCATTGCTGCTTTAGTATAAGTCAAAATGAGCTCAAATTTTAACTGCAGCTACATGGTAAGGAGTAGTTTAACATGTATTCTGCGTTTTTCTGTGAAATTTTTCTTTCAGCCGATTTATACCGATTATGCAAATTAGGCATATTTTGATAAAGGATCACATTTAAATCTTCTCCTCTGAAACCGCTGAACCAAGTTACACTAAACCTGGCAGGGATGGTCCTTGGGTGGGTCCCTTTCAAAATTGTGTCTGACAGCCCCACCTTCCATTCAAGATGGCTACTGTTACTAAAAATAGAAATTTCTTCTATTGTCCATTGCTGCTTTAGTATTAACCAAAATGAGCTCAAATTTTAACTGCAGCTACATGGCAATGAGTAGTTTAGCATATATATATTCCGGGGTTTTCTGTGAAATTTTTCTTTCAGCCGATTTATACCGATTATGCAAATTAGGCATATTTTGATAAAAGTTCACATTTAAATCTTTTCCTCTGAAACCGCTGAACCAAATTAAACCAAACCTGGCAGGGATAGTCCTTGGGTAGTCCCATTTCAAAATTGTGTCCGACAGCTCCACCCTCCATGCTGTTACTAAAAATAGAAATTTCTTTAGTTGTCAATTTCCGCTCTATTACAAATCAAAATGAACTCAAATTTTAATTGCAGCTATATGGCAATGAGTAGTTTAACATATATTCTGGGTTTTTCTGTGAGATTTTTTCAGCCAGTTTATTTCGTTTAGGAATATTATGTGATAAAAATCACATCAAAATCTTTTGCTCAGAAATTTGAGTTGAAATGATCTTTGGGTGGCCCACTTTCAAAATTATGTGTAACACCCCCATTTTCTATCAACATTAGATGTCAAATTGAAAACCAGGTGAGCGATTACAGGCTCCTGGGAGCCTCTAGTTTTTCTGTTGGTCATGATCAGTACACTCCCCAAAAATTACCAAGGCAAATAATAATCTATAATATGCACATGGAAATAATTAATTAATGCAAAATATGTATACATACAAAAAATGTATGTGTGTTTTTAATATACAATATATGAAGAAGCTGAACACATGGGCGGTACAAATATCTACAATATGTGGATATTTTGTTTACTGTTTAAACATACCGATTACCTATATAGTTAGATATTTATATACAATTTGTTTTAATCAATGTCATGGAAAGGTTTAAACATATGGTAAATTATCTTGACATAGTTGTACAAGGTTACAAATGTTTGAAATGTGATATATTATTACAGGTGAATTTTGTGTTAAATAGGGCATGTAGATATGTTCTTTACAAATTTTAGTCGAATTTCAAATACAAAAAAATGTACGTAAGGATCGGCACCAGTCCTATGTCTTACAATAAAATTCATGTGTTTAGTATGTTTAAAAAATAATACATCTTTTTCTGTTATAAATACATGTTGTGTGCCCTTTAAAAGTATTTTCATCTGATTGCCATATGCATAAATACGGTGTATGACCACCACCATGGACCACCAGCAGTGGAATTGCAAATATAAATCAATAATTGGAATATTGGTCAATGATGTACAATCATAATGTTATTTTTTTATATTCATTTCGATTCTCTTTCATATCAATTCATCATAAAAGTTTATTACATGTAGAATTTGTACTTGGTAACAGTTTTCTAATCTCAGATCTAGTGTTCTTTGTAAAATATTCATAACTAGATTTTGATGAGTCCCAATGCAAGCAAAAAGTCATGAGAGTGTCAATTTAAAGGCATTAATTCTTAGATATTTTGGGTAAAAAAATTGTTGATCCCCAGACAAGTCATGAGTTTAGATTTGGAATATAGCAGATGCAGACTTGTAGTCTAGATAGATCTTTAAGTATTTTTATCCCCTCGCCAACGAAGTTGCGATGGGATATAGTAACGCTACCGTCCTTCCTTTTGTCCATCCGTCCGTCCGTAACATCCTTGTGAACACTCTAGAATCAACATCCTTCAGTGGATTTTGACCAAGCTAGATACATACTTAGTCCTTAAGAGAATCTGGAACCCTGTTGATTTTCAAGGTCATATGTCAAAGGTCATCGCCATTTTTCGGGCCATTTTTTTTTACCGCATAACATCCTTGTGAACACTCTAGAATCAACATCCTTCAATGGATTTTGACCAAACTTGGTACATACTTAGTCCTTAAAAGAATCTGGAGCCCTATTAATTTTCAAGGTCATATGTCAAAGGTCAAGGTCACCGGGTCAATTTTTTTACCGCATATCATCCTTGTGAACACTCTAGACATGCTAGAATCAACATCCTTCAATGGATTTTGACCAAACTTGGTACATACAATGTACTTAGTCCGTAGGAGAATCTTGAACCCTTTGATTTTCAAGGTCAAAGGTCAAGGTCACAGTATAATTTTTACCTTGTGAACACTCTAGAATCAACATCCTTCAATGGATTTTGACTAAAGTTGGTACATACTTAGTCCTTAGGAGAGCCTGGAACCCTATTGATTTTCAAGGTCAAAGGTCAAGGTCACCGGGTTAATTTTTTTACTGCATAACATCCTTGTGAACATTCTAGAATCAACATCCTTCAATGGATTTTGACCAAACTGGGTACATACTTAGTTCTTAGGAGAGTCTGGCACCCTATTGATTTTCAAGGTCAAAGGTCAAGGTCACAGTCTAATTTTTACCTTGTGAACACTCTAGAATCAACATCCTTCAATGGATTTTGACCAAACTTGGTACATACTTAGTGTTTATGATAGTCTGGAACCCTACTGATTTTCTAGGTCAAAGGTCAAGGTCACAGGGTCTAATTTTTACCTTGTGAACACTAGAATCAACATCCTTCAATGGAATTTGGTCAATCTTGGTACATACTTAGTCCTTAAGAGAATATGGAACCCTATTGATTTTCAAGGTCATAGGTCAAGATCACCAGATCAAATTTTTAGGCGAGGGGATATGCCACGCTTTGCGCTGCCCTTGTTAATATTTGAAATGTATGGAGCACCTATATTGTAGTCACTAGTGATAAAAATGTTGATATCAATAGACCTTTTGCACATTTCCGACTTTGATTATAAACACATACGTTTAGTTTTAGTGGTGAAAGAAGCCGGAGTACCCAAGAGAACCACCGACCATGGGCAAGCAACTGGTAAATTTTATCACTTGCGGATGCGAGTCGAGTGCACCCTTTTTAGCTCACCTGACCCAAAGGGTCATGTGAGGTATTGCCATCACTTGGCGTCCGTCGTCCGTCGTTATCTTTTCATATTTTAATCTACTCCTCTGAAACAACTGGACCAAATTGAACCAAACTTGGCAGAAAGCATCTATATAAGGTCCTCTATAAAGTTTCTTCATTTCGTCCCATTCCGCCAACAAATATGGCCACCAAGGGCAATTCTTGTTTCTGATTGGCTAATGTTAAAAAAATCTTCTCCTCTGAAACTGCTTGGCCAAATGGAGCCAAACTTGGCAGGAAGCATCTATGTAAGATCCTCTATAAAACTTCTTCATTTAATTCCATTCGGCCAACAAACATGGCCGCTGTTACTAAAAATAGAACATAGGGTAAAATTGCACGTTTTTGGTAACAACTCAAAAACCGTTAATAATATCAGAAATCTGACATGGTAAAAATGATCAGCACAGGAAGATCTAACTACCCTGAAATTTTGAAGAAAATCTGATTACCTATCTTGGAGTTATTGCCCTTTTTTCGTAAAATTTTCAATATTTTAATACTTTTCGTTTTTTTATTTCAAAAACTATAAGAGATAGACGTTAAGTTTAAACAGCAAACATGTGCAGCATGTCAAGATCTACATGCCCTGCAATTTTGAAGTAAATCTGATTACCCGTCTAGGAGTTATTGCCCTTTTTTATTTTTTTTATTTAAACATTTTTGTCTGATATTTCAAAAACTATTAGAGATAAAGGTTAAGTTTAAATTGCAAACATGTGCAGCATATTAAGATCTACCTACCCTTTAATTTTGAAGTTAATTTGAGTACCCAATTTGGAGTTATTGCCCTTTTTTTTCGTAAAATTTTCAAAATGTTAATACCTTTTGTCCTTTATTTCAAAAACTATAAGAGATAGATGTTAAGTTTAAACAGCAAACATGTTCAGCATGTCAAGATCAACCTAGCCTACAATTTTAAGGTAAATCTGATTACCCATCTTGAAGTTATTGCCCTTTTTTCATCAAATTTTAAAAATGTTAATACTTTTCATCCTTTATTTCAAAAACTATAAGAGATAGATGTTGAGTGTAAACTGAAAACATGTTCAGCTTGTCAAGATCTACATGCCCTGCAATTTTGAAGTAAATCTGATTACCCGTCTAGGAGTTATTCCCCTTTTTTCATCATTTTTTAGCTCACCTGACCCAAAGGGCCATGTGAGGTATTGCCATCACTTGGCGTCCGTCGTCCGTCCGTTAACTTTTTCATATTTTAATCTTCTCCTCTGAAACAACTTGGCCAAATGGAACCAAACTTGGCAGTAAGCATCTATGTAAGGTCCTCTATAAAGTTTCTCCATTTCGTTCCATTTGGCCTATAAACATGGCCACCAAGAATAATTCTTTTTTCTGATTGGCTAATGTTAAAAAAATCTTCTCCTCTGAAACAGCTTGGCCAAATGGAGCCAAACTTGGCATAGATGGTCCCTGGGTGTGTCCCTTTTAAAATTGTGTCCGACAGCCCCACCCTCCATTCAAGATGGCTGCTGTTTTTTAAGGTAATGATTATCTCCCTTTGAAATTTGCTTCAGTATCATTCTATTGTCAGGTGAGCGATACAGGCTCAGTGGGCTGAGCCTCTAGTTTTGTAATTTACAAAGCCGGGCATGAACCCACGCCATATTGATGATAGGCTTGTATGAGTTGTTAGGTAATCCAACTACCTACAATGTAACTCATTGAGCCACCCGGGCCCTGTCACATACGTTTAACAGGAGTTACATGTAACTTCCCTTAAGGTGGGCAAAAGGATCCCCTTTCATGTAAAGTTCAATGAAAATAGCATACCGGTATATTTTTTGCAATGATCAGTTAAATTTTTTTATGTTGTAACAAACTTTGCTAAAGTTATCATCTTATTCTAATATGCTCATGCTAGACTTTGTACCACTTTGACCGTTTTAAGGGAAACAACTTATATAAAAAAGTCTTTTAAAACTACAGAACACCATAGGACCAAATTTTTTTTAATATGTACCTTTTTTTTGTACATGTACATGTACAGATAAATTTTTTAAAGATTTCAGACTGTGGGGCTAAATTTGATGGTCAGTATTATTATACACAGGATTCTGAGCCTTGTTTAAACAGGTTTCACTGTGTATAATAAATTTGAACATTTTCTATTTGTGTATGTACAGTATTATAGTATTATTGAGTTTATTTATTTACATGCTATATTTTATTTTTCAGGCCTCGAGGAAAGTTTCCAAATGTGGCTACTTATTTGTTGCTCCGGATTATGATTTCAACAATCCTTTAGATAAATCCCGGGTAAGTACATGTATACATGTATAATATGTCCATATCAGAAATAGATATATCTTGGGTAAATTAGGTTAATATCAGCAACTTTAGATAAATGTCTGGGTATTATGTTTATATCATAGAAACAACATGTTCAAAACTAATTGTCAATATTTATAAAGGAATTTCATAACTGAACACATTACAGTTGAAAGGAAATGAAGCATTTTGACAATGAAATGTTTCGTTGAACATCAAATGTATAAGTAAATTTGAATGTACAATAAAAACGTAATAAAATGTCAATTACAATGTACATCAAAATAAATATTTTTTAAATTTTTTTCTCATATATTTAATGGTCTGGGTTAAGAAAATTCATGTAAAATTGAAAATATGTTTTGAATAATTTGATGTAAAGACATATGTTCCTTGTATGCATTTGGTTAGGGATCATTAGGGTTAAAAATTGATGTTAATTGTCACTTTCAGCAATTATTTAGCTATTTTGTGACTACCAAGCTACCAGACTTATTTTGGGAGGAACACCCATGCAGGTATAACAAACTGAAACTGAAACCCCAGCCTTGGGTATACGTAGTTGTCTACAAACCCATAGTCATATCAGTAATGCTTTGCTTGTAATCAGAAGTCAAAAACAAAATGAATTGTCTTAATACAGTGAAAGCTGTCTAAACAGAACCTCCTTGGGACCAGGTTTTGTGATCGGAATAGACAGGCGGTCGGTTTATACAGGTTAAATTAACAAAGATTTCCTACATTAGAACTTTATTTAAAGTTCAGTTTGTGCAGGATTTCGGTTTATTCAGGGTTGGGTTTAGACAGTTTTCACTGTATATACAAACTGCCACCCAGGTCCCTAGTATAAATTTGTTAAAATAAATGTATGCTGTGCAAAAGATAATATTTTTTGATTTTTTGTTTGCTTTAATGAATTAATGTAAAGTAATCAGATTTGTAATTACTGATACATGTATGCAAAAAAAAACCAACAAAAAAACAATGTGATTGATGTAAATGAATAAGAACATGTTGTTTCACTAACAGTGAGCAAAGAAACTTTGGTAATGTCAATGAACACTAACAGTGAGCAAAGAAACTTTGGTAATGTCAATGAATGCTAACAGTGAGCAAAGAAACTTAGGTAATGTCAATGAACTAACAAAATAAACAGTGAGTAAACATACATAAAGATTATCACTTGTAATTCCACTTAATGTTTTCTTGATGTCTTTATTTAGTAAAGTACTATATCATTATTATGTAATTTTTGTGTATTTTCAGAGATGGCAACGTAGATTTTTTCGTCTTTACGATGATGGGGAATTATCATACTGTGTGGATGAAGATGTAAGTTTAAGATTGTAGTAGAAGTCATTTTTCAACATCAGCAGTGTTATTTTTCAAAATAACCTGGCATAAAGGTCCATGTGAACTGTTATCATCACTTTGTATCTATTGTATTTGGACTTCACATATCAGACCAGTTTATATAGTTCAGTATTTATATTGCTGTTGAGAAAGAAACAGATATACTACGATAGTTCCAAAGGTCCTGAATATGCTCTATTGAATATCTGTCAGTATAGTATAACTGCTATTACATTCAGAATATCAGGAATAAATCACGAGTAGCTGATTAATGCAGTGAATTATTGTCATTGTTAACTTACAAGTGATTAATTTTACATATTCGGAATGTAAGGTTTATTACACAGTCATAGATTTTACACTTTGTTTGCGCTAAGAAGATGTTTAAAAAAGAACTTGTTTTTATTGTTGGATGCTTAATAATATTTTCGATTGTGATGTCACACAGTAAAATATACATTAGAGTGAAATATTGGTTTCTTTTTCACTTTAATAGAAATCTCTGTATTTGAAAGACATCTATGTAATAAAACCAATTAATTTTGACATAATATACATGTATAACTAATTTCTGCCTGTATTTTTCTTGAACTTAAATTTGCCTTTGTCCATGTAGAGTTGCATGTAGCCCAAGTTTCAGTCATTGATAAATAACATGCATTTTAAAACTGCTTTTAAATAAATATTTGTAGCACATACAATATACATGTGTATTTTTAATTTCAGCCTGACACTATACCCCAACAGATAGTAGATATGAACAAATGTACAGAAGTTAAAGATGCAGAGAAGTTAACAACTCATACCTGTTCCCTGGCAGTCATTACACCTGATAGGACAACATATATCAAAGCTAATTCTAAGGAAGAAATTATGTGGTAGGTTTAATTATATCCCTCCCCTCCCCCCCAAAAAAAATAAAAAACATCAAAAAATAAAGAAAAAATGAAATACAGTAATGTACACATATTGAAACACTTTTTGTACAGACACAAAAATGAGAAACATCAAATTATCTCCCTTTATTAAATTAGACAAATTTTTAAATCTGCTAATATGGGAAATTATTGATTGAATATTTTAGAAATAAGTTTGGATCTTCTATTAATATTAAGTATATGTACTTCATATACAAATGAAAAGTTTTACATAAAATTCAGTTATTTATCAAAATACTTGTTACTTTTTTATTTCAGGAAATTGAATTGTCTATACTATTATCCCCCCTTTTTTTTGCAATGGTTATTATTTGGATAATATCATTTTCTTATGACACTTTCAGCATTATTTCAATTATATTGTGGCGGTCAGCTGTATTCATCAAGGAAACTGGAAAAACTAGCCACCTGTGGAAGTAAATTACAAACTCTGATACATAATCTGACTAAATTTGTTTCAAATATACCTAGCCATGTGCAGGATTCAAACTCCCAAGTATAAAAGAATAAAAAATAATAGTGTGTTTACTGTTTGTAAGAAAAGCTGTTGAAAAATAGATATGAAGCAAAAACACCATTGTTACATACCGGTATATGTTTGTTATTACAGTAGTCCCGGTTTTATAAAGCCACCCCTTCTGTCCCCCTCTTATAAAGCCACCCCTTCTGCAATGAAAAAAGTGGCCTTATAAGAGGGGGACATTTTAGAAGTATCTTAACATCTCAGTGCATCAGAAATCTGGCTTGATAAGAGGGGTGGCCTCTCATGAGAGGGGCAGGTTAGTAGTCTCTTATGATCAGTGCATCAGAAATCTGGTTTACTGTAATTGTTTTCACCTACATTATATATATATATATATATATTAACATGTTATTTTAGGTGGCATGATGTTCTTATTGTATATCCAAGAAGTCTACAGAAACCTAAGAATAGAAGATTTACTATGCCTATATTTAGTACTAAAGATAAAATACAGGTGAGATTTAGTTTCAGTTTGTCAAACATTTAAATAATGTTATCTCCTTCATGAAATCCTTTTTAAACATCACATGTTTTATATGGGAATATAAAAGTTCTAAGAATTTCCTGGTATACATAAAATGTGATGTATTAAAGCAGACAGAAATCTATTCTTGAATTTCAAACCATATCATTGGGAATTCATTGCTTTTGAGCAAATTTTAAAATTGCTGAAAATATCCAAGATTTTAAAAAAAATTGTAGAATTATGAATAATTTGACGTTTCCTGACATACTGTATCAATTGGACAATATTTTTATTCTCCTTAATTTAGGGGCCACTGTGGTCGTGATCGTATGGTAGTTGGATTTACAACTACCTATGCAATCAGTGCCTATCACCACTAACATTTTGAGTTCCAATCCCGCTCAGGCGAGGTGTACTCGATACACCTAAAGTTTGTCAGTGACTTGCCACAGGTTGGTGGTTTTATCCGGGTACTCTGGTTTCCTCCACCAATAAAACTGACCGCCATGATATAACTGAAATATTGTTGAAAGTGGCATTAAACACCATAAACCTAAAACCTAAACATCCTTAATTTAGCTTTTGAAGTTACTTTGATACTGTTAATCGTTTAAAAAGTAGGAAGATCTGACATGATATTCTCTTTATAAAAATCAATTGCATATAGCATGGCTTATTAACTCTTTATTCAAATCCTAGCATCATAATGAAACAATAAAATATTTCATCATAGTTCAAATAATTTAGGGTCTGTTGTCTTGCCAGAGTTATTTCCCTTGGTAGATGTTAAATCCATGTAGAAAATTTTAAAATTAATATTGCTTGGTACATTATACTTATAATATGTTAAAACTACATTTCTACTTTTATTATAAGACATTGTTTTGCTTGAAGCTTCTTCCTTAAATAATTGGAAATTACACCAATATATTAAATATTAAAAGCTTATTAATAAAAGCTTGTTGATGTATATTGCAAATTTTAAATGATTTTATAATTTCAATCTATTGCATTCATTAATTATGCTAATTATAGATGATGAACATTTTACAGGTAATAATAGGTTTCAAAAGATCATTTAACTTTACACAAACTGCACTTAATAACATGCATTTGTTTTGAACAAGTGGTGTCTCTAATAGAAATTAAAATAATTTTTTCATGTATTGACAAAACATAACTAACAAACTTACACTTTGACACATATTATTAATACCTATCTTTTTTTCAATTATTCATATGTATATATAAGTACAATGTAAAAAAATAAAATGTATTGTGATTCTGGATGCTAGATGGAAGTCATGTGATGTGTATCATATGACACACTCTCCTGTACAGAGAACATAACTGATTCCATAAAACTTAACCTCTGCCACATGTCAAAAAATAGACTCCTCCCCTTAACTGCAGGACTACAAATTCATGTCCTTTGACTGGACTACTTTGTTGTCTGGCTGAAATATTTGTAAGCAAGGGCAGAGTATGAAAGTGTGGCTTATCTCTCATGGCGTCAACCAATGGTGTGGCAGAGGTGGTAATGGTTGACATAGTATATACCCAGAATCCCTTGCTTGGAGAATGCATATGACACTGTACTTAAATTCCAGGGGGTGTCATGGTCGTGAAAGTATGGTAGTTGGTTTAACAACTACCTATGCAATCAGTGCCTATCATCACTAAAATTATGAGTTCAAATCCCACTCATAGCGAGTTGTACTTGATACAACATTATATGATAAAGTTTGTCAGTGACTTGTGGCAGATTGGTGGTTTTTTCTGGGTACTCTGGTTTCCTCCACCAAAAAAAACTGGCCACCACAAAATAACTCCAATATTGTTGAATAACCCCTAATCCCCCTTTATATTCCACCGGAAAGATCTGTTGATTTTCTGCTGTATTCGTTTAGTTTATTACCTTCTGATGATAGAAAAGGACCTTTTTCATTCTGACAGCATTATTAACACAATAACTCCATCCAAAAAATCTTTATTTCATTTCTGATCTAGTATTCCATAAGACCACTTTGCATACATGCACTTGTTTTTGAATGGCTGTAATATGAAAAATCTCCTCAAAAATATTCTTACTTCATTTTGATTGGATAATGTATACAGCCACCATGGGTAATAAAAAAAATATTGTCTGAAATATAAAAAAAATCGGAAATCACTGGGACTATAATAAATAGCTTGTTTGCCGAAATGCGACCTACCAAAAAAGATATCTACTCAAATAAACGCTAGAGAACACAGAAGGGGCAATGAAAAATGCACAATCCAGAGAAACTGGCAACATAGGGTACACAAGACAAAGACAAACAAAACGAAAACACAACACAATATGTGTTGGACACCACATACACAAACAAACACAAATAACGTAAATTAGACAAACAACTGGAGGTAAAAACGAACAGAACATCGTTTTTATGCGGAAATCATTTTTGCTTCAAAAACTAAAGTATTTTCCTGTATATTTCCAATGTATCTTATTCAAAATTGTAGCACATTATAAAAGAAAAAAAAAGAATTTCACATTGGACAGGATTTTGGGTGGCTTGATTCTTTTGAAGCAAAACATGACAGATATGTTAAATGAGTGGTCCTCAGTCAATTACGTTAACAGTCCTCATTATATTTTGATGACAGCCAATATGGTCAGCTGTTTTTTCTCTCAATAATAATTTTAAATTGCACTCTTATTTTGTGTGTTAATATGTGTGATCTGTTAACTAATAAAGAATTTCTCTGTAAATAATAGTAATTCTTGTAGATATTAATTCCTATATTTTGAAATTGATTTTATTTACTCATTATTAACTAGTTTTAGGATGCTATTTTTATGGACTAGACAATGTGATCAAATGATTTAAAAAAAAGTTGATTTACCTAGAGGTGTCAATATAGTAATTTAGAAGTCTTTTTGACAAAATGATAGTTAGTTAGAATTCATTTTTAGTATACACTTGGCGTCCGTCGTCCGTCGTCCGTCGTCTGTTGTCTGTCGTCTGTAAACTTTTCACATTACAAGCTTCTTCTCCGAAACCACTTGGCCGATTGGAACCAAACTTAGCAGGAATGTTCCTTGGATGGTCCTCTACAAAGTTACTGTTTTTCGTTCCAGTCGGATATTCAATATGGCTGCCAGGGCCAATAATATGCTCTGATTGGCTGAAATTTCAAAGATCTTCTTCTCTGAAACTAATGAGCTGACTGAACCCAAACTGTAAATGAATGATCATTGGAATGTCCTTTACCAAGTTTCTGTTTTTTATGCCGATCGGAAATCCAAGATGGCCGCCATCGCAGGACATAGATTAACATTGGACCCTATGGGAAAATGTTCAAATGCCTTCTTTTCAGAAACTACAAATATGATTAAAGCCAAACTGTACATGAATGTTCATTGGACGGTCTTCTACAATCTCAAGGTTTTTTGTTCCGATATGAAATTCAAAATGGCGGCTACGGCAGGACTTAGTTTAACATTGGACCCTATGGGAAAAATGTTTCAAAACGCTTCTTCTCTGAAACCACTTGGATAATTGAAACCAAACTGCCCAGGAATGATCATTGGAAGGTCCTCTACAAGGTGTGTGTTTTTTATGCCGATCGGATATCCAAGATGGCCACCACCGCAGGACATAGATTAGCATTGGACCCTATGGGAAAATGTTCAAATGCCTTCTTCTCAGAAACTACAAATATTATTAAAGCCAAACTGTACATGAATGTTCATTGGATGGTCCTCTACAAATTTTACGTTTTTTGTTCTGATATGAAATTCAAAATGGCGGCTACGGCAGGACTTGTTTAACATTGGACCCTATGGGGAAAATGTTTCAAAACGCTTCTTCTCTGAAACCAAACTGCCCAGGAATGATCATTGGAAGGTCCTCTGTTTTTTATGCCGATCGGAAATCCAAGATGGCTGCCACCACAGGTCATAGTATTAACACAGGACCATATCGGGAAAATACAGAAATATCTTCTTCTCTGAAGCTATTGCACTGATTGAACCTAAACTATGCATCAATCATTGGAAGGTCCTTTACAAACTTTGTGTTTTTTATGTTGATCGTAATTCCAAGATGACTACCACTGCAGGACATAGTTTTTACATAGGACCAATTGGTTTTTTTTATAACCAGGTGAACGATACAGGCTCTTGAGAGCCTCTGGTATTCTATAGTATTTCTTTGCAATTTAGTTTTTTGTTACAATACTAATGTACATTGTTTCTTTGTAATTATTTTTCTGACAGTCACTTGAAATATTTTGAACAAAAATGCAGAAACGATTCATATCATTAGAAAATTATTTTTAAACTTATTTTCTTTTAATGCAGCACATCACAATACATATATTTGCATGTAACTGCAAAAGTATAGAAAGTAGTCTTGTAATGAAACTAATAAAATATATGTCCCATGAATTTTGAACAATTAATGGATAAATAAATAAAAAAATAAGAATATTAATTATTTCTGTTTTAATACCTAGATAAAGCCATTTGACAATTGCCCTCACTTGTTTCCTAGTTTCTGTATCCATGAACTCCTGACACAGGGCATTCACTCATTTTCAAGTAGGAGGTGATAATCCTAAAGTAGAAGGGCAGGAATTTTTCCAGCATTCCTCAGGGTCCGGTTAAAGCACCCTTTCCCAATGAAAAATATTCTAAGATCATGCAAAATTCCCAAAATTTTCATTCTTACCCCCTTATTTTGATTCCCAAAAGATAAACAAGTATGCAAAACAAAGCCATATTTTACTTTCACTTTGACATTTTCATTTCCGAGAACAAAGTAGCCCGGGATAAAATGTGATTAAACAGTAAATTTGCTCTATGACCGGCTGCTATGAAATGCCCTGACTGACAAGTATAGTTGTAGTTTCTTCAAACAATGTATTTGATTGGATTCTTCTACACATAAGAAAAGACATCAAAATGTACATGTATCAGAATGTACAGAAGAAGGGAGACAATCCATTTTTTTTTTATTAACTATTTTGAACTGATTGTTTGAATGGAATTTGACTTATGCTGATATATAAGACCTATTTTTCCTGCATAATTTTTGCCACCATTGTTTTATTTTTAAAATGTTCAAGAAGTTTCACTGGTTCATATTATTCACAGGTTCCCAGTGTGTTTATAGATATCATTCAAGTAAGTAGACATGGGGATCATAGAAATAAGTGAACATGAAAACACAGACAAATGAGGATGTTTTGATAAATTTCTGGCATGTATTTAATTGTTTTTTCAGACCCAGAGTTAAAGGCTACAAATGTATTAAATAAAATATTCCTTTTACAGTGACTGGAAAGAGAAAGACTGTAAATTAGAGTGGGAATATATATATTCATTGTATATATCCACATTTGTCAAGCTTACCTGACAGAGTTGCTCGTCTTTTTATTTTACTCCCCTTATGTCGAATTTCGGATAACTCGAAATTTTGTAACGGTCCCATGAAATTTGAGATAAAGATTCAACTGTATATAAATTGAATTGTATATTTGTTTTCAGCCACTAGAAGTAGCCAGATTGCCAAGCGAGAGTCCAGCAGCTGATACACCTATTACAACAGGGAGGTTTGAAGTGGAGAAAGTCAAACCAAAGGAACAAAGTTTTTCAACTTACCGTGGTGTGAGAAGTTTAAAGCACAAGGGAGATAAGCATTACCAGGAAGGTTTACGTAAGAGCAGTAGTTTACATGACTTGTCATCAGATGACGTAGGACTTGATCTAGCTTCCTCAAGGTATCTCAGTAAATCAGGGGATCGTATAGACAAGATAAATGGTGCCTCCGACCAAGCTGTAGCGGCACTGAGTGACCCTAAAGTTGTAAATAATCATTACTACACGTTACCAGCTAGAAATACCTGGCAATCATTAGCAAATAATAGCAGACAAGCTGCTGCACAACCTTCGCTTACACAGCCACTGGCTCCACCTGGTGGTACCGGAAACACAAAAAAAGGTGGCGAGGAAAGATCAGGAATTACAAGACCAAAGAATACAAATGAGCGAAACAGATTACATCGTGAACGGTCCGGTAGTTTAAAAGATTTCCAATTTTCTCAGTTGTCTCTAGCACCAGAAAAAAGCAGCCGGGCTTCATTGTCGGGTTTGGATCTGTTAGCCCCACATTCAAATGCTGCTGATGGGGGCAGTGATCGAAGCAATGTTAGTAGTGTGTACTCATCAAAAGACAATGAAACAGATGAACTCAAGGTGAGTAATTGTTTCTAACTACACCCAGATCTGCTTTAATGACCACCTCTATTAAGCAATAACTTGTACTATGTAACCTTAATTTTAATTTCTCTTCACAGTGTATTTCATATCAATTAAACCTGTGTTAAGCGACCACCTGTTTTATGTGACCATATTTCACTGTTCCCTTGGAATGTCACATAAGACAGGTTTTATTGTACTTGCAGGTTTTACATTTCCATTCCTTCTACACAGATAATTAGGAATTCCTCTGTTGATGTCCATTTTTGCACAAATATTTTTATGACGAAAATAAATTCAAATTGACATAAAAAATTAATACAAGATTCTTTTTAAGTAAAATACAATTGGCATCAAATTTTGTACATTTGGAGAACTTCACTTTAGGGAAAGTGTCTGATAACACAGTCGGTAACTATGTTACGTATTATATTGTATGGAAGATATTTACCAGAAATATGTTAAATAATATCTACACTTGAGCTTGATCTTCAAAATGTAATTATTATCCCTTCGCCAACGAAGTTGCGAAGGGATATAGTAACGCTACCGTCCTTCCGTCCATCCGTCACATCCTTGTGAACACTCTAGGATCAACATCCTTCAATGGATTTTGACCAAACTTGGTACATATTTAGTCCTTAAGAGAATCTGGAACCCTATTGATTTTCAAGGTCAAAGGTCAAGGTCACCGGGTCAAATTTTTACCGCATAACATCCTTGTGAACACTCTAGAATCAACATTCTTCAATGGATTTTGACTAAACTTGGTTCATACTTAGTCCTTAGGAGAATCTGGAACCCTATTGATTTTCAAGGTCAAAGGTCAAGGTCACTGGGTAAATTTTCAACATGTTGCATCCTTGTGAACACTCTAGAATCAACATCCTTCAATGGATTTTGACCAAACTTGGTACATACATAGTCCTTAGGAGAGTATGGAACCCTAATGATTTTCAAGGTCAAAGGTCAAGGAGTCAAATTTTTACCGCATAACATCCTTGTGAACACTCTAGAATCAACATCCTTCAATGGATTTTGACCAAACTTGGTACAAACTTAGTCCTTAGGAGAGTCTAGAACCCTATTGATTTTCAAGGTCAAAGGTCAAGGGGTCAAATTTTTACTGCATAACATCCTTGTAAACACTCCTTCAATGGATTTTGACCAAACTTGGTACATACTTAGACCTGAAGAGAATCTGGAACCCTATTGATTTTCAAGGTCAAATGTCAAGGTCACAGGGTCTAATTTTTAGGCGAGGGGATACGCCACGCTTTGCGTTGCCCTTGTTCATTTTATTTCATACACAAGGCAAGTCAAACTCAATATAAAAATTGCATTATCTTTTCAACATTTTTATAAGACTTATGAAAATTTGAATACCCCCTTCTGGTATCCTGCTTACTGTATTTATACCATTTTAATGTTATACTATTTGGGAAAGAAACATGGTCAAAGAATCTGGTAAAAGTTAGGATAAATTATGAACAGTGTTCATTTAATGTTCAGTCTTATAATAAGTATCAGAACTTAGATTTTGCATAATAGATAATGAGAAAAATTAATAGAAAATTAATTTGACTAAAAGTAGCTGCGGTCAACATTTTCCATGTAGCACAGTACATGATTGCATCCCCGTCCGAACAAACCGTTTCTTGAATCAAAATGGATGACTTTTTCAGAAAGTCACCATCAAATTAAATATATCATGAATCAGATGGATTTCAATAAACACAATATAGCCATATTCATATTCATACATGACACATGGCAAAAATACTGGGGTGACATACAGCAGCTAGTCAAAAGTGAAAGGTGACTTACATTTCGCTTCTGACCAACAAGAAAACGAAGACAACCGTCTTGATGCGACTTTTTCATCCAAATCACCCAGTGGCTAGCGTGAGCCCTGAGTTCAGTGTAGTTTTAACAAAAGGATTAATCCAAAGGAAACTTTGGATATACATGCTGTCCACCCTGCACCTTTTTTCCTCTGATCTCTTTGTTGCTTTTGATCTGAAAGGCAGATGACTGATGAAAATTGTAATTTCATTCCATTAAACAGAGTGGACAATCATGGATATATATCATATGATACTACTGCTAATGATTTGCATGTAGAAATTTTGTGCTATAAATTCCACAATTTTGATGTTGCCTACATGGCAGAGCTGGCATATACAATGTATATGGATACCTATCTGTCATTCTGCATCATCATCATCACCTGCATCAATATATATATATTTTTAACTGCATTGCCTTCAGAGAGTGTAGGTCTAGGAACTGCTTTCTCTGTCTGTGTGAGGGTATCTAGTTTGTTTAATCTGAAGCTACAACAGTTTTTGTCCCCTGCCCCCGCAAAGAGGAGTGGGGGATATGGAAATGCCGGGTGTCCATCCGTTAGTACGTCCGAGATATGTTGTAAACGCTCTAAAAATTTTATTTGTTGACCAATTGATTTCAAACTTACACACAAGCATTATATTAGGAATCTCTAGCTTAAGTTCGAAATTGGGCAAAATTTTTAAGATGTCTGCCAAAACACATCAAAATTTCAAAGTGCTACCATTTCCACGGAAATTGATATTTAGAAAATTTTCGACCTGAGGAATGCGATTTAAAAATGGCGGCCATTGCAGCCATTATGGTGGCCATTTTGGCAGCTATTTTCAATATGGTCGCCAAAACACATAAACAATTTCGAAGTGCTACAATGCTCCAATTACAAAGAAATTGATATTTAGGGGTTTTTAGAGGAATGTGATCATGACCAATGCGATTTCAAAATAGCGGTCATTTTGGCAGCCATTTTTAAGATGGCCACCAAGATGCGTAAAATTTCGAAGTGCTCCAATTTCAACGAAAATTGATATGTAGGGTTTTTCCCTCATGAGGAATGTGATAGGGACAAAAGCGATTTGAAAATGGTGAGTTATTTACGTTTAATTTTGTAGAATCCAATTAAATTTTAAGGGCATAAAAATAGTGTATGGAGATGAGCACCTGCTGTTTTAAATATTTATATACAATAGCTAGCACAATTAAAATAACAAATGATTTCTAATATAGAACCCATATAAAGGCTTGCTAGAACACAAGCAAAATTCTTGACTGATTATTGATGACACAGCTTCTTTAAAGATTAGTCTATTTCAGTCATAGGAACTAATGAAAGTAATTTATACACAGATCTATGTAAATAGGCAGGGGACATTGGCTATGGCATAGCAATCTTGTTATTCAATGTTATTCAAATTTTGCACAGTTTTTGCATTGAAGATGTGCATCTCATGTATTATGGACAGATTTGAGTAATTTGGAAAAAAATCTGTTTGTGGAACTTTTTTCTCATCCCATGCCTAGAGAGTATATACCGTTAGTTTATGTACAATGTTATCTGTGTTTGCAACAGTTTTCACATTCAGCATTATTGAATCTTTACATAGTGATTGCACACACATTGAAGATGTTCACCTCCTACCTAAATTAGACAGATTTGACTAAATTATGAAAAATAATCCCACTGTTTCCAATGTATATTCAACATAATCCAATATTTGCACAGTGATAGAATCACATTGAAGATATGTACCTCCTATTTTGGACAGATTTTGAGAAAAACAATCTTTGTAAGGGACTAGGTCATTTTGTCATTTGCATTCCTCAGAGCATGCCAATAGTCCTCATATCGATTGAACTCAAATTGAAAATGTGTACCTCCTGAAAAATGACTCCATTCATATGTAAACTATAATCAATCTCCCCAAATCCATGTAATCTGGAACATCAAAAAACCTTAATGTCACCAGATTGGACTGGGTTGGTCTATTGCATCTTGACAGTCCCTGAAAATTGAATTTTCCTTAATGGGGTTAGACCATTACTATATTATTTTCTGTCAAAATGAGCTCAAATTGAATTTCCAGGTGCATGACACTAAGTTATTTAACATATTTTCAGAGCTTTTCCAAAAGATTTACACAGAATAAACTAATTAGGTTTATTTTAATTGATCTAAATGAAACCAAATTGGACTGGGATGGTCTTTAGATGGTCCCTTTTCAAATTTGTGTGTGACTAGACCCATCTTTCATCCAAGATGACTGCAGCTACTAAAGTAGAAATTTAATAAATTGTCCTTGGCTACTTTTCAAGACTTTATTTTGTGGTTAATGTTAGACTGGAATCAGCTGAAATTGAATTTTAACTTGTTTAACATATGTTCCCACTTTTCCTATAAAATTTGGGTGTCAATTTGAAAACCAGGTGATCCTTGGAGCCTCTGGTTTTTATATATATGAATCAGAAATCCAAGATGGACACCACCATAGAAATTTTGTTTAGCATACAACTCAATGGGAAAATCTTGTTTAAATTCCCTTGATATTCTGAAACAACTTGACCATTTAAAGAGTAAATTTTCCTTATTTTTTTTCCAACTAAAGTCATCACCTGTTTGTTTTTATAGCTGTTTATATATCCTTGCGGTATCGGTTTTGGAGCCCTTAAGGGAAAATATAGTAAATTATTTTCTTTCATGGCATTGAAAGAAATATTAAATATTGGAAATATCTCCTTTAAAATGTTTTAACATGAACTTTATCTAGAGCCTTCAAACACTTATGCAAAACTTGTTTATTATTGAGTGCTACGTCACACTTACCTGTGTAGGTGGTATCAATTTCGGAGTGGCTATTCCAATTCACTCCTACAGTATGTAAAATGGATGGAATAGCGCACACTTTGTTCCAAGGTATGATGTGCTGTCTTGCCATATTGTTCAAACGTTTTTTAACAATAAAAAAATAAAAAATCCAAATTAACTTCAGACAATTTTATTTTCTGGCTTTTAACGTATATTTGACATTAATTAAATTTTGTTTTTTATTTTTTTTAATAATTTTTAATTTAAAAAAAATATTTTTTTTTAATTTCAATAGTAGATATCCCTATCTCAAATAAACAGACCAAAAAAAGTTGAAATGAATGACTTTTGAACCATTTCTCATTCCTGTCTAATCTGTAAAATTGTAGAAATGAAGATTTCAGACAATAAGAAATGACACTTACGGCTTTCCATAGATTTTTTGTTTGTTAAGATTTGTCCCCCTTTCCACACTTGAAATGTGTTCAATGGGCAATGACAAAAGGATTAAACAACATCGGAATGACTTGCACTGCAACAATGTGTACTTTTTTAAGGAAATTTGGGGTATAAACAATGGACTTAGGAAATACAGTGATATTCTATAGGTGTTTTATAACGTATAAAATACTTACGTTAACTGAAAGCTGTCAGGACATTGCTTTGTATGGTGAACTGTCAACTGTATCAACAATGTAAACATATGCCTCTGATGTCATACGGGTCACTAGTTCACGAGTAATGAATATCCATATCGGCGGCTCCGAAACTGATACCTGAACGTTACATTTGTAATTTGATAATAGATAGAATGATACAGGTATATGGTAGACAATTAGGTACAGTTACAAAAAGTAACACTAAAGATCACCATATAAAAATTACAATAGATGCAAAAAATATGGAATTATGTAGACTTTGTAGATACTGTACACATACTGGACAGGAAATGACAGAGTAAGAAACAAGTTGAAGATATGAAGTTCATTCTATTAAAATGTGGAATTATGTAGACTTAGTAGTTACTGTACACATACTGGACAGGAAATGACAGAGTAAGAAACAAGTTGAAGATATGAAGTTCATTCTATTAAAATGTCAATGGTTTTTTTTTAAATACAGTCAAACCTGCCTTAATAGGCACCTCTATATTACAAATCACTGTCTATAAAGGACAGTCTCATTTTTTCCATAAATGAATAGTGCATATAATGTTAACCTGTACATAAAGGGCAACTGCTGATAAAGCTCACATTTTCAGATTGCCTTGAGTGGCCTTTATATACAGGTTTGACTGCATTTTTTTTTATGACAGTTAATGGTGTATATGTACCTACTTTGACCTTATATATTTTACGAAGATTTCATTCTAAGGGTAGGCAGTCGATACCCTAGTAACAGGGGCTGTTGTGGTCGAATATGGTAGTTGGATTTACAACTATCTATGCAATCAGTGTCTATCACCACTAAAGTTGTGAGTTCGAACCCTGTTTTGGCGAGGTGTACTCGATACAGCATTATGTGATAAAGTTTTTCAGTGACTTGCGACAGGTCGGTGGTTTTCTCCAGGTCCTCTGGTTTCCTCTACCAATAAAACTGACCGCCACGATATAACTGAAATATTGTTGAAAGCGGCGTTAAACAGCATAAGCTAAACTTAACCATACTAGACAGGAAATGACCATGGCCAAGTAAGAAACAAGTTTCAGTGGTGAAGTTTGTTTATTCTATTAAAATATCAATGTTTTTAAAATATTTTTTTTATGACAGTTAATGATACATACATGTACAGTATGTATATGTACCTATTTTAATTTTATGAACATATCATTCTAAGGGTAGGCAGTCGATACCCTAGTAACAATACTGTAGATGGATAAACCAGCAAGAAACTGATAATAAATAGTAATATACCTGTATGTCATACCCTTAATTAAAACCAAGTTTGTCTAGTTTAAATAAGTTGTTTACAGACAAGATAAGACTAGGATACACAGATGTGTATTGTCACCCATAAATCTTAGGATGTAATCAAATAAAGATAAAAGGTAATAGTATTTACATCTTCAAATAAAATTATATCTGCACTTTACTTAGTGCATACATTTTGAAATCTTTATCAGTTAAAATTGAAAAATGAAGTAATTTTATGGAAAGTAAAATTTTGACAAAGTGTGTCTACTTTAATTTTAATAACATCTTGTTGACAAATGAACACTTTATTAGTCTGTAGATACATCTAGTTTGACAGTAGACCTAAAATAGTTTGGTTGCATTGCATACATGTACATGTAGTGTACAATAGATGCCTATTAAAAATTTGTTTGTCTTCCCCGATTCTTAAATGGGAATGCGATAAGGCAGTGTTTTCGTTCGAAATGACCAAAAAAAGATCACAAGCTGTGTATTGGCTTTGTACAAATAAAATTGAATAGTTTTCTAAATTATCAGAAAATTGTTTTAACAAATCCAGGATAATCCTTTATAACTGCTAAAGAAAAGATGTTTATTTAGTTTTGATTTTATAATGGTGTAGTAATAATAATTTATCAATAGTGATAGGATTAGTTCTTGTTAGGTATTTACACAAGTCACAGAAATCATCCTAAATATTTTGACTTTGGATAAATATAGGAAATAAATGCTATATATTTACTAGTATATCAATTTTTAAAATGTGAAGTATTTTTCTCATACTACTAGAAAAGTAGTTTTTCAAAAACAAAAAGGAAAATTACTTAATACATCAATATTTTTACATAAGGTTTATAAAGGAGTATGTGATTTTAATTTCTGTGAAGTTAATCAAAATTTACTAGAAAAAATCAAGTTTGAGCTTTTTTCTTTCAAAACAAAAAGGAAAATTACTTAATACATCAATATTTTAGGTAAGCTTTATAAAGAAGTGTGTGATTTTAATTTCTGTGAAGTCACTCAAAATTTAAAGGAATATGTAAATTTATGGATGTTTTATATACTTCCACAAGAAGACAGACAGTTATAAATTTTTACGATCTTTGTGTAGTAAGGAAATTATGATTTTGTGACAATGGAAGACACTGATTACTTGTATCTTATAAATCATTTGGATTTGTACGTTGACCTGTATATTTGGAAAAACCGAACAATATGTCAGGTGAGAAGAATGATTTCGTTATTGTTTATAAAAAAAAATCTGATGAAGAACATGTTTATATTGTAGAAATGATTAGTGAAAGATGATGGATCTTCCATTAATTCGTAGATAAGCTTGAACAAGTTTTCTGCAGTTTTATATTTGACCAAGATGATTTTAAGAAAGAAAAATCACACAAATTTGTGACTGAATTTTATTTTATGGTTATGGTTTTGATTAGGGTGTTTAACACCACTTTCAACAATATTTCAGTGATATCGTACTAAATATTTTTAATTTTGCTTCAGAATGAATATTTCGGTTATTTTATATATGGTTATTACAATGTAATTATGACTACTTGGTACATGTGTATATTTTTGCTACATATGTACATCTAAATTTGCAAAATGAATTTGCAATCCTAAGAAGTTTTGTTGTAAAAGAATTGATCAAAGTTCATAATTATGTTTTGAATTGACAAAACTTGAATACATGTACATTTGTCATCCAGTTCAGGTGAAGTTTATCCTGCACTTGTCAAATTTCAATGACTGGATAAATTTTTGTTATATAGGTCACTGGCTGAAATATAGCTTTTCTGGTACCTGAGTCATGTAGAGAGAATGATAAAAAAAAAAGGTAAAAGTATTAGAACACGTGATAGAGGACACCATTGAAAAAGATTAAAACAATGCTTGTTACTGCTCTTTTGAGAAAATTTGGCAGTTTTTGTCTTTTTGACAGCGCAGGATAAATACAATAATATTATACATATATTTATTTATTTGCACTCACTTCAAAATGAGCTAGAAAAAGGGCTTATCAAAAGATGCTTTTCTTCCTGTTTCTTCTCATTTTAGGGAGTTATGCTCAATATTGAAGATCTTACTAAATGTTCCTTTACTTTAATTGGCATCTAAGTGTAAAGTTGGATAATCTCTCATTCCCCCTTACAAGTTGTTTCGGCCTTATGACAGATTTGGCCGTAGTTGATTCGGCCCTAGTTGTTTCGGCCTTACGCAAATCCGGCCTTATATCAAATGGATGTTCCGGCCTTATCATATATTTATGCGGCCTACAGCAAATCCGGCCTTATATCAAATGGAAAAGAATAATTAAAAAATAAAAGTTGTATTTAAATTTAAAATATTATTTAAATATTCATGGATATGATGAATAAAATATTGGAACTTGTAGTGTTTTCACAAGCTTTATATAAGCAATCCCGCCTGAACGTAAAGCTGCCTTCGGAATTCCTCATAACAGATAAATAAGTAAACAACAAATACCTGCCCGGGACAAAAAAACACATGCTATATGGCACCTGATAGACAAATTAATGAATTAATTATTTACTCAAATCATCACAATGTGTCGTTTTATCGTATAGATACACATCATTCTTAACTGAGGCCGCATTAATTAACCAAGGCCGTATCAACTAAGGCCGCATTTGTTTAAGGCCGGATTTTCATAAGGCCGAATAGTTTTCAGGCCGGATCAACTCGAAAGCCTCATTCCCTACTGAATCTTACCACATTATAATTTTTTTTAATATGCATGACTCAGCAAATCATATCATGTTTTGTCAGTTGTGCTTTAAGCTGAATAATTAGTAATTACATAGAGTATGAAATAATTGGAGACCCCCCCCCTCAAAAAAAAAAAGCAAAAAAAAAATTCCCTCAAAAGGGTTATAATTTTAGGATAAGTGTCCTTCAAAGGGAAAAGATTGGCATCACTTGTACTATTGTTTTGCTCATAAATTAAGACTCGTGTACATGTAATCTTGAAGATTGAATAAGGCCTAAAAGAAAAATATGTGTGTTTCAGGTTTCCTGATCCACTGATCCTAATATTTTTATTGAGGAAAAAAGAATGCATCCAAAAACAACTGCAATTTCTGAAACCAAAACATGTTTTCTCTTACCTTATTTTGATGTCACTTCACTTATTCTGGTTTCTGTCATTTGAACAAATTGGATTAAAAAAAATATATATCCTGACATTCCTATCCCATTGTTTTTTGGACATGGAACCGAAATACACATATTTTAGCTTGATAAAGGGAAAAATTGAATCCTATACAAAGGAATAATATAAAAGAATGGAACTAGAATTTTTACTTTATGATGTACAATGTATGCACTTTCATATCTAATGAGAGATTTGAATGGAATTGAAATTTATGGCTGTCAAATTGATTGAGTGGTGTCTGTCTGCCTCAGGCACAAAACACAGGGGTAGAAAACATTATAGAATGAATGACACATTGACAACATGATTTCTACTCCAATTACATCAAATTAGGGGAAATAAAAAGAAAGAGAAAAACATTAGATATACCCATACTGTTTAAAATGTCAATTTCACCATTAATTGGTTCTGTTCACTTTCATCATGTACTTAGTGGGGCGTAATAATAATAACAAGGTTATTAAGGATGAAATACAAGGATTTTACTTACAGAAACTGCTCTCCTTTTAAGATCAGACACAAAGATAACTCAGTACATTGTAATTGGAAGTTATGCAACAACAAGAACATATCACAGCTACATTAGATTAATTGCAGACAAATTTGTGAATTTTCATTTTTTAGCCAAAATAAGGAAGATTGATGCTATGCATAAAAGTACCGTAGTGAAGCATACATTTTTTAAGGAATTGATATAGATAGGAGGAGATAATAGTACACACCTGTGTGACATACATGTATCAAATTCTAAAATATTCTACATTTTGTGGGCTGACCTGAGTTAAGGATTGTTGATATGTTTTTATTTACATAAATTACAAATGTGACTGACATCTTTATATTTAATGTGATTTCATCAGGATTGTTTTTAAACTGAGGATTTTAATGTACAAGAAATAATCCAGTGTATTATATTGTATACTGGTGTGGATTTGTCATTTACATTTTTTTCATTTTGAAGAATCTAAAATATGTCATGAGCAGATTTCTTATTGGATATGCCAGTTCTGTATAACGGAGGATGAGGTACTTTTTTTTTCTTTTTTTTTAAGAATCCAAAATTTGAGTGGATTTTTTATTGGACATGTCATTTCTTTATAAGAGAGGTACATTTTATTTCTTTTTAAAGTACATGTATATAATATATGAGCAGATGTCTTATATTTGTTGGAAAGAGAATTATTATAATTTTCTACATACTTTATATAATTCTTCCATGTTTTTTTTTCTCACAATTGTAGAACAATAGAGTGAATAATTAGGTTAATAACTATGTGTTTGTGGGGCTGTTATGATCATATGGTAGTTGGATTTACAACTACATGTGCAATCAATGCCTATCACCACTAAAGTTGTGAATTCGAACCCTATTCATGGTGAGGTGTACTCGATACAACATTATGTGATAAAGTTTGTTAGTGACTTGCGACAGGTCGGTAGTTTTCTTAGGGGCTCCTGTTTCCTCCACCGATAAAACTGACCACCACAATATAACTGAAATATTGTTGAAAGTGACGTTATACACCACAAACCAACCAACCATATGTTGGTACATGTATAATTGACCCTTTAATTTACCACTACACACCTGTACTGTAAACTTGCATTTTAGAACAATACTGTAGGATAATTGAGTCAGTATTTTATACAAAGACTGATTGGACAATGTATCTGATGAATTTTTTAAAGTATAGTCAGATTCTTCAGTAGGCCTTAGGCATCTTTTGTTGAAAATAATGGTTCACCATCTCTTGTTATGGTCCTGATATTATGGTAGTTGGATCTATAGCTACATGTGCAATCAGTGCCTATCACCACTAAAGTTGTGAGTTTGAACCCTGTTCATGGCGAGGTGTACTCGATACAACATTATCTGATAAAGTTTGCCAGTGACTTGCAGCATGTCTGTGGTTTTTAGCTCACCTTGCCAAATGCAATGTGAGCTTTTGCCATCACTTGGCGTCAGTCGTCCGTTAACTTTTCACATTTTAATCTTTTCCTCTGAAACCCCTCAGCCAATTGAACTGAAACTTGGTAGGAAGCATCTATGGAAGATCCTTTATAAAGATTGCTCATTTTGTCCCGATCCATTAACAAACATGGCCACCACAGGCAATTCTTGTTTCTGATTGGCCGATTTAAAAAAAATCTTCTCCTCTGAAACTGCTTGGCCAAATGAAACGAAACTTGGTAGGAAGCATCCTTGGAAGGTCCTCTATATAAAGATTGCTCATTTCGTCCCAATCAGTTAACAAACATGGCCACCACAGGCCATTCTTGTTTCTGATTGGTTGATTTCTAAAAAATCCTCTCCTCTGAAACCGCTTTGTCAAATGAACCGAAACTTGGTAGGAAGCATCTATGGAAGGTTTTCTATAAAGATTGCTCATTTTGTCCCGATCCATTAACAAACATGGCCACCACAGGCAATTCTTGTTTCTGATTGGTCGATTTCTAAAAATCTTCTACTCTGAAACAACTTGGCCAAATGGACCGAAACATGGTAGGAAGCATCTATGGAAGGTCCTCTATGGGAATTGCTCATTCCGTTTTGATCCGTTAATAAACATGGCCGTCATAGGCAATTCTTGTTTCTTATTGGTTGATTTCTAAAACAGCTTTTCCTCTGAAACTGCTTGGCCAAATGATGTGAAACTTGGTAAGAAGCATCTATGGAAGGTCCTCTATAGAATTTGCTCATTTCGTTTTGATCCATTAACAAACAGGCAATTCTTGTTGTAGATTGGCCGATTTCTAAAAATATTTATCTCCGAAACTGCTTTGCCAAAATGAACCGAAATTTGGTGGGAAGCACCTATGGAAGGTTCTGTATTAAGTTTCCTCAGAGCAGAATGAAAGGTGAGCGACACAGGCTCAGTGCTGAGTCTCTAGTTTTTATGTTTAAATTAAACAAATCATTTACCCGTCTAGTCACACACATTGTGGATACATAAGTTAGTAGACTTTCAGGAAAAGTAAATATCCCGCATGCGCTTTGTTGTCTGACATCATAACTTGCATGTTTTAGCAACTTCAGGATTTCCCTAGTACGCTAACCTGCAATACGAATCTGGTCGTTTCTAGCAGGGTCAGATTTTTTCTTTATTACCTATATGTTTTACAAAATGGTGCATTTTTCTTATTCCCTAATTCTTGCAAGTTACACCGGCCTGAATATATTTGACCCCAAGCTGCAATCCCAAACCCAAGCGTCATCTGGCTTCTCCATTTTCTGGTAAACAAAGTCATGTGACTTTCTTGGAGATTCCCAGTCAAAATAAAAAATCTATGAAACACAATGAGTGCCATATTCTTATTGTTTTTGAAGTTTTTAAGCAATGTTCATCAAAAAAGAAAATAAAATTTGTACGTTGATTTCATGTGCACAAGTATAATTATGTCTCCCCTTCGAACGAAGGGAGACATATTGTTTTAGTGTGATTTTTTCTTCCGCTTCCGCTTCTTCTCAGTGAAGCTTGTCCGGACCATAACCTTTTTGTCTTTCCAGATAGATCAATTATATTTGGTATGTGGGTGCATGACCATAAGGCGGTGTGTCGCATACTGTAATGACCTTCATGGGACTTTGACCTTTGACCTGAATGGCAAATAATTGTTTTTTAAATAGTATTTTCTTGTCCGGGCCATAACATTTTTGTCTTTCGAGATAGGTCAATGATATTTGGTTTGTGGGTGCATGACCATAAGGCGGTGTGTCGCGTATCATAATTACCTTCATGGGACCTTGACCTTTGACCTCAAGGTCAAATAATTGTTTTTTATATAGTATCATTCAACTCATAATGTGTAACTTATTGTTGTACAGATGGCCGCATTAAGGGGAGACATAAGTTTTAGGTATCTAAAACAGTTCTTACTAGTTCAAAATATGAATTGAAACACTATCTTGAATAGAGATAGGGAAGTGTATGATATTAAATTATACAATTATTATAGTTTAAAAAAAATGCAATGCATTATACATGTATGTGTATTTCATTTATATCTTGCAGGTATCATTTAAAACAATATAATCAGTTAAAATGAATGTGAAAAGCTTAAAGAATATACTGATAGTAAATCATAATTTTGTGGTCAACATTGGGCTTCCATACTGCTACTTACCTTAAGTTATTTTTAGAACAAATTATTTCCATGAAATTTTGTGACCTACTTCACATGTTCTGCTGATTTGTAATTTGTATGCACAAAAACAAAGGTCACAACTAGTAGTACTAGTGAATGACAAAGCTCTTATAATCAAAACAACTTTATTATTTTAATGAAGTTTAATAGAAACAATGTAGGCATTGAAGAGAATTTCCAGGTTTCTAGTTTTACCGCATTCAGGCCTAGGTTGAATAATCTTATGTCTACGAACATGTGTGACACTACCGTTATAATTCAATCTGTCTGTCCGTTTCCTTGTCATGAAATAACCAGGGACGATCCTACATCCAGCTTGTTTGAAATTTACAAGTCCTTTTTAGCTCACCTTGCCAAAGGCAACGTGAGCTTTTGCCATCACTTGGCGTTTATCATCCGTCGTCTGTCGTTCGTTAACTTTCCACATTTTAATCTTCTCCTCTGAAACCCCTCAGCCAAATGAACTGAAACTTGGTAGGAAACATCTATGGAAGGTCCTCTATAAAGATTGCTCATTTCGTCCCGATCCATTAACAGACATGGCCGCCACAGGCAATTCTTGTTTCTGATTGGTTGATTTCTAAAAATTCTTTTCCTCTGTTAAAAGAAAGATAACTCTTGCCTAAACTGTTAAAATAAAGATAACTTGCCATTATCTCCCTTAGAAATTAACTAATGCTGATATAGTGTAACATGTTTATTCTATACATTAGAAGTAGGTATTCACATTATAATATTCTTTTTAGCAAACCCTGTTAAAGGCAATATGAGCTTTTGCCATCACTTGGTGTCCGTCGTCTGTCATCCGTTTACTTTTCACATTTTAATCTTCTCCTCTGAAAACACTCAGCCAAATGAACTGAAACTTGGTAGGAAGCATCTATGGAAGGTCCTCTCTAAAGAGTGCACATTTTATTATGATCCATTACCAAACATGGCAGTCACAGGCAATTCTTGTTTCTGATTGGCCGATTTTTTTAAATCTTCTCCTCTGAAACTCCTTGGCCAAATGAACCGAAACTTGGTAGGAAGCATCTATGAAATGTTCTCTATGAAGATTGCTCATTTCGTCCCGATCGTTAACAAACATTGCTACCACCGAAACTTGGTAGGAATCATCTATGGAATGTCCTCTATGAAGCTTGCTCATTTTGTCCCGATCGGTTAGCAAACATGGCTACCACATGCAATTCTTATTTCTGATTGGTTGATTTCTTAAAAATCTTCTCCTTTGAAACTGCTTAGCCATATGAACCGAAACTTGGTAGGAAGCATCTACATGTATGGAAGGTTCTGTATTAAGTTTCCTCAAAGCAGAATGAAAGGTGAGCGACACAGGCTCAGCCCACTGAGCCTCTAGTTTCTGGATAATCCGGTTTCCTCCACCAATAAAACTGACTGCCATGATATAACTGAAATATTGTTGAAAGTGGCATTAAATACCATAACCCTAACCCCTCTTCATAAAGTAATACAATAGTAAAATATGATGCAGAGATTCCCAACATCATTCTTTATGTTTGAACTTTTGTTCAATGAGATGAAAAGACAAGTGAAGTCAGTTAATGAACTTATAAATCTTTAGAGGCATCACTTAAAAGGAAACATTTATAATGTAACTTGAATACCCTTAGAAAAACAGTGGTTTAATATTTGATTTAATTAAGTGTGAAAAAAGAGCTCCTGTTTAGACCATTTCTATGTGATATCCAATATTCATTAATTATTTAAAATGTTTCATTTAGTAAACAACATATTTGATTACTTGCGGAAACACCACCATCAAATGAAAACGTGTTATCTGAAAACGGAGCATGATATTGATGTTAGATAAATGCATTTATGGAGAGAGATTTTATTGATTTTGCTCTGATTATTAGAAGATGCATTTAAAAGACCATTAATTATCTGGGACCATTTTTCGATTTATTGGTGGATATGGAAAAAATTTCAAGATAGGATCTTTTATTTTTTTCACAGATGGCTAAATCGAGTGAGTTACAGGCTGCAGGAAGGAGCCAGTCAGCATCAGTACTTCATCCCAGTAATAACCAAACAGGAGTAGCAACCAGATATGAGGTAAGCAGACATACTCCAATCCTCAGTAGATCCTCCCTAGTACATGTAGATATGGATTTAATTTCTAGCAGTTGTGTAAGAATTTTAATTATTTTGTATGCCAAAAAATTTCTATTTCTTTAAAAAACAAAAAAAAAAAGCAACAAAAAGCAACAAAAAAATAAAACCTGCAATTTTGTTTTAAACAATGAAAGCACTTGTTTACACCCCTAAGTACGAGTTTGGTTGCATGCATAGGTTGGGTTGTGTATTTTAAAAACAGTGTTCCAAGTTCATATATAGGAATTAAAGAATCTAATATGATTGAATATCTACAGAAAGTCGAAGGTCACTTTAAATGTAATAGATTGTGAATGATTATATTTGACACCTTAAGGTTATTAGAGAAGGGGGGTCTCCGTCAAACTTCCTTACATGTAGCATGAGAACAGAAATTATATCATTTTAATGCACTGGTTGTTTTGTTTGCTGTAACTACATGTACATACACCTGTAATAGAGATGTTTCTGAGAGAAAAAAAACAAATCCATATTGCTATGTTGATAACCTAATGCTATTTAATTATTCAAGGTCAAAGTTTTATCTACACAATAAAGAACTTTCCTTTCATGTTTATCAGACATAAACAATAAGTTTTATCAAAGTAACCTGATTAAGGAAGGTTAACTTGAATTTTATCAACAACAGATTTACATCAGAATTTAAACAATGTTGAAAAAGGTATACAAATGTATACATGTATATATGCCAAAATCTTTACAAAATGTGAGTATTAAATGGAAATGTCCTTTTTCCTTTTTAAGTGTAATGTAATACAATTTATTTTTAAGGTGATGTCCAGTTATAGGATCAAATATTTTTATGGCAGATCTGTTGTTACTCATGCATATAATTTTATTTTGGATTACTTTTTATTATTTAGAAATGTGAAAAAAGTTAATACATTAATAAATTAATGATATTCCGTTTATCATACATAAGTTTCTGGATTGGCGACAGTTCATTTTTTTCTTTTCTCTGTTTTTTATAAGCTATTTTTAATTTGCAGGACCTGATGTATATGAAGAAAGGATGGTTGATAAAACAATTAACATCAGAAAGAGACTGGAAGAAACACTGGTTTGTTTTAACTGGAAATTCTTTACGATATTATAAAGATGCTAAAGCTGAGGAGACCAACACGCTAGATGGTAGAATAGATCTGTCAACATGCTATGACATTGTAGAAGTTAGCATCGGCAGAAATTATGGTTTCCGTATTAAGGCAAGATACAATATTTTTATTAATTTCTTGAGTATCTATTGAGATTCATATTATGGTCAAAATTTTCTATATTTTCCATTTGGCAGCCATGTGGATTTACAACTACATGTACTTCTGCAATCAGTGCCTATCACCACGAAAGTTGTCAGTTCGAATCCCGCTCATGGCGAAATGTACTTGATACAACATTATGTGATGAATTTTGTCAGTGACTTGTGCTAGGTGGGTGGTTTTCTCTGGGTACTACGGTTTCCTCCACCAATAAAATTGACAGCCACAATATAACTGAAATATTGTTGAAAGTGGCGTTAAACACAAAAACCCTATATTTGTCATTTTGACAAAAAGAATTTGATAAATAAGATTTATGACAATTTAATTTTAAGTTGACTAAATTTGAAATACATCAATATTAGAATTGTCATGTACAGTATTTCATAGGTATAGATATCTGATGTATGACAATTTTTCTAATCAATTAAATAAATATCATGTGGCTGAAAAAGTAATCACTGGTACTTCAAAATATTGACCTCTTTCGAGTTCGACCAATGAGGATGTATAGCTATATACCGATATATAGAAAAAGGTTAACTATGGATAAATGTGTGAAATGTTACATATAATATTGAAGTACATTGTAGGAACATGTCATTTTTTAAATAAAAATACAGTCCTCGAAATGAAAATTTGAATTTACTTGTCCAAATCATATTCTTGAATTTATTTTCATATGTATAATTCTGAATAAAAATTGAAATATTTACTGGTTTGAACAAAGTTTTACTGGTCTTGGGCTGGAGGGACGGTGCTCATTGTGAGAACTGTTAAAAAATATTCAGTTTCATATTTAGTGTGTCAAAGTAACAGAATACATACGAAAATAAATGTTTAAGGAATGTTAAACAAAAATTTTGTAAACACAAATTGAAAAGTTTTAACAGTAATGGTTGACATTACAGACCACAATACCTCAAACCAAAATTATATGAAATGAATTCAAAAGATTTGTAAGATTCTGTTTTTAGCTCACCTTGCCAAAGGCAATGTGAGCTTTTGTCATCACTTGGCATCCATAGTCCATCGTCTGTTGTCTGTCGTGTTTCGTCCGTTAACTTTTCACATTTTAATCTTCTCCTCTGAAACCCCTCAGCCATATGAACTGAAACTTGGTAGGAAGCATCTATGGAAGGTCCTCTATAAAGATTGCCCATTTTGTCCCGATCCATTAACAAACATGGCCACCACAGGCAATTCTTGTTTCTGATTGGCCTATTTTTAGTTCACCTGGACCACCAAAGGTCCAGGTGAACTATTGCCATCACTTGGCATCCGTCGTCTGTCGTCTGTAAACTTTTCACATTTTAAGCTTCTTCTCCGAAACCACTGGGCCGATTGGAACCAAACATAGCAGGAATGTTCCTTGGATGGTCCTCTACAAAGTTACTGTTTTTCGTTCCAGTCGGATATTCAATATGGCTGCCAAGGCCAATAATATGCTCTGATTGGCTGAAATTTCAAAGATCTTCTTCTCTGAAACTAATTAACTGACTGAACCTAAACTGTACATGAATGATCATTGGAATGTCCTTTACCAAGTTACTGTTTTTTATGCCGATCGGAAATCCAAGATGGCCGCCATCGCAGGACATAGATTAACATTGGACCCTATGGGAAAATATTCAAATGCCTTCTACTCAGAAACTACAAATATTATTAAAGCCAAACTGTACATGAATGTTCATTGGATGGTCCTCTACAAACTTTACGTTTTTTGTTCTGATATGAAATTCAAAATGGTGGCTACGGCAGGACCTAGTTTAACATTGGACCCTATGGGAATAATGTTTCAAAATGCTTCTTCTCTGAAACCACTTGGACAGTTGAAACCAAACTGCCCAGGAATGATCATTGGAAGGTCCTCTACAAAGTTTTTGTTTTTTATGCCGATCGGAAATCCAAGATGGCCGCCACCGCAGGACATAGATTAACATTGGACCCTATGGGAAAATATTCAAATGCCTTCTTCTCAGAAACTACAAATATGATTAAAGCCAAACTGTACATGAATGTTCATTGGATGGTCCTCTACAATCTTAAGGTTTTTTGTTCCGATATGAAATTCAAAATGGCGGCTACGGCAGGACTTAGTTTAACATTGGACCCTATGGGAAAAATGTTTCAAAATGCTTCTTCTCTGAAACCACTTGGACAGTTGAAACCAAACTGCCCAGGAATGATCATTGGAAGGTCCTCTACAAAGTTTCTGTTTTTTATGCCGATCGGAAATCCAAGATGGCCGCCACCGCAGGACATAGATTAACATTGGACCCTATGGGAAAATATTCAAATGCCTTCTTCTCAGAAACTACAAATATGATTAAAGCCAAACTGTACATGAATGTTCATTGGATGGTCCTCTACAATCTTAAGGTTTTTTGTTCCGATATGAAATTCAAAATGGCGGCTACGGTAGGACTTAGTTTAACATTGGACCCTATGGGAAAAATGTTTCAAAATGCTTCTTCTCTGAAACCACTTGGACAGTTGAAACCAAACTGCCCAGGAATGATCATTGGAAGGTCCTCTACAAAGTTTCTATTTTTATGCCGATCGGAAATCCAAGATGGCTGCCACCGCAGGACATAGATTAACATTGGACCCTATGGGAAAATATTCAAATGCCTTCTTCTCAGAAACTACAAATATGATTAAAGCCAAACTGTACATGAATGTTCATTGGATGGTCCTCTACAATCTTAAGGTTTTTTGTTCCGATATGAAATTCAAAATGGCGGCTACGGCAGGACTTAGTTTAACATTGGACCCTATGGGAAAAATGTTTCAAAATGCTTCTTCTCTGAAACCACTTGGACAGTTGAAACCAAACTGCCCAGGAATGATCATTGGAAGGTCCTCTACAAAGTTTCTGTTTTTTATGCCGATCGGAAATCCAAGATGGCTGCCACCGCAGGACATAGATTAACATTGGACCCTATGGGAAAATATTCAAATGCCTTCTTCTCAGAAACTACAAATATGATTAAAGCCAAACTGTACATGAATGTTCATTGGATGGTCCTCTACAAACTTTACGTTTTTTGTTCTGATATGAAATTCAAAATGGTGGCTACGGCAGGACCTAGTTTAACATTGGACCCTATGGGGAAAATGTTTCAAAATGCTTCTTCTCTGAAACCACTAGGACAGTTGAAACCAAACTGCCCAGGAATGATCATTGGAAGGTCCTCTACAAATTTTATGTTTTTTATGCCGATCGGAAATCCAAGATGGCTGCCACCGCAATACATAGATTAACATTGGACCCTATGGGAAAATGTTCAAATGCCTTCTTCTCAGAAACTACAAATATTATTAAAGCCAAACTGTACATGAATGTTCATTGGATGGTCCTCTACAAACTTTACGTTTTTTGTTCCGATATGAAATTCAAAATGGCGGCTACGGCAGAACTTAGTTTAACATTGGACCCTATGGGAAAAATGTTTCAAAACGCTTCTTCTCTGAAACCATTTGGACAATTGAAACCAAACTGCCCAGGAATGATCATTGGAAGGTCCTCTACAAAGTTTCTGTTTTTTTATGCCGATCGAAAATTCAAGATGGCCGCCACCGCAGGACATAGATTAACATTGGACCCTATGGGAAAATGTTCAAATGCCTTCTTCTCAGAAACTACAAATATGATTAAAGCCAAACTGTACATGAATGTTCATTGAATGGTCCTCTACAAACTTTACGTTTTTTATTCCGATATGAAATTCAAAATGGCGGCTACGGCAGGACTTAGTTTAACATTGGACCCTATGGGAAAAATGTTTCAAAACGCTTCTTCTCTGAAACCACTTGGATAATTGAAACCAAACTGCCCAGGAATGATCATTGGAAGGTCCTCTACAAGGTGTGTGTTTTTTATGCCAATCGGAAATCCAAGATGGCCACCACCGCAATACATAGATTAACATTGGACCCTATGGGAAAATGTTCAAATGCCTTCTACTCAGAAACTACAAATATGATTAAAGCCAAACTGTACATGAATGTTCATTGGATGGTCCTCTACAAACTTTACGTTTTTTGTTCTGATATGAAATTCAAAATGGCGGCTACAGCAGGACTTAGTTTAACATTGGACCCTATGGGAAAAATGTTTCAAAACGCTTCTTCTCTGAAACCACTTGGACAGTTCAAACCAAACTGCCCAGGAATGATCATTGGAAGGTCCTCTACAAATTTCTGTTTTTTATGCCGATCGGAAATCCAAGATGGCTGCCACCACAGGTCATAGTATTAACACAGGGGAAAATACAGAAATATATTCTTCTCTGAAGCTATTGCACTGATTGAACCTAAATTGTGCATCAATCATTGGAAGGTCCTTTACAAACTTTGTGTTTTTTATGTTGATCGTAATTCCAAGATGACTACCACTGCAGGACATAGTTTTTACATAGGACCAATTGGTTTTTTTTATAACCAGGTGAACGATACAGGCTCTTGAGAGCCTCTGGCTTTAAATCTTCACCTCTGAAACCGTTTAGCCAAATGAAATGAAACTATGGAAGGTCCTCTATAAAGATTGCTAATTTCATCCCGATCCATTAACAAACATGGCCGCCACAGGCAATTTATGTTTATGATTGCATGCTTTCTAAAAAAATCTTTTTTTTTTGTGGAAAGGGAGATAACCTATTTAAATATAGATACTATGAATTGAATTACAGATAAATATGCCTCTAGAACCCTCAGCCAAATGAACTGAAACTTGGTAGGAAGCATTTATGGAAGGCCCTCTATAAAGATTGCTCATTTCGTCCCGATCCGTTAACGAATATGGCCGCCACAGGTGATGCTTGTTTCTGATTGGCTGATTTAAAAAATTCTTCTCTTCTGAAACTGCTTGGCTAAATGAACCGAAACTTGGTAGGAAACATCTATGGGCGGTGCTCTATAAAGAGTGCTCATTTCGTTCTGATCCATTAACAAACATGACCGCCACAGGCAATTCTTATTTCTGATTGGTCGATTTCTAAAAATCTTCTCCTCTGAAACCGCTTGACCAAATGATCCGAAACTTAGTAGGAAGCATCTATGGAAGTTCCTCTATAGAGATTGCTCATTCCGTCCCAATTCAATAACAAACGTGGCCACCACAGGCGATTCTTGTTTTTGATTGGCTGATTTTAAAAATTCTTCTCCTCTGAAACCACATGGCCAAATGAGCCGAAACTTGGTAGGAAGCATCTATGGAAGGTCCTCTATAAAGATTGCTCATTCTGTCCCAATCCATTAACAAACATGGCCACCACAGGTGATTCTTGTTTCTGATTGGTCTATTTCTAAAAATCTTCTCCTCTGAAACCGCATGGCCAAATGATCCGAAACTTGGTAGGAAGCATCTATGGAAAGTCCTCTTATAAAGATTGCTCATTTTGTCCCAATCTGTTAACAAACATGGCCACCACAGACAATTCTTTTTTCTGATTGGTCAATTTCTAAAAATCTTCTTCTCTGACACAGCTTGGCCAAATTGATTGAAATTTAGTAGGAAACATCTATGGAAAGTCCTCTATGGGAATTGCTCATTCCGTTTTGATCCGTTAACAAACATGGCCGTCATAGACAATTCTTGTTTCTTATTGTTCGATTTCTAAAACAGCTTTTCCTCTGAAACCGCTTGGCCAAATGATATGAAACTTGGTAAGAAGCATCTATGGAAGGTCCTCTATAGAGATTGCTCATTTCGTTTTGATCCATTAACAAACATGGCTGCCACAGGCAATTCTTGTTGTAGAATGGTCGCTTTCTAAAAATCTTCTTCTCTGAAACTGCTTTGCCAAAACGAACCGAAATTTGGTGGGAAGCACCTATAGGCTATGGAAGGTTCTGTATTAAGTTTTCTCAGAGCAGAATGAAAGGTGAGCGACACAGGCTCAGTGCTCAGTGTTCACCCTCTAGTTTAATAATGAAGTTCATTAAACAACATAAATTTGGTCTTTGTATTTTTTTCAGTTACCTCCCCTTTTTGGGAAAAAATTAACTTGCAAATTGTTTTACAATTTTTCTCCATTTTTAGCTCACCTTGCCAAAGGCAATGTGAGCTTTTGCCATCACTTGGCGTCCGTCGTCTGTCGTCCATTAACTTTTCACATTTTAATCTTCTCCTCTGAAACCCTTCAGCCAAATGAAGTGAAACTTGGTAGGAACCATCTATGGAAGGTCCTCTCTAAAGTTTGCTAATTTTGTCTCGATCTATTAACAAACATGGCCGCCATAGGCAATTCTTGTTTCTGATTAGCCGATTTTTAGCTCACCTGGCCATAGGCCATGTGAGCTTTTGTCATGGGTAAGTGTCCGTCGTCCGTCCGTCCGTCCGTTAGCTTTTCACATTTAAATCTTCTTCTCTGAAACCGCTGAACAGAAATCAGCCAAACTTGCCAGAAATGTTCACTGGATGGTCCTCTACCAGATTTGTGTTTTTGGTGCTGATTTGAAATCCAACATGGCTGCCAGGGTCCATAATGTGTTCTCATTGGCTGAAATTTTAAAAATCTTCTCGTCAGAAACCACTAAGTCAATTGAATTGTGACTTTGCAGGAATGATCATTGGGTGGTCCTGTACTAAAATTGTGAATCGTTTGCCGATCGGAAATTCAAGATGGCCACCATGACTCGACTTAGTTTAACATTGGACCCTATGGGAATTTCACATTTTCATCTTTTTTTCTGAAACCACAAAACAGATTTGAACCAAACTTGGCAGAAATGTTCATTGGATGGTCATATACAAGATTTTTGTTTTTGGCGCTGATCGGAAATCCAACATGGCTGCCAGGGCCCATAATGTGTTCTGATTGGTCGAAATTTTAAAAATCTTCTTGTTAGAATCCACTAAGCCAATTGAATTGTGACTTTGCAGGAATGATCATTGGGTGGTCCTGTACTAAACTTGTGAATCGTTTGCCGATCGGAAATTCAAGATGGCCGCCATGACTCGACTTAGTTTAACATTGGACCCTATGGGAATTTCACATTTTCATCTTTTTTTCTGAAACCACAAAACAGATTTGAATCAAACTTGGCAGAAATGTTCATTGGATGGTCATATACAAGATTTTTGTTTTTGGCACTGATCGGAAATCCAACATGGCTGCCAGGGCCCATAATGTGTTCTCATTGGCTGAAATTTTAAAAATCTTCTTGTCAGAAACCACTAAGTCAATTGAATTGTGACTTTGCAGGAATGATCATTGGGTGGTCCTGTACTAAAATTGTGAATCGTTTGCCGATCGGAAATTCAAGATGGCCGCCATGACTCGACTTAGTTTAACATTGGACCCTATGGGAATTTCACATTTTCATCTTTTTTTCTGAAACCACAAAAAGATTTGAACCAAACTTGGCAGAAATGTTCATTGGATGGTCATATACAAGATTTTTGTTTTTGGCGCTGATCGGAAATCTAACATGGCTGCCAGGGCCCATAATGTGTTCTGATTGGTCGAAATTTAAAAAATCTTCTTGTTAGAAACCACTAAGCCAATTGAATTGTGACTTTGCAGGAATGATCATTGGGTGGTCCTGTACTAAACTTGTGAATCGTTTGCTGATCGGAAATTCAAGATGGCCGCCATGACTCGACTTAGTTTAACATTGGACCCTATGGGAATTTCACATTTTCATCTTTTTTTCTGAAACCACAAAACAGATTTGAATCAAACTTGGCAGAAATGTTCATTGGATGGTCATATACAAGATTTTTGTTTTTGGCACTGATCGGAAATCCAACATGGCTGCCAGGGCCCATAATGTGTTCTCATTGGCTGAAATTTTAAAAATCTTCTTGTCAGAAACCACTAAGTCAATTGAATTGTGACTTTGCAGGAATGATCATTGGGTGGTCCTGTACTAAAATTGTGAATCGTTTGCCGATCGGAAATTCAAGATGGCCGCCATGACTCGACTTAGTTTAACATTGGACCCTATGGGAATTTCACATTTTCATCTTTTTTTCTGAAACCACAAAAAGATTTGAACCAAACTTGGCAGAAATGTTCATTGGATGGTCATATACAAGATTTTTGTTTTTGGCGCTGATCGCAAATCTAACATGGCTGCCAGGGCCCATAATGTGTTCTGATTGGTCGAAATTTAAAAAATCTTCTTGTTAGAAACCACTAAGCCAATTGAATTGTGACTTTGCAGGAATGATCATTGGGTGGTCCTGTACTAAACTTGTGAATCGTTTGCTGATCGGAAATTCAAGATGGCCACCATCAGCGAACATAGTTTTAACATAGGACCCTATGGGAAATATATTTAAAAATCTTCTTCTCTGAAACCAGTAAGCCAATTTAAAGCAAACATGGCATGGATGGTCCTTAAGTGGTCAATTTTCAAAATTGTGTCCAGTGACCCTGACCTCCATCCAAGATGGCCACCTTCAGCAGACATACTGTAGTTTTAACATAGGACCCTATGGGAAAAATGTTTTAGAATCTTCTCCTCTGAAACTAATAAGCCAATATAGCAAACATGTCATCGATGGTCCTTAGGTGGTCAACTTCCAAAATTGTGTTCAGTGATCCCGATCTCGGTTCAAAATGGCTGCCGTCAGCAGACATAGTTTTAACATAGGACCCTATGGGAAAATTGTTTAAAAGTCTTCTCTTCTGAAACCAGTCAGCCAATTTAAAGCAAACATGGCATGGATGGTCCTTGGGTAGTATACTTTCAAAATTGTGTCCGGTGACCACGACCTCCATCCAAGATGGCTGCCATGAGCAGACATAGTTTTAACATAGAACCCTATGGCAGTATGGGATTTGAATAGTAACTTAGATGTATTCAGCATGCAGACATTCTTAAGTGGACTTATTTATGTCAGGTGAGCGATACAGGCTCACCTGAGCCTCTAGTTTAAATCTTCTCCTCTGAAACCGCTTGGCCAAATGAACCGAAACTTGGTAGGAAGCATCTATGGCAGGTCCTCTATAATTGCTCATTTCATCCCGATCCATTAACAAACATGGCCACCACAGACAATTCTTGTTTCTGATTGGTTGATTTCTAAAAATTTGTCTCCTCTGAAACAGCTCGGACAAATGAATCAAAACATGGTAGGTAGGATCCTTGGAAAGTCCTCTATAAAGATTGCTCATTTAGTTCCGATCCATTAACAAACATGGCCACCAAAGGCAATTCTTGTTTCTGATTGGCCGATTTTTAAAAATCTTCTTCTTTGAAACCGCTTGACCAAATGAACCGAAACTTCGTAGGAAGCATCTATGGAAGGTCCTCTCTAAAGATTGCTCATTTAGTTCCGATCCGTTAACAAACATGGCTGCCATAGGCAATTCTTCTTTCTGATTGGCCGATTTTTTTTATATCTTCTTCTCTGAAACTGCTTTGCCAAATGAACCTTAACTTAGTAGGAAGCATCTATGGCAAATCCTCTATAAAGATTGCTCATTTGGTCTCGATCCGTTAACAAACATGGCCATCACAGGCAATTCTTGTTTCTGATTGGTTGATTTCTAAAAAAATCTTGCCCTCTAACTTCTTGGCCAAATGAATTGAAATTTGGTAGGAAGCATCCTTGGAAGGTCCTCTATAAAGATTGCTCATTTATTTCCGATCCGTTAACAAACATGGCCGCCACAGGCAATTCTTGTTTCTGATTGGTTGATTTCTAAAAAATCTTCTGCTCTGAAACCGCTTTGTCAAATGAATCAAAACTTGGTAGGAAGCATCCTTGGAAGGTCATCTATAAAGATTGTGCATTTAGATCCCATAGTTTGGGGGGGTATATAGGAATCAGCCTGTCTGTCTGTCCATCATCGGGACCAACTTCCACATCTTTTGTCCGATTTCCACCAAAGTTTGTGGAATTTAAGATCATGATGGGTGAACTTTGCAGTATAAAGGATTTTATTGTCCATTGAGATTTACCCCTGTTATGCCTCTTTGGACTTAAGAAATTTTGAGACAATTCAGTATGCACTTTGTCATCACAAATTCTCCTACATTATTAATCAGAAGTTCATGAAACTTTGTACATTGCAAGATCCTAATATGGAGATGTGCACATTAGTAGTATATCCTGGTCCATCAAGTTTTCCCAGAATTATGAGTCTAAAAGTTGTGTTCCAAATATGTTTTGGCTCAATTAAGATGATGGGGACGCAGGGGGTATTAGTTCTGCGTAGCGAACAGTTAAGTTATTCCATTAATGTATCAATGCGGGACTCCTGCGTCCAGCAGTACCTCTAGTTTCTGATTGGTCGATTTCTAAAAATCTTTTTCTCTAACTGCTTAGCCAAATGAACCGAAACTTGGTGGGAAGCACCTATGGAAGGTTCTGTATTAAGTTTCCTCAAAGCAGAATGAAAGGTGAGCGACACAGGCTCAGCCCACTGAGCCTCTAGTTTGTATTTATGCTCATTCCTTATACTGGAACATGATCAGTTTTGTTGAATTAACTTTTGCTAATATTTTAATATTTGTTTTCTGTGTTGTTATTCTTTTCAGACAAAAATGTAGAAATTGTATCATGTTAAATTATACCCTGCATTTGTATACTTTAAAATTTTGTTGATTTTGTATCCTTTGATGTTTAGTGGTCATATACTGGTGTTTGGTTTTCATAAAAGGTAAATTTAAGGCACGTCTACATAAAAAAATATTTCCAATTTGTGTTCATGACATTTGATATTTCCCCTTTAATTTTCAGACCAGAAATGGAGAATATTTATTATCGGCCATGACCTCTGGTATCAGATACAATTGGATGAAAGCTATCCGTCTTGTTATGGATTTACAACATTCTAGTGTTAAATCTGACGGTAAATCATCGAGTGATTCATCCCGTCAAAGTTCAGAAGAACCTGATTCAACGGCTACCACAAGCAAACCTGGAGTAACTGCTTCTAATACTAATGAGGGGAAACAAGACAGTAAAAAGAAAGATGGTGGGAAGAATCGTAGACATCATTCTGACATTAATCTGGCTGCTAATGTAGGTCAGTTGTTAAAGGTCAAGGATATGGGTGATTGTTTAGATGGCCTTGACTTTGAAACTGTTCAAGTACCAGAAAAGTCAGTCCAACCAAGGGAAGTAGCCGATGCTGGCGATGAGCCAAAATTAAAACCATCCATTAGTGAACCTGCTGTTGACAGTCTTCCGCTGAACAGATTTGTCGAAGGAAGTGAAAACTTGACCACGTCTTCTGCATTAACAGCATCTACAGATCCGACACGTCCGAAAAAAAGTGAAAGTAAAAAAGAAGAAGATGGGAAAAAACATAGGGCCAAATCACCAAGTGCCAGAATAAAGGATAAAACAAGGTCAAAAGGTCAAAAAACAGTATCAGAAGACGTTAGAATGGCTATACCAGGTTCTGATAAAGATGACACAAAATATTCTAGTTCTGATGGAGATACAGGAGATCAGGAATCTTCTACAGCTGTAAGTAAATAATTTATTTGGGTGGGAGGGTAGAGTTTCGGTGTACTCGATACAACATTTTGTGATAAAGTTTGTCAGTAACTTGCAGCAGGTAAGTGGTTTTTTCTGGGTCCTCTGGTTTCCTCTACCAACAAAACTGACTGCCAAGATATAACTGAAATATTGTTAAAAATAGTCTGCGGAATAAGCAAGTTTTGATGGATGATTCAGTGGGGGGAGGGGGTTGTATAAAGTAATTTGGATAAGAAGTTAGGAAGTGATAAAAGATGTTCAACAAACTCTCTATCTAAATGATTAAACTCTTCTCTCCTTAGGATGAGTATTTGCTGAATAAAATTATAAGAATATTTGTTTCTCGTTCAAATATTGCAGCCACAAGGCCTTCATGTGTGTTTTATTCTATCAAGCCTCTTACATGATGCTACATTTGAGATTTTATATAAACTGTATGTAAAAGTAATTATAACATCATGGTGATGTGATGACACAAAGACATCACAATTTTCTATGTATGCTAAAGTTCTGTAACATTATTTTTTAATACAGTTAAAAATCTTTCATTTTGATATCTTTAATTTGCTTTTTAAAATTTTAAATGTTAATTTTCCTTAAGCGATCAACACCCATTTATTTTGTTTTCTAAAATTTGTTTTTTTAAACTTTATATGTTAATTCTCCTTAAGAGATCAACACTCAGTTATGTTGTTTTCTTGATATGTAAAGTAAGTGCAGTTGATATTTTCTGGTGTACATTGGTATTTTGAGCTGGCTAATAACATTTACAATTTTAATTAAAAATGAACTCGTCAATAGGGAAGTAAAATAATGCATTTCGACATCACATACATTGTAGTACAATTAAATGGAAAAAAGGTCAGGAAGATCCAAAATGTCTACAAATATAATGATACATATTTATTATTTTGGTAAAATGTCTAGTTTTACATGAACTTGAGTGTAACAGTATTATTGTGTATTGATTTATAAGTCAACATATGTTACATTTTAACATGTAAGTTGGCTTCCTAATCAATCAAACCTGACTGAAAGGGACACCTGTATATAACAGACCACTGTCTATAAAAGACAGTCTCATTTTGTCTCCATATAATGAATAGTGGATATAATTTGAACTTAACCTGTATATAAAGGTTGACTGCTCATAAAGGTCATATTTTCATGCTCCCTTCATTGCCCTTTATAAGTACATACAGGTTTGACTGTACATATATATTTCATTATTTTCATTGTATCTCATTTATGTTAAGTTAAAGACTCTGTACACATACAAATGTACAATTTGAAGATGACAATCAATATTTAGTGTTTTGTTTGTGTAAAAGTAATGGAATTTAATTAAAGACTTTAGTTTTATAGTCAGGTAAATTATCAGTCAAGGAAATTTGTAAATAATGTGAATTCTTTGACATTGATTTGAACAAGTCTTCCATTGATTAAAGTAATATGTTTCAAAATTGGAAATTTATTTTATTAGCTTTGGATGTTTTAGTGTTTCATGGCAGTGATTCAGGTAGGCACCAGTTTAAGGACATTTGACCACCTATTTCTCAAATTGTCCTGAAGAACTTTATAAAATTTAGTTTAATTATTAAAGAATGGTCCTGAAGAAATTTTGATAAAACTGGCAATTGTCTAGCTGAAACGCTGCATGGCTAATAATATTTCAATGTTATGATGTAGATTGATGTTGTCAAAGAGCAATAACTGATGTTGTTTTTATAAAGTTCAAGGACAAATAAAATAAACAAAATGGCATCAGTTTATTTGAACAAACAGCTTTAAAAAAACAAAAAGAAGAACTGTAGTATGTATGTTTGTTGTATATTGTAGGAGACCTCCTATCACTCTTTGATGGAGGAGAATAACTTGACAGCATCATCATCAGGAGATGGCATGTTGGTAGAACTGCTGGAAACTGAGGTTTGTTGGTTTTTATGTTTAAAACTATTGTGACAGATGTTAGTTGGGTGGGTGGTAGCATAGTAATGTATTTTATAGAATTATAGCAGTGCATATTTACATGAAAGTTTGATAAGGTTATATTTTAAATAATTTTCTACATTTCAATATTTTCCATTGATTAAGATTAAAGTCTTAATTAGTTTTACATGATTAGATTTTACTTAGTAGTTCTAGACAAACAAGTGGTGGTCAGTTAGATTTATTTGTTGTTTGGCATTTGATGATAAATTTGTTCAGTCTGTTAAAATGGTCTGCAGTAGTAATTAAAAAGGTGGAAAGTTTAAGTCAAGAGAAATTAAAAGAAATGTTATGTCTTAATGTGTATTGGTCAGTTGAGAAAGTTCTTGGCACTAACTTTTGTGTTTGGAATAGACAGGTGTTTGATTTATACAGGTTCTACTAACAAAGATGTCCTACATTTATACTTCATTTAAATTTCAGTTTATACAAGATTCCATTTTATTCACGATTCGCTCTAATCAGGTTTAACTGTGCTTAAAGGTCAGGGTCTGGGTATAAATAGCAGCCAATGAATGAAATGGTTGGAATTCAATTTTCTTAGCCACAGTCACATCAGAGACAGTTTTTTTTTTTAAATATCTTGAATAAACAGAATATATTCAATATATATTTTGTTGTGGAGCTGAGAATACTGATGAAGAAGAAATATCATCTAACAATTTTAAAAATAGTTGTATAATGATTTCAAAATTTATTTCTAAAGTCATGAGGCAGGAGTATTTTGAATTTGAAATCACACTATGATTGACAACTAGGCGAATACAACACATGTTGTTGTTTACACAGGAAGTACATGCAGCCATGCGTAATCACATGCTCTTACCTTTTTCTTTTCTGCATATATTCTTTTTAGCTCACCTGGCCATAGGCCATGTGAGCTTTTGTCATGGGTAAGCGTCTGTCGTCCGTCCGTCCGTTAGCTTTTCACATTTAAATCTTCTTCTCTGAAACCGCTGAACAGATTTCAACCAAACTTGCCAGAAATGTTCACTGGATGGTCCTCTACCATATTTGTGTTTTTGGTGCTGATTTGAAATCCAACATGGCTGCCAGGGTCCATAATGTGTTCTCATTGGCTGAAATTTTAAAAATCTTCTTGTCAGAAACCACTAAGTCAATTGAATTGTGACTTTGCAGGAATGATCATTGGGTGGTCCTGTACTAAAATTGTGAATCGTTTGCCGATCGGAAATTCAAGATGGCCGCCATGACTCGACTTAGTTTAACATTGGACCCTATGGGAATTTCACATTTTCATCTTTTTTTCTGAAACCACAAAACAGATTTGAACCAAACTTGGCAGAAATGTTCATTGGATGGTCATATACAAGATTTTTGTTTTTGGCGCTGATCGGAAATCCAACATGGCTGCCAGGGCCCATAATGTGTTCTGATTGGTCGAAATTTTAAAAATCTTCTTGTTAAAAACCACTAAGCCAATTGAATTGTGACTTTGCAGGAATGATCATTGGGTGGTCCTGTACTAAACTTGTGAATCGTTTGCCGATCGGAAATTCAAGATGGCCGCCATGACTCGACTTAGTTTAACATTGGACCCTATGGGAATTTCACATTTTCATCTTTTTTTCTGAAACCACATAACAGATTTGAATCAAACTTGGCAGAAATGTTCATTGTATGGTCATATACAAGATTTTTGTTTTTGGTGCTGATCAGAAATCCAACATGGCTGCCAGGGCCCATAATGTGTTCTGATTGGTCGAAATTTAAAAAATCTTCTTGTTAGAAACCACTAAGCCAATTGAATTGTGACTTTGCAGGAATGATCATTGGGTGGTCCTGTACTAAACTTGTGAATCGTTTGCCGATCGGAAATTCAAGATGGCCGCCATGACTCAACTTAGTTTAACATTGGACCCTATGGGAATTTCACATTTTCATCTTTTTTTCTGAAACCACAAAAAGATTTGAACCAAACTTGGCAGAAATGTTCATTGGATGGTCATATACAAGATATGTGTTTTTGGTGCTGATCGGAAATCCAACATGGCTGCCAGGGCCCATAATGTGTTCTGATTGGTCGAAATTTAAAAAATCTTTTTGTTAGAAACCACTAAGCCAATTGAATTGTGGCTTTGCAGGAATGATCATTGGGTGGTCCTGTACTAAATTTGTGAATCGTTTGCTGATCGGAAATTCAAGATGGCCACCATGACTCGACTTAATTTTAACATAGGACCCTATGGAAAAAATGTTTAAAAGTCTTCTCCTCTGAAACCAGTTAGTCAGTTTAGAGCAAACATGGCATGAATGGTTCTTAGGTGGTCAACTTTCAAAATTATGTCCTGTGACCCGGACCTCCATCCAAGATGGCCGCCATCAGCAAACATATTTTTAACATAGGACCCTATGGGAAAAATGTTTAAAAAAAATTTCCTCTGAAATCGGTAAGCCAATTTAAAGCAAACATGGCATGAATGGTCCTTAAATGGTCGACTTTCAAAATTATATCCAGTGACCCAAAACTCCATCCAAGATTGCCACCATCAGTGGACATAGTTTTAACATAGGACCCTTTGGGAAATATGTTTAAAAATCTTCTTCTCTGAAACCAGTAAGCCAATTTAAAGCAAACATGGCATGGATGGTCCTTAAGTGGTCAATTTTCAAAATTGTGTCCAGTGACCCTGACCTCCATCCAAGATGGCCGCCTTCAGCGGACATACTGTAGTTTTAACATAGGACCCTATGGGAAAAAATGTTTTAAAATCTTCTCCTCTGAAACCAGTAAGCCAATATAGCAAACATGTCATCGATGGTCCTTAGGTGGTCAACTTCCAAAATTGTGTTCAGTGATCCCGATCTCGGTTCAAAATGGCCGCCGTCAGCAGACATAGTTTTAACATAGGACCCTATGTGAAAATTGTTTAAAAGTCTTCTCTTCTGAAACCAGTCAGCCAATTTAAAGCAAACATGGCATGGATGGTCCTTGGGTAGTATACTTTCAAAATTATGTCCGGTGACCACGACCTCCATCCAAGATGGCTGCCATGAGCAGACATAGTTTTAACATAGAACCCTATGGCAGTATGGGATTTGAATAGTAACTTAGATGTATTCGGCATGCAGACTTTCTTAAGAGGACTTATTTATGTCAGGTGAGCGATACAGGCTCACCTGAGCCTTTAGTTTATAATCCTTACTTTCAGCAATATCACATTTTGTAAATGTTTTTGACAATAAACTATTTTGATCAAGTTAAATGGTAAAACACAGCTGTCATGTTTGCTTATTGTATAAAGACTATAAATTGAGCTGAAACAATATTTCCCTCCAAAACTTATTCCTAGTGAAATTGCGCAAAAAAAGTTTTCCGAGAACAAATAATTATTCCAAAATTGTGTCTTATAATTACAAGAAAAACATTTGGAAAAGTTATATTGCAAATTTTTATTAATTGTTTTTATGATATATAATAAACTGAAAATATTTATTGTGCCAATAAGATAAAACTCAACACTAACTGTTCCTATAATCTATTAATTGGAAGTTAATTAGATTTATCAACAATATTTGTTGAGAACTTGGATCAGCTATTTATCTATTAACACAAGGTAAATACCACATGTGTTTATTTATATTTTGGCATGCTGACTTCTATTAATAACTGATTACAACAGATAAGCCCCTCCCATTTCCTTATTGGCTTAATTGCTATCCCACAGGATTTTTTTTATCTAGGTCAGCCCTGACCTTTAACAAAGGAGGGGATAAAGTCATATGTTAATACCTGTCTATCCCTACAGATTTTATTATTATTAAGAAATTATTTTTTTCTGAAGAAATTGAATTTTTGTATTTTGCTGTAAGAAAGCTGTTTTCTTATGTTATAATCTTTTCCTCTGTAACCATAGCCACATGTATTTTTTAATATATGAAATATGGTATAGTGAAAGCTGTCTAAACCGAACCTCCTGTTGAACCATATTTTGTTTTCGAAATAGACAGGTGTTCGGTATATAGACAGTTCAAATTAACAAAGATTTCCTACATTTTGACTTTTATTCCAAATTTTATTTATGCATGTGCATGATTCCATTCATTCAATGTTTGGTTGGGACAAGTTTAAATTTATATATATATATATATATATTGTTGAGAAAGCATGTGAAACCATTATTAGCTAATAAGCATATTAGACCTTGACAGTTACAGTTATACATTAATAATTTTATGTAAAAATGTATTATCAGTAGATATCCTAAAAATGTCCTTCAACTTTTGCAATGAATAATCTTATCAATTGGTTTATATTTGGTACATACATTAGGTATAATACAGTATTTTAAGAGTTCAACAATGATACACTGACTAACTGTTAACCTTATTTTAATCTCATGGCTTAATTGTACTGATTTTCAATGATAACAAGGTGTAAATGTGGTTTAGCATACATCAAACATATTTTAATCTTTGATTGATTTAAAAGCAGCCATCTTTATTAAAACATGTTATAAAAAAGTAATTTATGCCAAAAACGAATAAAGGAAAGAACAATTTTGCACATTTATCACAAAGTCCACAAGTCGTTAAGCTGAGAGAAAAAAGATTTAAATTTGATTGACAAAGGAATTATATTTGCTCTAATTATCTGAGCAAGATGATAAAAGTACCTTTAAGATTGAGATAAGAATCCCACCTTATAGCAGGTAAAAGCCAGGTAAAGGCCACAAAATTATTCTTTGTATTTTCTTGGCAATTTTTCCCATAGTAGAAAGCTTTTAGGATGCAAATTAAAGGTTGAGTGATTTTATGTGGAATATTTTCATTTCTTTAAGGTGAGCTGAAATTTCTGGTTCTAGGAGAAAAAAATTAATAAATGAAAGACCGTATTTTGGGGCTGTTAACTATTGAATAAAATCAACACATGGGATGTAAATAAATAATATTTGACCCACCTTGACCATTGATCAATGGTTTATTAGAAGTAGCCTATGAATTATTGATTCTTGATATGGTAGTCATCAAGTCATAAATATTATCTTCTTTTAAACCCCAACAATAAAACTAATCACTGTTTTATGGACACAACTTGGAACATAAAACAGGATTAAATTTCTAATGCAGTACTTGGTATGCTACAGTAGTGTGTATGTGTTTTCAGAAATTTCTTTGATAAACATGCTGTAGCAATGTGACAGTGTCGTAAAATTAAATCATAAAACTTTTTTTTATGAAGTATGTGGTACTGTATGCTGCATTAGTGTATATTCATTTGCAGAAATTTGCTTTAGAACATGAGAATTTCAGTGTTGTAAACTAGGAAAATAACAGGATTAAATTTTTGACACAGTTGTATGCTATTAATAGTGTGTATGCATTTGCAGAAATTTTCTTGAAAAAACATAGCAATTGATGATGTCAGTGTCATAAACTCTGGAATATAAAACTGGGATTAAATTCTTAATGCAGTACCTTGTATGCTACAAATAATGTGTGTGTATTTGCAGAAATGTAACATTGGCAAGAACTTGGAAGAACATAAAATTAAACAGGATTAAAATTTTGATGTAGTTTTATGCATTTTCAGAAATTTCATTGAGAACATAGCAATGTCGCAGTGTCGTAAATTGGTAGGAAGCAGATTATATCATATAGTAGTTTATTTTATATAATGTTTTATTTTAATATGTTATAGGTTTGTTGTTTATCAGATATATAAACAACAACTGTTACATAATAAATATATTAATTTTTTTGTAGATGCTGAATGTTTTCCTTATTATTTACAAGTATTTACACATGTATATATGTATATGTGAAGTTTTAACAACTTTTATGAAGTATGTCAAGTCTGTTAATGTTGTAAATGTACATATCTAATCAACAGGAAACCATGGCAATACCAGCTTAAGATATCTCAATCTTGTTTACAAAGATTTAAAAAAATAAACAAACAAAACAAGTGGTATTTTAAAGGAATATACATGTACAGTGAAGCCTGTATAAGCTGAACCTCTTTGTGTTCATAATAGACAGGTGTTCAGTTTATCCAGGTTAAATTTAGCTGAACCTCTTTGTGTTTGTAATAGACAGGTGTTCAGTTTATCCAGGTTAAATTTAGCTGAACCTCTTTGTGTTTGTAATAGACAGGTGTTCAGTTTATCCAGGTTAAATTTAGCTGAACCTCTTTGTGTTTGTAATAGACAGGTGTTCAGTTTATCCAGGTTAAATTTATGAAGATTTCCTACAATGGGACTTTATTTATCAATTGATTATTGCTGTGTTGTTTGGGGAAATTGTTCAAATGAGAGACTAAATCGCCTTCTTAAATTGCAAAAAAGAACAGCAAGATTGATATTAGATCAAGATCCCATAGCACCATATGAACCTCTATTTAAAAAACTGGGATGGATGAGTATTGAACAGATATCTTCTTGTTTCTAAATGTCTAAAGAATGAAGCACCTGTATATTTAAAAAATAAAATTCAGTACTTGTCTGATAGCAATCCTTACTCTCAGAAATGTTGTAAGTGAAAAATTACAAATCCCAAAGGCAAAAACTGAACTTTTTAAGAAAACTTTTACATACTCTAGACCAAAGCTATGGAAAGAATTTCCGTTTTCGATACGGCAAACTTCTTCTCATAATGCATTTAAAACAAAAGTTACAAGTCTCATATTAAATGATGATGTACCATAAATTACCTTCCTTTAATAGTTTACTAAATCTTTGTGTATACTCAACTTATTACAATATTTTGTCTCTTGTATGTAACTTTTATATAGATTGTACTTTACAATGTATGTTTAAATATGTCAATGAGGGCCTCAGGGAAGAATAGTTATTAACTAACTGTGTAAGCCTCTATAAATATAGAATTTATTATTATTATTATATTATTGTAGTTATAGCTAAAACTGTTGTTTTGCAATTTTCAGGTTGACTCTCTCAAGGAGCAGTTAGAACACACGCACGACGAAATAGTGAAACTTCACGAGAATAACATGGATCTAAAGAACAGATTACAGACAGCAGTAAGAGAGAAAGATGTGACACAGGTATCAGATATACTATTTAAATGATATTTCCCCCTCCCCCTGCATGACCCCCTGTTATAGTGTAGATGGTCTTCTTTGTTTTATTGGAGCTAGTTGCTAATAAGTTAAGTTAATATATGATTTGCTATGCTTTTTAGCTCACCTTGCCAAAGGCAATGTGAGCTTTTGCCATCACTTGGCATCCGTCGTCTGTCGTCCGTTAACTTTTCACATTTTAATCTTCTCCTCTGAAACCCCTCAGCCAAATGAAGATGACTCTTATTTAAATATAGATATCTGTATTCAAAATGCAGTTATCTCTATACAGATATCTGAATTGAATTTCAGATATATGCATTAAAATAGAAAAAACTGCATTTGTAATAGATATGCACATGTATCTCTATTTTTTTAGCTCACCTTGCCAAAGGCAACGTGAGCTTTTGCCATCACTTGGCGTCTGTCGTCCGTCGTCCGTTAACTTTTCACATTTTAATCTTCTCCTCTGAAAACCCTCAGCCAAATGAACTGAAACTTGGTAGGAAGCATCTATGGAAGGTCCTCTATAAAGATTGCTCATTTCGTCCCAATCCATTAACAAACCTGGCCACCATAGGCAATTCTTGTTTCTGATTGGCCGATTTTTTAAAATCTTCTCCTCTGAAACCGCTTTGCCAAATGAACCGAAACTTGGTAGGAAGCATCTATGGAAGGTCTTCTGTAAAGATTGCTCATTTCGTCCCGATCCATTAACAAACATGGCCGCCACAGGTGACTCTTGTTTCTGATTGGCTGATTTTTTAAATTCTTCTCCTCTGAAACCGCTTGGCCAAATGAACCGAAACTTGGTAGGGAGCATCTATGGGCGGTTCTCTATAAAGAGTGTTCATTTCGTCCCGTTCCATTAACAAAGATGGCTGCCACAGGCAATTCTTGTTTCTGATTGGTCAATTTCTAAAAATCTTCTCCTTTGAAACCGCTTGGCCAAATGATCCGAAACTTGGTAGGAAGCATCTATGGAAGGTCCTGTATAAAGATTGCTCATTCCGTCCCGATCCATTAACAAACATGGCCGCCACAGGCGATTCTTGTTTCTGATTTGCTGATCTTTTAGATTCTTCTCCTTTGTAACCGTTGGGCCAAATGAACCGAAACTTGGTAGGAAGCATATATGGAAAATCCTCTGTTACGATTGCTCATTTCGTTCTGATCCATTAACAAACATGGCCACCACAGACAATTCTTGTTTCTGATTGGTCGATTTCTAAAAATCTTATACTCTGAAACAGCTTGGCCAAATGGACCAAAACGTGGTAGGAAGCATCTATGGGAATTGATCATTCCGTTTTGATCTGTTATCAAACATGGCCATCATAGGCAATTCTTGTTTCTTATTGGTTGATTTCTAAAACAGCTTTTCCTCTGAAACCGCTCGGCCAAATGATATGAAACATGGTAAAAAGCATCTATGGAAGGTCCTCTATAGAGATTGCTCATTTCGTTTTGATCCATTAACAAACAGGCAATTCTTGTTGTAGATTGGCCGATTTCTAAAAATATTCTTCTCCGAAACTGCTTTGCCAAAATGAACCGAAATTTGGTGGGAAGCACCTATGGAAGGTTCTGTATTAAGTTTCCTCAAAGGAGAATGAAAGGTGAGCGACACAGGCTCAGCCCACTGAGCCTCTAGTTTGTTTAACTTTGAAAATATATTTCACGTAATGCAATTTTGTTGTTTTTGTTTTTGCAATGTGATGCTTTCTTTAATGGCTGGATTTTTCAAAATTAATATTGCTAACAGCAGAATTGTCATTAAAATTTTTTTTATTGGAATATAGAATGATAAAAGAAATGTTAAGAATTCTGTGATGAATGCCTTAACAATAAGCAAGCTTTGTAATACAAGTGGGTATGATTTTGGAGATAAGTTGTTACTTCACAGAGATAAGAGTAAATGAAAATATTTAGAGCAACACACATTTTTTGTTGTTGCGTCCACTGGAATTGTAACAAGAACAACCATATTACTGATAGTAGATCCATACTCGCAAGGTTGCAAAGATCTTAAGCTGGCTTGATGCTATATCATGTTCCATAGGTAGAGGTGTTTGTTATTATATTAATTGACTATTGGACAGGCATGCATTTCACTTGTCATATTAAATTTGTAACAGACAAGTAAAAGAATCCTTTTAAATTTGCAAAACATAATAAATATATGGCCATTACAAGCACAAAGGTACATTCAGTGTACCCTCGTTATACCGCCCCTCTTTAATCCAGCCATGATATAGCTGAAATATTTTTGAAAGTGGTGTTAAACACCATTACCCTAACCCCTTTAATCCACCACCCTCATTTATCGCCATCAAATTTCAAAGTCCAAATTAAAAAAAATCATGTACATGTAGTTTATATGTAAATACATTTGTATCTCTCTTATTACGTTGCCACCCTGGCTAATCACTAAAATATAACTTGGTCCAATTTTGGTGGTATAGCGAGGGTGTACATACTGTATTTTTAGCTCACCTCGCCAAATCTTCAGGCAATGTGAGCTTTTGCCATCACTTGGCATCCGTCGTCCGTTAACTTTTCACATTTTAATCTTCTCCTCTGAAACCCCTCAGCCAAATGAACTGAAACTTGGTATGCAGCATCTATAGAAGGTCCTCTCTAAAGATTGCACATTTTGTCCCGATCCATTAACAAACATGGCCACCACAGGCAATTCTTGTTTCTGAATGGCCGATTTGTTTAAATCTTCTCCTCTGAAACCGCTTGGCCAAATGAACCGAAACTTGGTAGGAAGCATCTATGGAAGGTCCTCTATAAAGATTGCTCATTTTGTCCCGATTGGTTAACAAACATGGCCACCACAGGCAATTCTAGTTTCTGATTGGTTGATTTCTTTAAAATCTTCTCTGTTAAAAGAAAGATAACTTGCTTAAACTGTTAAAAGAAAGATATCTCTTGCCATTATCTCCCTTAGAAATTAACTAATGCTGATATAGTGTAACATGTTTATTTTATACATTACAAGTAGGTATTCACATTTTAATATTCTTTTTAGCAAACCTTGCCAAAGGCAATATGAGCTTTTGCCATCACTTGGTGTCCGTCGTCTGTCATCCGTTTACTTTTCACATTTTAATCTTCTCCTCTGAAAACCCTCAGCCAAATGAACTGAAACTTGGTAGGAAACATCTATGGAATGTCCTCTATGAAGAATGCTCATTTGGTTCCGATCGGTTAGCAAACATGGCCACCACATGCAATTCTTGTTTCTGATTGGTCGATTTCTTAAAATCTTCTCCTTTGAAGCTGCTTAGCCATATGAACCGAAACTTGGTAGGAAGCATCTACATGTATGGAAGGTTCTGTATTAAGTTTCCTCAAAGCAGAATGAAAGGTGAGCGACACAGGCTCAGCCCACTGAGCCTCTAGTTCAATTTAATATTCAGCTTCATTGTATTTTCCCAACATGGCATTTGGATTATAAAATTGAGATGTATTTGCTAGTTAATTATATGGGTAAAATGGACTATTAGCCGCATGCTTGTTTTAGTTTAAGATGATTGATGTATGCTATAACATGTATAATAGTTATTTTTAGCTTAGATTTATTTTCTATTTCATTTTCTTTCTTTCTTATTTGCAGTTTGTCATTCGTTTGTAACCATTTGCATGCTTTACATATTATTATTATAATATTTTATTGCATGAAATTTATGCTAAATGTAAATGTTAAAAAAAAAATTGAAGAATTTAAAAAAAGTTCATACATTTTTTGGAAAAAAAAATAATGTACATTGTGAAATATTGTTGTAAATTTTAAAAATAAAAAAAATATGTTTATCATGACAAAATGGTTACAAGGAATTGATGACTTACCAAAATCATGGTCACATGTCTTACCTATTGGTATTAAATCTGTTTTTTTAAATTCTGGAATATGCAAAAATAGAAGAAAAAAACCGAAAGAAAATCTGGCTCAGGATTGTTTGAATGTAACAATATTAAAGCTAATGTTTGTGCTAGTTACTATGGTAACACCATTCTGTAATGTTCACCAAATTTTTAATAAAAGTTTAACAAGTGGTGATGGATCTTTAATTTTGTATCTTCTTAACGAAAAGTGACCTTTCAGTAACATGTGACCATTTGGTGATTAGAGTGCTTGCTGTTTGGCTTTGTACTAAGCTTTGGTTAACTGTTTTTACAGCATCAGCCTGGGTTAGAAAGTCCCATTATACGTAGTATGTTCAACGATCAAAATCAAGGGCCTGAATCTACACAGGTTTGTACTCAAAGATTGCTGTTTGGCTTAATAGCAATTCATATGTATTTATGCTTTAGTATATATATATAAATGTATAATCCACATAGTAATTTTGCCAGTGGAATATGATGATAAGTGTTTTTTGTTTGATTTTCATAGTATTTGTATTTCTTATTTAGAGTGTTTTTTTTTATTGTATAATTATTTATGAGACATACATGTACCATTCACAGAAACTTGTAACATGTTCAGCTCAACTTAAGTCATTGGTCAAGGATATCGGAGCTTTCACTATTTTTCAAGTCTACCAGTACTTCACTGTTTACAGGCGATACTTTTTATTAAATTTTTCATGAATATATTATGCAGCTCTCTTTAAAATCAGGAGATATGAAATACAATGTACCATTTTAGGCAGGTACCTGGTATCACCCCTTATTGAAAGGCCTGGCCTAATTTGATTACTGATGAAATATTCATGATATGTAAGGTGTGAAACCACTAATTAATTTCTTTAAGGTTTTCTACTAAGTTTGTGTTTTTTCGAGCCTACCTTGCCATTTTATCTTAAGTTTAACCTTTACAAGACCATATATTTTCTGAAATGTACATGATTCCTCTACGTTTTGTCAAAATATCAGAGCATGTTTAAAGTTTTGCAGTGAAATGCCATGCTACGGAAAACACCTACTCTAAAAATAGCTCGGTCATCCCCAAGAAATTCAGTATTTTATAGGTCATACATCAAATCCTCCATAGAGGTATTAAAATACAACTAAGTCCATCAAATATGGGCTCAAAATAATCCCTATATACAGAGCTCCAGATAAGCTGCGTATTTGCATTTTTTATGCTATGAAAACGAGTAAAAATGCATGTTTTATCAGATCAGAGTGTACACATTACGCATACATATTGCTGTGTAAGCAAACTTTCCAAATTCGGAGCGTACTTGTACAGTCGTGTACATAACAATACATTATTGTCTTTGAGAAATTCCCCGTAATTACTTCCCTTTATACTTTTCGAAGGAGAGAGCGTATACATCCGAGGGGTACAGAATGCTTGCCTTTCTAAGCATCGATGTCAAAAGAGATCTGATTGGATGTTTAGGATAAATCATCCAATCACGGTCAATATTACAAATAAATGCAGTTTACGTAACACGTTGTTCGTTGAAAATGAGCAAGAACATGAATAAGCGCGCTACAGAAAATTATATACTTAAGTTCCTGACAGTTTCATCTGTGTCTAGTGACAGTATAGTTAAAGGAATCATTGATGACATTATCAACACGGCTGTGTAAACTGCCGAAGTCGATGAGCAAAAAACAAAATATTTACAACATTTGATTAATAAATATGACACAATCGTGTCAAATTAAACTGAGATATACATTTCACTTGCATCCTGCGTTTATTGAATAGCACTTGTGTCAAGCATAATGTAAGTGTACATGTAAGCAATCTTTTCTGAAGCAGAGAGTACAACAGTGCAAACGAAATATGCAAATACGCATCATTTTCAAAAGTAGGGGGTAATTACCCTTTGCATTTGAAAATTATCTGGAGCTCTGTATATATTTAACTTCAATTATCAATTTTAATTAATCCACTCCATTCAGTAGTTTTCACAATACTACAAAGTGAAAGGAACTTTTTTCTTGAAAAGGGACTACTATGTTCTAAGCTCTGATTGGTGAATTAGTGGTTTGACACCTAAAGAGCATAAAAACTTGTTTCTTTAACCATTTGTTGGCCTAATTTCTATTCCTTGGGCAATATCAACCCAAAAAAACCTCATAAGGTATGTGGCTGTCTGATATTTGCAAACTTTTATAAGTGTTCAAATGCAAAGGTACCCCCTTGAAGATTTTTGATGAAAATATCTCCATTTACAGCTGTTGAGTTCAGATTGTGTAATATACCAAAACTTACCTATTCTCATATATATTACAGTTATTAAGCTAATTTCTAACATAATAAGTCCATCAAATTTGAGCTCAAAATAATCCCTATATATTTAACTTCAATTATCAATTTTAATTAGTCCACTCCGTTCAGTAGTTTTCACAATACTACAAAGTGAAAGGAACTTTTTTCTCGAAAAGGGACTACTTTCGTATATATGTTCTAAGCTCTGATTGGTGAATTAGTGGTTTGACACCTGTAACAGGAGCCTGAGGAGGTGATATTTTTCAGAATGCAGTTGTTTTTGGTTGACCAGATTGAATTGGCTGGTGTGATACTCTGTAAATCATGAGAATAGTGTCAAAGATATAGTATGCAGAATGAGCAATCATGAAGCTTTTTATTTATAGGGATGCAATAATATGTGGTCTTTTTGAGTGGAAGTTAATCTGTGCAAAGTTTTTTTTTATCATTTTGTTTATATATATATTGCCGTTGGAGATCTAATTATCAAGAGGGAGAGGGTTGCGATCCCATTTAACAGGTTTAGCCCTGCCTCAATTTTGTGCCTGTCACAAGCCGGGATCTGGATTTCCAATGTCATATGTCCTTGTCCTTTTTTATAGTCAATGATTTGAGATGAGAGGTGGGTGTTCATATTGGTGGAATTGTTGACTATCACTGTTTAAGCTTGAATGATCACGAGACTTAACGTAGATACTTCTTGAATAGTGTAACAAATATGGTTATTAATGGTAGAGAAATACATAGGTAGTTCAAATACATATAATAAATGAAAAGTTATGATGAAACATTAAACACCTCAGATTGACCCCCCAATGTTGTAATATTTTCATCACTGTATTTTACTTTACATGTACCAGTATATACATGTTTGACAGTGTTACATCATCAAAATGTTATAAGGGCTGTCGTGGTCATGATCTTATGGTAGTTGGATTTACAACTACCTGTGCAATCGGTGCCTATCACCACTAAATTTGTGAGTTCCAACCCCATTCATGGCAAGGTGTACTTGATACAACATTATGTGTTAAAGTTTGTCAGTGACTTCCAGCAGGTCGGTGGTTTTCACCGGGTACTTCGGTTTCCTCCACCAATAAAACTGATTGCCACGATATAGCTGAAATATTATTGAAAGTTTGATTGCCACGATATAGCTGAAATATTATTGAAAGTGGCGTTAAACACCATAATCCCCTAACCCAATGTTGTATGTAACATTTTGATCACTTTATTTTACTTTACATCCATGTTTCAGTATATACATGCTTGTCAGTGCTACATCATCAGAATGTTTTAATTGTTATGTACCATTATGTAATATCAAAGTTCTTGATCAACCTCCAAATATCACACAAAGTCATATGTTTCCTGTATAATTCATCAAAATTGCAGCAAAGCAATCAGCAAATCCGGTTTGATTTTGTAGGTTATTTTTTTATGAATTAAAAAAAAAACAGATTGCTTTTACTTTAATTTTAAGCTTTTTGTATGTTTTCTTTCTATGTTTCCAGAGAAAACAGATATTAAATATTTATATGTTCATATTCGATACCAAGTAAATAAATTTTTTTCATATCAGGTGACGACAATGAGAAGACAGGTGAAAGAAGCAAGGGAGACAATCCAAAAGCAGAAACAGGATATTGAAATTCTTCAGGGAAAACTAGCAATGTCAACTTCAAAACTGACTGGAACAGAAAAAGCGTTATCTGAGGCACTTAAAGATCTGAAACTAGAGAAAGATAAATTCATGAAACTGTCAAATGATTGGAATAAAAAAATTCGTACTTTGGAAAATCAAATAAAAGATGCCAATGGTAAATTGGAAAAACAGAAAAATGCTTTGTCTGCAAAAGAAAATGAAAATAAACGTCTTGAAAACGAGATAGTAGCAAGCCAAATAAAGTGTAAAGAACTGGAAAGAGAGGTTAAAAATATTGAACTTGAAAAAAGACGTTTGAAAGACAATATAGATGATGCCAATAGGAAAGCTGCCTCATTAAAAGATGAGCTCAAAATGAAGGAATCAAAATTACAAGAGATCGAGGCACACTACGAGACACAAATTTCTGAATTGGAGCAAGAATTTGCACAAGAACGTGATGACGTAGAACAACATATGGAAGATTTAAAGAAACAGTGGATGGAAGCACAACGTAAAACCAATGAATCAGATTCCTTAACCAATAATATGGCTGACATTATCGGCGAGAAAGATGATATCATCAACCAACTGGAGGAGAAGATGATTGAAAGCGATAAGAAAATATGTGACCTTACGGAAGAATATCAGTCAAAATTAGGAGAAATGAAGAACTTACAATCGTCTACCAAATCCTTAAAGGATGAGAAGAAGAAACTGGAGAAGAAGCTTGAAGACATTGAAAAATCTAAGTCAAAATTTACCACGGAAAGGAGTAAGATTGAAACTGAAACGGAATCATTTAAGAAACAGTACGATGATGTAAAGAAAGAAAATCTAAGTTTAATGGAGGAACTTGAAACAGAGAGACAATCGTTATCAGAATTAATAAGCGAAAAGGCTGACTTTGAACACACTATTTACAAGTTGGAAACGGAAATACGAGAAGGTCATGGAAGATCAAGCGACTCTTCAGCATCTGATAATTCAACTGTCAAAGAGATGCTTCATAATTTTATCATGATTGAATCAGAAATGCAGGAATTGACACATGCTATTGAGGATATTCAGACAATTTTTAGTGATTATCTGTGTGATAAAGAGGAAGAAGATCACGTAGAATTGGTGGGCGTGGCTCAGATGGTTGATGATGTATACAGTCATTGTAACAAACTTTTAGATATTCTCAAGGAAGGATCTAAAGAACTGGGTATTGAATCTCCAAAGAAAGATTTATCATCCCCGGATCTTGGTATTAAGTTTGACGAAGCTGTGTCACAAATTAAGAAGTTAAAATCAGATCTTAAGGATTCATATACTCAGTATGAATTAATGAAAAATAGTGAAAAAGAACTGACGACAAAGTTACGTAACATGGAAATGAGATATCAGAGTCAGATTGACGCTATGTCAGAGAAACTTGATCGATTGTATAGTAAGTGTGAGGAAAATGTCAAACAAATGCCAAAATCAAAAGTAAAAAATAAAGAGAAAAGTAGATATTCGTTAGAATTGTCAGAACAGATCGAAGACCAGTTAAGTCAACTTGAGGAAAAAATGAATATTGTAGAACAAGCATTACCAAATATGAGTATACCACAGTCGGAGGATGATGAAGAAACAGATACTGAAACAGACGAAGAATATGAAAGCTCCATCAGTTCAGACGAAGATGGAAGTGAGACCGAGGATGAAAGTGAACCAGGAGATATTTTAGGTAAACTTAAAGAAATGAAATCTCAATTAGAACTGACCAATCATAGGATTCAGGAATTGACATGTGACCTGAGTGATCATACATTTAGCTCAGCTAATGATTCAACCATGGACGGTGATAGCCAACTTCAATCAACGTTACAAAAATGTGGAGAAAAAATTGATAATTTAACGAGTCGTTTTACAGACAATGTCAGAATGGCTAAAACTGGCATGTCTCCAGGAAATATGTCTTCTGTTCATATGTTTAAAAATTGTGTTGCCGATGTCAAGCAGAAATTGAAGGACATAAACAAAATTGTGACAGAACATGACGTACTTGATGCCAAAGGTTTGAAAATAATTCAGGACAAAATATACAAGTTGTTTGAATATCTTGCACCCTTTCAAAGACTTCAGACAACAGATTTTGAGATCATGGGATGTGTTATGCAGCAAAAATCAATATGTCATGCTGCAATTAGGGAAAAAGAAGCATCTGTTAAGAGGAAACATTTAGGATACGAGGATAAACTTCATGTGTATGCTGATAGGTTGTCAGTTGAGGCTATAATATTAGGACAGATGGCATCGTTAATTCAACAACATCATGTGACCAACTTATACAGGGACCAATTGATGAGCGAAATAAACTCACTTAATTATGTTCTGTATGAACTTAAAAAGAAAGTTGACAATGTATCACAATCATCCGGCAGTGCGGATGTCGTTTCTATGTATGCCTCGGTTCTTGCTGAAAAAGTTATTTTAGAAGGTCAGTTGGCTTCTTGTGCTGTAGCAGATGACCATCATTTCACTGATGACACTGCCATTTTATCATCTCTTAACATAACAGACAATCCTTCCATATTAGCAATGGAAGTTTTTCTAAGATCACAGGTTGATACGTCAGTTTATCGTCAATTACAGCGATCGGGAGAATTGTTAGATAATGCAACTGCTCAGGTTGTAACACGCTTCTTATTACAAGGGGAAATAACTCAAGCTTTACAGAAAATCAAAGATAAGTACAGTACCAAAGTTGAACATGAAAAAGTTCAGGATTTAGTTTTACGACAGCGAAAATTTTGTACCGAAGAACTTATAGAAAGACATCAAACTGTGTCGGAAAGTATAGAGATACAACTAAAACAAGTGTTATCCTATATCAAACAATCGTCTAATAGAAAACAAGCTTCAGAATCTTTTATTAATCTATTGAAAAGACTGTATAAAAAACATTCAACGGAACTGCACGAGTTGCAGTCGGGTAATAATTTTGAACAAAATAAAAACCAGCAAATAGCATCAGTTCTTCAAACTGATCTTGATCAGCTCTTGTCTCGTATACCTAAATTATTAGAAGAAGTCGGAGACCCATCATTGCAGGATTCTGATTGGTCAGTTGAAAATTTGTCTACGAAGGTTGCTGAAATGTTACTTCAAAAGTCTATGACAAAAGGATGGTTAACTTATATATGTCACTTAAATCAATCGGGTAGTGTACCAGTTGTAGTGGAAGTTGAAAACCAGTCTACCGATGGGTCGTCACAAGCACTCGGTCAAACTTTAATGGATGAAGCCACATCTAAACAAACTTTATCGGTCGAGTTGAAGTCTCAAGACAAAGAGTCTGAAAAATTAACAAATTTTGTGAATGCTTTACCCGATATTGGTTTGTTTAACCCTGAAAATATGGATTCTTATTCAGAACACTTGGTTAGGGAAGCCATTTTCCAATCTCAGTTAACTTATATGACATTTAAAATGAAATTAGAACATGAAAGACAAATGAGAGACTTGAAAATCAAGCTAGAATTGGGACAAAAAGTGGCCTTGACCTCAGAAATCAGTAAAGATTCTGAAGGTGATATTCAAGCTTCGTTGTCTGTGTTTGAAGAAATATTGGAAACAAAATTTGAAGACGAGTGTGAAGTTTTGAGTAACCTTGATAAAGAATTAAAACAATTACAAACAGCTTCAAGTGAAAATCCAGAATTAAGTAAAGAGTTATCTAACTTTGCAGCCATGTTTGATCATGAACTTTCTGTAGCTCAGGAAAGACACGACATACATTTAGATGTACTCCGACAAGAAATGACGGCCATTTGCATAAGAATGGAGACTATTGCAGAAGGAAACGAGAGAGAAAAAGAATCGCTCATCGGTGATTACGAAGAGCGTATAAAGCGAACGCAGGATGAATTGATATGTATGAAATTTGATCATGAGGAGGAATTAGAACAAGTAAGACAGGATATTATGACAGCCGTATGTGCCATTAAAGCCAATGAAGATGAAGAACCGGACCATGTCAAACACAAAATACTTCAACACAAACATGCTGTTATGGTAAGTGTATAACATCTGGTCTTATAATACAGGTCCTAAATTAGGTGGGGGTGGACTTATAAGAGGGGGGACTTCCATAGAACTCATCTGTTGGCTAGGTACCATCTCATTTTGGAGTTATGCATTATAGCTACTAGTCATAGTGACTGAGATGAAGAACAGAAGTTTTAAAAATTGTCCCCCAATGTTTGATATTGAGCCAATCTAATTAAAAATTAGATCTTTGCATTTGCTCCCTATTTTCTGTCGGTTGTTTACCAGTTGCCATGTATGAGATCTAAAAACGCTCTTTTATGGGTCACATCAAGGATCAACATGAATGCATTCGGTGTCTATCTGGAGCATTCCAAAATTCATATACTTGTCTTGTCAGCTGGATTTTGTAGAAGAGTCACTGATTGGTCAATTTATAATACATTCATGTTGACCCTGACATGCTACCTAAAATTGCATATTTAAATCTCCCACCTTGCAACTGGTAAGTAACCGATAGAGAATAGGGAGCATTAGTAGAGATCTAATTTTAATTATATTGATATTGACCTAAATCTTTGATGTATTATTTACTTTCACCTTTCCTTAAAATATACATTTACATTCTTATGTTTTGAAAGTATTCTTTTATTGATTTATTTCACTGACTATGAATACATGCAAGTGATCATGCAAAAAGGGCTGTACATGTACCGGTACATATGTCTTATAATAGCCAGTAAGATCTACAAAGGGCTGTACATGTACCGGTACATATGTCTTATAATAGCCAGTAAGATCTACAAAGGGCTGTACATGTACCGGTACATATGTCTTATAATAGTCAGTAAGATCTACAAAGGGCTGTACATGTACCGGTACATATGTCTTATAATAGCCAGTAAGATCTACAAAGGGCTGTACATGTACCGGTACATATGTCTTATAATAGCCAGTAAGATCTACAAAGGGCTGTACATGTACCGGTACATATGTCTTATAATAGCCAGTAAGATCTACAAAGGGCTGTACATGTACCGGTACATATGTCTTATAATAGCCAGTAAGATCTACAAAGGGCTGTACATGTACCGGTACATATGTCTTATAATAGCCAGTAAGATCTACAAAGGGCTGTACATGTACCGGTACATATGTCTTATAATAGCCAGTAAGATCTACAAAGGGCTGTACATGTACCGGTACATATTTCTTATAATAGCCAGTAAGATCTACAAAGGGCTGTACATGTACCGGTGCATATGTCTTATAATAGCCAGTAAGATCTACAAAGGGCTGTACATGTACCGGTGCATATGTCTTATAATAGCCAGTAAGATCTACAAAGGGCTGTACATGTACCGGTGCATATGTCTTATAATAGCCAGTAAGATCTACAAAGGGCTGTACATGTACCGGTGCATATGTCTTATAATAGCCAGTAAGATCTACAAAGGGCTGTACATGTACCGGTACATATGTCTTATAATAGCCAGTAAGATCTACAAAGGGCTGTACATGTACCGGTACATATGTCTTATAATAGCCAGTAAGATCTACAAAGGGCTGTACATGTATCGGTACATATGTCTTATAATAGCCAGTAAGATCTACAAAGGGCTGTACATGTACCGGTACATATGTCTTATAATAGCCAGTAAGATCTACAAAGGGCTGTACATGTACCGGTACATATGTCTTATAATAGCCAGTAAGATCTACAAAGGGCTGTACATGTACCGGTACATATGTCTTATAATAGCCAGTAAGATCTACAAAGGGCTGTACATGTACCGGTACATATGTCTTATAATAGCCAGTAAGATCTACAAACCACAGGACAAAGACAAACAAAATAACACAACACAGAAGACTAAAAAGATAAGCAACACACACCCCACCAAAAACATAATATTATATGAGAATCTGTGAGAGAAATGTAAGGTATTTAAAGGAATGTAGGTTAAACAATTTTAATTTTTTGATAAAATGCCCTGGAACAAAAACTGCAGGCTATAGTAAATTTTGAATTTTAATATGAAGTAATTCAACCAGGTATGATAAGAGATATGAAATATATTGTAAACTATATTTGTGTTTTTTTCATTGTCTTTTTGTTTTGTTAATTAACATTGAAAATATCTGTTCAAAATCATATTTCTTGTTTTTTTCTACAGATTTTATTTGGTCTTTTTTTCAATGCAGTAATTAATAACAAAATATACAACTGGTTCATTCACAAACAGAATGAAGTTATGAGCATTTTCTAGCATTAAATCTTGCACCACAAGCACCTGGTTGAATGTATGATCTGGATACAAAACATAACTACTGGTATAAAAAATAAAGTTTCAAAGGTAAAACAAACCAAGAACAAAAAATGGGACAATAAAAACTACTATTAAATCTGAAAGTGAGACTAGTTGATTCTAAAGTTTCTTCTCCTCCATTCTTCTCACCAACAACAATGTGTAGTCTCTTTAAATCATTAATAAATTCAAATATAACTGTATTTTATATTCAGGTTTTATTGGAAGACATACAATCGTCTCTGTCAGGTGTCAACAATGATCTAGTACAGAAGTTAAAGGAACAGATAGATGAACTACAAGCCGTGTTCATGACAATTGAGGTATGTTTTCTTATATAAAATTAACACAAAACTGGACCAAAATTAATTTTTATGAAGCTGCCTATATCTATTAGCTATTGACATTACTTTGTTTCTTTTGCATTTCCTAGCCCATTTAATTCAAATTTAAATCTTCTGGAAGAAGTAATCGACCAATAAATTGTTTTTAGCATTTTCTTATTGTAATTATTTTTCAAAATGAGTAAAAATATGAAACGGTGATGAAATGCCATTTTACAAAAAAAATTCTGTCCATATATCCTGCCCTACCACGGGGATACAGGCTCATATCTCCGGCTTGATTGACCGGTCAAATTACAGGATTAGCCAAGATATTTCACTCCAGTAGAATATTAAATATTATTCTTAAAGTAATAATTATTGACCAGTGTTTACCAGTGATAATGAGGTCTGATATGTTTAATAGGACCCAACAGAAGATCCTGCTGCTGTTATGTCCCCCATTCCTAAAGATGGAGACGTGTATCCTGATAGGAGGGTGTCAATATCAGGTGTAGAGTTAGAGGTAAATATGTCTTGTTTATAGAAGGGTGTCAATATCAGGTGTAGAGTTAGAGGTAAATATGTTTTGTTTATGGAAGGGTGTCAATATCAGGTGTCGAGTTAGAGGTAAATATGTCTTTTTTGTGTACTTGGATAAGATAAGATAAGATAAGTTTTATTTAAAGTCGGCATGTTAAAACAACAAATACTACACAAGCTCTAGTGAGATTTTGACCGACATGCATGTGGTCAATGAAGGAGATTTGATCAAATTGTCATTTTTGTCCAAATCTGCTACTGAATCCTAGATAGTTGACTCAGCAGTTAGGTTAAATTTAAACTTAGGACACAAAAGGAATGGTCAAAAGACATGTCACTTTACTTAGACACATTATTCAGATTCAGAGCAAACCCGTCTGTGCTCTTACTCCTGAATGTTTCATGCTTAGCAGAGAAGCCACACATACCAATTTTATGGTCTTTGGTTTTACCAGACATGACCTTGACCTGACCTGATCTTCACCTCACGATCTACGGCACTTGAGGCAAGCACAGGTGAATGTAGGATTAATTGCATATAAAAAGAACAATAATTATGCTCAATTTTATATTATTATTTGGTAGTCAATTTGATATTTTATTTCCTACTATTGTAAACAACAATGTATTATCTAGTAGCCACCAGGGCCGTCGTGGTCTTGATCGTATGGTATGTTGGATTTGCAACTACTTCTGCAATCAGTGCCTATCACCACTAAAGTTGTGAGTTCGAACTCCGTTCATGGCGAGGTGTACTCGATACAACATTATGTGATAAGTTTGTCAGTGACTTGCGACATGTCTGTGGTTTTCTCCGGGTACTCCGGTTTCCTCCACCAATAAAACTGATCGCCACGATATAACTCAAATATTGTTGAAAGTGGCATTAAACACCATAAACCTAAACCTCTATTAGCCACCATGTTTATACAGTACTTGCTTGGTATACCAGTACATGTTCATTTGTTTTCCTTTTTAGCCACCAGGTACCCCAGGAATATTAGACAAATCTCACCATGAACATGAATTAGAGTTATTGAAGAAACAGAAAGATGAAGCTCTGGCAGAGGAAATCAAGACTACTAAAGCTGGTAATTTATGTTAAACACCTGTTTGTAATACACATGTTTTCATAATTCTCAAAGAAAAAGTTTTCATTAAAAAGTAGGGTCAAGCTTTATCTAAAAACAAAATTTCTTTAAGAAGTCATGTTGGTAGAAGAAGCTACAGAGGGGGGGGGGGGTTGAATGTCATGTTGGTAGAAGAAGCTGCAGAGGTGGAGGGTTGAAAGTCATGTTGGTAGAAGAAGCTACAGAGGTGGAGGGTTGAAAGTCATGTTGGTAGAAGAAGCTACAGAGGTGGAGGGTTGAAAGTCATGTTGGTAGAAGAAGCTACAGAGGTGGAGGATTGAAAGTCATGTTGGTAGAAGAAGCTACAGAGGTGGAGGGTTGAAAGTCATGTTGGTAGAAGAAGCTACAGAGGTGGAGGGTTGAGAGTCATGTTGGTAGGAGAAGCTACAGAGGTGTAGGGTTGAAAGTCATGTTGGTAGAAGAAGCTACAGAGGTGGAGGGTTGAAAGTCATGTTGGTAGAAGAAGCTACAGAGGTGGAGGGTTGAAAGTCATGTTGGTAGAAGAAGCTACAGAGGGGGAGGGTTGAAAGTCATGTTGGTAGAAGAAGCTACAGAGGGGGAGGGTTGAAAGTCATGTTGGTAGAAGAAGCTACAGAGGGGGAGGATTGAAAGTCATGTTGGTAGAAGAAGCTACAGAGGGGGAGAGTTGAAAGTCATGTTGGTAGAAGCTACAGAGGTGAAGGGTTGAAAGTCATGTTGGTAGAAGAAGCTACAGAGGGGGAGGGTTGAAAGTCATGTTGGTAGAAGAAGCTACAGAGGGAGGGGTTGAAAGTCATGTTGGTAGAAGCTACAGAGGGGGAGGGTTGAAAGTCATGTTGGTAGAAGAAGCTACAGAGGGGGAGGGTTGAAAGTCATGTTGGTAGAAGAAGCTACAGAGGTGTAGGGTTGAAAGTCATGTTGGTAGAAGAAGCTACAGAGGTGGAGGGTTGAAAGTCATGTTGGTAGAAGAAGCTACAGAGGTGGAGGGTTGAAAGTCATGTTGGTAGAAGAAGCTACAGAGGGGGAGGGTTGAAAGTCATGTTGGTAGAAGAAGCTACAGAGGGGGAGGATTGAAAGTCATGTTGGTAGAAGAAGCTACAGAGGTGGAGGGTTGAAAGTCATGTTGGTAGAAGAAGCTACAGAGGTGGAGGGTTGAGAGTCATGTTGGTAGGAGAAGCTACAGAGGTGTAGGGTTGAAAGTCATGTTGGTAGAAGAAGCTACAGAGGTGGAGGGTTGAAAGTCATGTTGGTAGAAGAAGCTACAGAGGTGGAGGGTTGAAAGTCATGTTGGTAGAAGAAGCTACAGAGGGGGAGGGTTGAAAGTCATGTTGGTAGAAGAAGCTACAGAGGGGGAGGGTTGAAAGTCATGTTGGTAGAAGAAGCTACAGAGGGGGAGGATTGAAAGTCATGTTGGTAGAAGAAGCTACAGAGGGGGAGAGTTGAAAGTCATGTTGGTAGAAGCTACAGAGGTGAAGGGTTGAAAGTCATGTTGGTAGAAGAAGCTACAGAGGGGGAGGGTTGAAAGTCATGTTGGTAGAAGAAGCTACAGAGGGAGGGGTTGAAAGTCATGTTGGTAGAAGCTACAGAGGGGGAGGGTTGAAAGTCATGTTGGTAGAAGAAGCTACAGAGGGGGAGGGTTGAAAGTCATGTTGGTAGAAGAAGCTACAGAGGTGTAGGGTTGAAAGTCATGTTGGTAGAAGAAGCTACAGAGGTGGAGGGTTGAAAGTCATGTTGGTAGAAGAAGCTACAGAGGTGGAGGGTTGAAAGTCATGTTGGTAGAAGAAGCTACAGAGGGGGAGGGTTGAAAGTCATGTTGGTAGAAGAAGCTACAGAGGGGGAGGGTTGAAAGTCATGTTGGTAGAAGAAGCTACAGAGGGGGAGGATTGAAAGTCATGTTGGTAGAAGAAGCTACAGAGGGGGAGAGTTGAAAGTCATGTTGGTAGAAGCTACAGAGGTGAAGGGTTGAAAGTCATGTTGGTAGAAGAAGCTACAGAGGGGGAGGGTTGAAAGTCATGTTGGTAGAAGAAGCTACAGAGGGAGGGGTTGAAAGTCATGTTGGTAGAAGAAGCTACAGAGGGGGAGGGTTGAAAGTCATGTTGGTAGAAGAAGCTACAGAGGTGGAGGGTTGAAAGTCATGTTGGTAGAAGAAGCTACAGAGGGGGAGGGTTGAAAGTCATGTTGGTAGAAGAAGCTACAGAGGGGGAGGGTTGAAAGTCATGTTGGTAGAAGAAGCTACAGAGGGGGAGGATTGAAAGTCATGTTGGTAGAAGAAGCTACAGAGGGGGAGAGTTGAAAGTCATGTTGGTAGAAGCTACAGAGGTGAAGGGTTGAAAGTCATGTTGGTAGAAGAAGCTACAGAGGGGGAGGGTTGAAAGTCATGTTGGTAGAAGAAGCTACAGAGGGAGGGGTTGAAAGTCATGTTGGTAGAAGAAGCTACAGAGGGGGAGGGTTGAAAGTCATGTTGGTAGAAGAAGCTACAGAGGTGGAGGGTTGAAAGTCATGTTGGTAGAAGAAGCTACAGAGGTGGAGGGTTGAAAGTCATGTTGGTAGAAGAATCTACAGAGGGGGAGGGTTGAGATCCCATTAACCAGTTTAATCCTGCCATATTTTTGTGCCTGTCCCAAGCCAAGACCTGGATTTCCAATGCCATATGTCATGGTCTTTTTTTTTGTGTTCAATGCTTTGAGGTGAAAGATGGTTGTTCATTTTGTTGATATAGGAGGCATTGTTTACCATGACTGTTTAAACTTTCTTTTCATATATATTTTTTAGCTTTGGATGCCATGAGGAAAGCCTATGAAGAAGATTTAGAGGAAGAGAAACAGAAATACAGGGGCGCTTTAAAGTCAATGTTTACTGATGATTTTGTGGAGGAAATTAGGAGGCGTCATGAGTAAGTATTTTGGCCAGGTGATCTAAAAATATATAGGCTGTTCTTTTTAGTCTTTATTTAGAAATGTTGCAATTCAGCTTCATACAATGAGAACAGTCTACATAAAAGTAAAATAAAAGTGGCTAAAATAGTTAAAACTTGTTTTATTTAAGCAAAAAAGGGTGCAATATATTTCTGTTTGAGAAGTTTGAGGTTATTTAGATGAGCAGAAATAAATTTACTAAATCTAGTATGAATAAAATAGGGAGAAGTTTTAAAATTGCTAGTATATATTTATTTTAGATCTTTAGGTCTTTATTTAAAGTCTTCTTTTTATGTCCCCATCACTAGGTTTCCGGGGCATCAAGTTTTGTCCATGTCTAAATGACTGTCCATTCATACATTTCTTACAATCTGCTTTGGTTTCCATTCATTAACTTAATATCCCCATTAGAAAATTAATTGTAATTTATACACAAGGTCAGTAACTATAAAAGAATGGCCAAATTTGATTTTGCATATTAACAATTTTTCCTTCCTTGTTTTCTTTAGATGAAAGCAGGGGCATCTGTGTCATATGAACCTCATTCATCCATTGTTTAAATTGATATACCCCCGGTATATGCAACTCTGCAAGCAGATTTTATTTGTTGATTGAATTTTTCCTTTACTACATTTCAGGACAGAGATTAGTAAAACATCAGAAGAACTGAAACAGCTGAGAATGCATTATGATTCTAAGTGTGAAGACTTCAAATTGATGGAATCTAAATCTGTAGAAACAAAGACAGCTTATGAGACTCATATTAAGCATCTTACTACTAGGTAATTAATACTAAATATTGTTTAAGAACTTCATATAGCTATGATACATTCATAGTTCCTTAGGGTTATAAATTTGTGGAATAACTGTCCTTCTAAATCCATGAAAATTTATAGCTTACAAATAGTAGTATCCAAACATATAACAGATGATTGGTTTTGTTATTGGTTTTTTCCCCCCATGTTTCATTTATTTTCACTTTTCCCAAGTACATCACATAAATATGATCTAATTATTCTATTTACCATTGAAACACAAATAAGGTGTATAAAAATAGATGGCCTTCCCACAAGGTGAAGCTAATTATTCTATGACAAAAAAAATCCTTAAATTTTAGTTTTTGACTCAGAAATTGGTTTATCTGTGCATATAAAGACTTAATTCCTGAAGTTTTGTTTGGGATACATAAGATTGAATTATTGGTATTTAATGCCATTTTCAATACTAAATCAGTTATATTGTGGTAATGGCCACTGATTATATAAGTAGAAATAAAACAAGTTTCCAGGATTAGCATCCAGGGAAGGTCTTTGTTTCTTTCATTTAATATTTTATGAGTACTAATTTTGTGCTCATACTTGAAAAGTGACCAATCAAAACACTACATCCAATAAGTACAGTGTTCTGATTATGTGAGTTTGGAGTATGAGTACAAAATTTGTACTCAAAGGTTTCATGACTGCAAGGTCAGGTCTTCCTGAGTCAACTTGTTCTGATTTCAAAATATTAACAAAGAGCACAATAATAGATTTCAATGTTATGATGTACATTACCATTGGAATGTATTCAATGTATTAACACTTTCAATATTTTCTAATGTTGATAAACATAATTTTGAAACACTCTCATTTGTACAATAATTTACAGAAAATAAAAACTAAATTTTATTTTCAGCAACCAACAACTGAATGATCTTGTCAATGAAGAGATAGGAAAGTTAAAGGACTTTATACAAAACAGGACCATGGCTAATGTACCAGGAAATGCTACAATAGAGGAAGAACTTTTTGATGCTCAGGTATGGAATGTATGACTGTGATATAGGGATCAAACTGTCTGTTGTTAGTTATCAACTCTGTGTAAAGATTTTTCAAACTTGTATAACTTGATCAATCTTCATAGGAAAGAAACTTTTGATGGTAAAAGACGGAATTTAATATTTCCATCCTAATTTTGGTTTGGTCATACTAATGTTTTCGTTGATGTCATACATTTTTAGACCTATGCAGCAACATTTATGTGAGATTTAGGTGGGTCTGAAAATGTTTTATTTCCTTAACATATTTTTAGGTGGGACAGAATATTTTTTATGCTTTTTAAAATATTTTGTGCAACAGCAAAAATCTGCAAGATTCAATATTAATATTCAATAAGTGGTATATAGCTTTCAGCTACAGCTGTTTATTTAAGATGTAAATCATTGTTTTTATAGGGGCCGTCAATTACCAGTGCAATCAGTGCCTATCACCACTAAAGTTGTGAGTTCGAACCCAGTTCATGGCAAGGTCTACTCGATACAACATTATGTGATAAAGTTTGTCAGTGACTTGTGACAGGTCGGTGGTTTTCTCTGGGTACTCAGGTTTCCTTCGCCAATAAAATTGACCACCACGATATTACTGAAATATTGTTGAAAGTGGCATTAAACATCATAAACCATAAACAAACCACCATTGTTTTAAATTTTAATTATTAAAATTCTCCTTATGTTGATAGATAATGATTAGAGTGAAGGATGCTGAGTTACAGAAGCTTAGATCACAAACCAAGAATTTACAGAACAGTTTAGAAAGAACAACTGAGGTAATTATTGTTATAGTTAGATCACAAACCAAGAATCTACAAAACAGTTTAGAAAGAACAACTGAGGTAATTATTGTTATAGTTAGATCACAAACCAAGAATCTACAGAACAGTTTAGAAAGAACCACTGAGGTAATTATTGTTATAGTTAGATCACAAACCAAGAATCTACAGAACAGTTTAGAAAGAACAACTGAGGTAATTATTGTTATAGTTAGATCACAAACCAAGAATCTACAGAACAGTTTAGAAAGAACCACTGAGGTAAACATTATTATAGTAAATATTGAAGATTACATTGTGATTTTTTCATACGACGTTGCAGCCATATGATTTAAAGTTCAACAAGTGCAAGATAAAGCGGGTTCGAGCCATGGTTGGCCAAACAAAATACTATAAAATTGGTATTTGTTACTTCTCTGCTAAGCACACATCATTAAGGAGTAAGAGCAAAGACTAGTTGGCACGGAATCAGGATATTATGTCCAAGTGGAGTGACATGTCTACCTGTGAACTGTTGTTTCAGTGAGCTAGCACAATAAATAATCCAACTAAGCGTGTTGGTTTAGTATTAAACAGACATCATCTCATCGAAATGTAACTTGTTCTTGCCATGATATGGCTGAAAAAAATTTCACTTGGCATTAAACAACAGTAACTCACTCAAATTAAGCATATCATGCAAACATATTTAATGGCTTATCATTATCATACATGTCAACCATGCAAACCTTTAGAATGGATTATCTCCCTTCTATAACAACCAAAAGCATTGTTTACATGCAATTTAAGAAGTGTCATACAATTAAACAAAATTAGATTTGATACAAATTGATGGAATTTATATCTGTAGAAACAAATTCAACTGATGAAACATGATAGTTATTCTACACCAAATATTAGTAGTATATTGTAATCATTTAAAAATGTATTATTCTTCTAATAGAGTTTACACACATTTTAAGTTTTAAGCTTTTGAGGTAGAGGTTGTTTGCTATCCAAGTTTATACAGTATTAGCCATGACATGTTTCTTTAGAATTTATAAATTTCCACAGGAACAACGTAACAGTATGACGCAGTATTTACAGCTGAATAAGAAATATCAGGAATGTCAGAAATTGATGAAGGAAATGTTAGAAGAAAAACGACAGGTGGAATCAAAAACATCACGATCATTACGCAGAGGTATACACAATTGTTTTTTATATTCTTTACCACAGACTGCATTGGTGGCGTAATCGTTGGCATACTTGTCCCGGCTGGGGCAGATAGTGGGTTCAAGCCCTGATCGGGTCAAACCAAAGACTAAAAAACTGACCTTGCTGGTCTAGTACAAAGTGGACATCATTCATCATCTCATTGAATGTAATTTGTTCTTGCCATTTCGTGTAAAACAGTATCTCACTTTTTTTTATCGAAGATATATATTAGTCTATGAATTGTGAAAGAGAGGTTAATTTTTGCTACTATTATTGCAGTATTTCAATAGACCATGAAAGGAAGAACATATTGTTTACTTAGATTTACCAAAACTGATTTTTTTTTAATAACATATTTTTCTTACAAAAATTGAAAAAAAAAATGCAAAATTTTTATAATTTAAGTGACATAGCTTTCTTTTGTGTGAATAATATGTCTCTAATTTAAATTTACAGCTCCATCATTTCACCATCGAGCCAGGAGCCCAAGTCCTCAGCCCACACAGTCTCCAAGTAAAAAAGACAGTAATGAACATCACAGTAGAGATTCACACAGAAGGAGACATATTGATGCAAGAGGTAATATACAGTTGACTCTCATTGTCTCGAATTCGGTTGACTCGAATTTCCGGTTGAGTCGAATTTTTATCGAAGTCCCGAACTTCGTTGTGTATAAATATATATAATTTGACTCCTGTTGAGTCGAATTCGGATGAGTCGAAATTTCGGTTGTCTCGAATAAAAGTTTTGGTCCCCGAGATGTAGAAAGCCATATTATTTACATTCGTTAAGTCAAATTTACCTGTCAAAACATGTGTATTACCTTAGGATTAAAATCGGATCACAGGTGAAACATCCGGTCATTGAATTTGACATTTTTACCTTAGGCTATTTCACATGTTTATTTCACAATCTATCAAATTAATTAGTGATAATATTTGAATTGGCTTGGTATTATGACACAGGTTAGATGTGTACAATCAAAATTTATCGATTCATAATAAGTGCGCTTGGGTCGGCATACATCAATGATTATGAAAAGTACACAAAGGAAACGTTTTATCTATTGATTTGTTTGTCGGAAATTAATTTTGATTATAGAAGAATAGTTTTCTTCTACACTTTATTGAATAATAAAAACACACCATTTATTGTAAATAAACAGTATTGCACAAAGAAAAATACGTCATGTTGGGTGAAGTTTAATAACAATGCAACAGGTGAAAAACATAAACAAAACGGATAAACATATTCATTCACACAAAAAAAGATATCTAGAAGTTATCAGTCGTTTCAAAAGATTCAAAGAATTTAACGGAGAGAAAAAAACAGCAACAAAAACATCGAATATGTTTAAAATCGTTCCGAGAATAGGGACATGCGATGCTGGTTTTAGCTCTTCAAAATTTCGCTCGAGCTGTCTCCCTTTCGTTATTAAACAAACCACACTTCCGGTATCTTCGTAGCTCCTCTTGAGTCGAAGTACGGTTGACTCGAATTTTTTCCATGGTCCCATCGAATTCGAGATAACGAGAGTCAACTGTATATTTATTTGCACATTCATGAATAGAAATAATAATAGTTATTTTTTGTTCTTCAAAATTACATGTAGTTAATTGACAGAAGAACATGTTTTCATGAATCAGACAAGCCAAGATTACTATATTTGATGTAAGCTGATAATTACAAAGAAAGGTATATTAATTTATTAATTACTTTTGTAATAAAAAAATAGATATATAGAATCTAACACCGGCAAAAGTGCAAGACAGGGAAATCTCCGACACCCGAGGGTAAGATTGAAATCTTACCCGAGGGTGTCTGAGATTTCCCTGTCTTGCACTTTTTACCGGTGTTTGATTTTATTTCTCACTTTTATCAGTAGTTGTGTATTGTTTGACAGCTATGTACTTTTAGCAGGCGATCATGTAAACAATGTGAGTTATTTCCCCTTCATGTCAATCAAAAAAGTAATTCGTATTTTTGTGTATTACGTTAAGGTTATTATGTAATAATATGGCTGATTGTTAGGATTTGTGTGTTTATAAAAGATTGAAAACTTATATACAGTGAATTGTTTATTTTAAAAAGGAAAAGCATGGAGAATTCGGGGGGCATAAACTGTACAGCATGCATTTGCCAGTAAAACGCACGTGATTTTTTTGTCTTGCACTAGTGCAAGATAAGAAAATCTCACATCGCTAAAAATAGGAACTGGTCTGTCTCAAAAGTGAGAAACATGTATCTAATTTAGTGTGCATGACACTTTTCTGGAATATTCTTCATCAGGTATGTTCAAAATCAAAAGATTAGAAAGTCAAATAATTTAAAAATGTGTTGGAGAAAGAAAAACCAAAGGATGTATAGATGATAGCCAAGTCCAGCTAAAGTCACCTAGGCCTTTAAAGGGATAAGAACCTTAGTTTTAACAATAATTATTTAGAAACTATAAATTTCAATCAAATACCGTATAACTGGTAATTTCTGCGGTGTGAAATTTCTGCAGTTTTGGTCTAAAAAGAAGACATTTAATTTTTGCGGAGTTTTTTTTCTGCGCATTGTAAATCTCGGCACCAAAAAAAAAAATTGTTTGTACATGTATTACAGGAAGCAACAAGTGAAGCGATGTTACGATAAACAACTGGTGCACATTACAATGATCCTTAGAAGTAAAAACATATTTAGTTCTTTAGAAAGTTTTCAAACGTTACAACTTCTGAATACGCATTTGGTTAACTTCAAATTTGTCTTGAGAAACTAATTTTTCACTGTTTTTGCGATCTATTTTGTTGACAGGAAATACGAAGTCAACAGTTGGATCGATATTGGTATAAACTTTGATATATTTCGGATATATATTTTTAATGTCGAATTTTCATACTTTATCATAAAACAATTTTTTAAAAAGAATTATGATTAGAAGCAATTGTATTCAATTCTTTTAGTATAATGTAGACATAAAAACTCATGTTAACCGGAATTCTACTACAAGTACGTATAATCTATTTGTTTGATTTTTTGATGAATCCTGAGACCACGCAGTTTGATATTATTCAATCGAAGCTACTACAACAATTAAAAAAAAAAAAAAAAAAAACTAATGTTAATTTATGAAATAACAATTTTAAATATTGCTTTAATAAACTTTATTATGAAGGTAAACATTTAATCAGGCGATTGTTTCAATTATTGTCGGTGTCAGCTTGGTACAATCATATTTCTTGATCTGGAGTAATTGTAATTAACAGGTAAAAATCATCATGCCATTAATTGTTGTGTAAACATTTATATAGTACCAGGTTTTGTTTATCTGGATATAGTAATTACGACTAATTAAATATTTGACACTTATGGCAGAATCAGAGTTATTTGAAAACGTATTTTATACGGGACATTAAACATTTATTTTACATAATATTGTGCGATTTTAATTTCTGCGGTCCGGAGTTGACCGCAGAATACCGCAGAAATTAGTTTGCCGCAGAAATTACCGGTTATACGGTAATCAAATAAGTTTTATTTAAAGTCAAAATATCTATAACACATAACATAAGCTCTAGTGAGCTTTTGAATCGACTATTACATAAAAAGCGCATACAAGTATAAAATAACTTTACAAGCACATATTACATGACATCACAAAGCAAAGAAAAAAATTAAAAAAAATATGCATGCATAGACATTAGTATAAAACATAAGCTCATGTATACATAGTCATACATATAAGCAAAGTCATGCATACATAAAACACAGTCACATATAAAATTAATCAGAACTGAATCTAAAAGCATAAAAAGCTCATGTATACATAGACATACATAAAAGCAAACTCATTCATACATAAATACAGTTTCATATACAATTATTCAGAACTGAATGAGAGCATAATAGCAGATCAGGATAGGGTAATATTAAAACTATATAGCACTAAGTACATAAAGCATAACAAGAGAAACTGTTACATGCAAGCACTACAATGGCATGAGCCACCATTCCAGGTATTCAATAATTTTGAAAATTGATTTAAGTTTTGTTCTAATCTAATATGGTTTGGTAGCTCATTCCATAGTTTGGTTGAAAAATAACGGAATGATTTCAGACCATACCTTGTTGTTTTTACAGCTGTGTTTTCGTATCTAAAGGAATAATTATGTTTTTTAATATTTATTAAATCATGTAAATAAATAGGGCTTTCTTTATGTATAATTTTAAACGTTTCAATTGCTATACTTCTTAATCTTCTAACTTTAAGTGATGGCATTTTGGATTTTCCCAGTAATTCTTCATAATTTAAAACATAGTCATTATAAATAAACCTGAGTACGCTTTCTTGAATTTTTTCCATTTTCTTAGTATTTTTCTCACTGCAAAAATGCCATGTTACAGGACAATAATTGAAGTTGGATAATATAAATGAATAGTAAATAGTTAGTCGACCCAGCTTATTTAAATATCTACCAATTCTTTTCAAAACATTAAGTTGATGAGCAGATTTTTTATAAATTTCTGATATATGCTTATCAAAATTTAATTCATAATCTATTGTAACACCAAGAAGTTTAACATGTTCTTCACACTTTATCTTGCTACCCTTTAAATCAAAGCAAATCTGTTCTTTAAAAGTTTTCTTGCCTATTGCCAAAGCTTGGAATTTGTCTGGATTAGCTTGCATTAAATTGTTTGCAAACCAATCCAGCATTTTTTGACTGTCACTCTCTAATTTTGAAATAACATTATTTAGATCATAATCGGCATAAGATAAAGTGTTATCGTCTGCATAATTATATATAGTACTAAAATCAACAGAGTAAAAGATGTCATTAATAAAAATATTAAAGAGAATGGGGCCCAAAATTGAGCCCTGTGGCACACCTTTATACACTGTTTCAAAAGAGCTACACATATTTTTTACCTTTACACATTGTTTTCTACCAGACAAATAGCTGTTTAATAAATTTATAGACTTTTCTGACAGACCATATGCTTCAAGTTTCAATAAAATGAGGTCGTGTGGGAGACAGTCAAAAGCCTTTGATAAATCCATTAAGATAGCTGCTATATAATTGTTTTCATCCAAAGCTTTTTTCCAGTCTTCAATAATTTTTAGTGAGGCAGTTTGACATCCGAAACCTTTCCTAAAAGCTGATAATGATGGATGAAAATGAAAATTGAAAAAAATCTGTTAATTGGTCAAAAATAGCTCTTTCAACAAATTTTGATATCGTTGGAAAAACACTTACTGGAAGATAATTTCCTTTCTCTAAAATATTATTATTCTTGAAGAGCGGTCTAACCTGTGCTGTCTTGAGCTTATCTGGAAAAATTGATACATCAATATGCTTTTCTTTTTTTTTTTTTTCTCTCAACTGCAAAATACATCAATACAGAATAGGGTACAATAATATAATAACATATAAAACATCATACAATCTATATAGTAAAGTACAATTAAATCTTCTTACAATCTTTTCCAATATACATACTGTATAATCATATGTATATTGCAGTGGAGGTTTTTTTTTTTTAGAATATAAAAGATGAGAAAAGAGGTATTTTGCAGAGTTTAAAATTGTTTACTATTGATATATGTGATAAATATTTTTTTTGTATAATTAGGAAAAAAAGTAGATAAGAATTTTAGTGTATTTTTAAAAAGAAAGGAAAGAAAAAAAGAAAAAAAAAGAAGACATTGAAGAGATGAAATTGTACTTTATATTGGCATTTATATATAAAAATTTTATGGTCTGGCCTGGTGCAAACAATCAATTGGACTATAACACTGTACCAGATATACAAAAGTATTATTTGGATGGATCAAACATTCATATTGTTTTAATTATCCCGTAATGAGTATACTATAAAGTATACTATAGTATAGTAATTATAAACAAGAAAAGTATATTTAGATAGACTATATCAGTTAGTATTTAGTGGTGTCTCTATGGAAAGGGAATTTACATAAGAATAAAAACTATGTCAACAATCCTCAAACAGTTTTTCAAAAGTACTCCAATGTAATTGAAATTCTGCAATTCTTTGATTTCGGACAGCAATCATTTTTTCAGTTTTATATAGATTTATCAGACAGGCTTTAAGTGAATGAAAGGATAATTTTTTCTTCATACATCTGTTTGAATATATATAGTATTTTATGTTTAGTAAAATGGCATTGTATACATCATCTTTATATACTTTATCAACATCCTCAAAAATTAGAGTCTTCTTTAAAAATGTTTGGTTTATGTCTTTGTCACCGAACCAAGAATTTACTTGCCCTAGAAGATTTTGTACATTTTCACAACCCCCAAAAATGTGTTCAATGGTTTCATTTTCCTTTTGGCAAAAATTACAATTTGCATCATCAATAATTTTAATTTTTTGCAGGAAATAATTAGTAGCCAGAATATTGTGGTTTATTCTAAATTGAAACCAATGTAATTTTGTACATGCTGTAGCTTTAAATGGGAGTATATAAATTTGTTTCCACTCATTTGAATTAATATCGAAAACTGTATTCCATTTTCTTTGAGCTGTAGGAACACTACTCTTTTTATTTAGAATTGTGTACATATCTTTTGAACCTTTAGAACTTCCAAAATTGATTTTTTACACTTTCTATTACTTGTTCTATATATCCACTACCACCACATGATAGTTTATTTATATCAATTGATGACATAAAAATATTCTGCCATTTACAATTGTTGAAAAAGAGTCTCCTGATCCATGTGGACTTCAAAGCCAAAATAAAAGAATGTATATTAATCATCTTAAGTCCCCCCTCTTGATACTCTTTTTGCATGATATCCTTTTTCACTCTATTAACAGATGATTTCCAGATAAATGTATATAACCTATCTTCAATATCTTTAATAATTTCTATACTAGGGTTTGGAAGTGCAATAAAAAGATGGTTAAGTACTGGCAGAATTAGTGATTTAACCACAGTAATCTTACCTATAGGAGTTAAATTTCTTTTGTTCCACTGTTTAAAGAGTCCTTTCATTTTTTTAAAATATTTTTCATAATTGATCTTTGTAATTTAGAAATATCAACATCGAAATTTATTCCCAGATATTCCCAAAACGTAGTTTTTCCCCAGGAGAGATTCCAGTTTTCACATAGTCTATCACTGCTGTATTTTTTGCTTCCTATCCAAATAACTTGTGTTTTTGAGAAATTTATTTTAAGGCCTGATATCTTTTTGAACCATTCCAATTCCAAAAGTGTTTCATTTAATGATTCTTCTGATCCATCCAAAATTACTGATGTATCATCAGCGAATTGAGAAATTTCATGTTCTGATTGCGAGACTTTAATTCCTTTTATTTTAGGGTTTTCTCTTATTTTTATAGCCATTATTTCAGCACATAGTATGAATAAGTAAGGGGACAACGGATCCCCTTGTCTACAGCCTCTCTCTATATGAAAAAACTCAGATAAATTCCCTCCCTGATTGACTGCAGATTTAATGTTGTTATAAAACGTTTTAACCCATTTTTGAATAGATTCCCCAAAATTGAAAAATTTTTAAATGTTATTAAGAAAGTTCCATGATATTGAGTCAAAAGCCTTCTAAAAAATCTATTAACAAAAATAAACCAGGTATATCATTCTCCTCTGCATATTCCATTATATCAAACAAAAGCCTAATATTTTCCCCTATGTACCTACCTGCAATAAAACCAGTCTGATCATTATTAATTAATGTGGGGACAAACTTCCTAAACTATACCCATAATTTAAAGAACCAATAACAAAAACTTTCAGATCTTTCCAAAAAAACTTTAAAAACTCTGATGTAAACCCATCTGATCCAGGACATTTGTTATTTTTCATCTTTTTCAAAATTTCCCCAGCTTCAAAGCTCCCAATTTCCACTTCTATATTATCTTTTTCTTCTTCTGTGAGTTTTCTTATACTTGCCCCCTTCAAACCCTCCACTATATCTTTAAGACTACAACCTTTATCTTCATCTTTATTTTTGTACAAATTTTCATAAAAATATTGTACTTCTTTTAATATCTCCTTCTGATCTGTAATAATTTCCCCATTATCTTTTTCAACTTTTGGAATTATCTTACTGGTATAATTTTTAGACTCTAGCCCACAAAAATATTTTGTTGGCTTTTCTCCTTCATCTACCCATTGAGCTCTTGATCTTACTAACTTACCTTTCATTTTTTCATTTCTAAGAGATTCCAATTCATGCTTTTTTGTTTCTAAATTTTCAATTGAGTTTTCAGTAACATTTTTTTCAAGGGTAGCAATTTCTTCTTGAAGATCTCTAAATCTCTGTTCCTTAATTTTTTTTATATAGCTTGCAAATGAAATTGTTTTTCCTCGTATTTCTAAAAGTAACATTTCCAAAAACAGTTGAACGTTAATAGTAAGTTGCAGTTCATTATCATCAATTTCTTGAATTTTATCCCTATTATAGATTAATGCTGCATATTGTTTTTTCAGATCAATGATTTTTTCCCTTACAATTTTGCTGTAGTCCTTTTCGTATAATAGTGAGTTGTTAAACTTCCACAAGGCTTAAAATAATCATTAAATGATCAGATCTGTAACTTGGATCAATAGTACAATTTTTTAAATTAGTAAGCATACTTTCTGTAAAAAGGAAAAAATCCAATCTAGCCTGTCTAAATGGATTTTTTTTCCTCCAAGTATAACGATAACTATCTGGATAAAGTTGCCTATAAGGGTCTATTAGACTTCTTTCTTCAATTAATTCTAAAACCTTCTCTCTCGACTTTGGGTTATTTACATGCAAATAGTTACAGTAATCTAACTCTGGACATAATACAAGATTGAAATCACCACAAATTATAAAATTTTCATTTCCAAATTCCTCAACTATTGCCATGATATTCTCATAAAATTTGGGATTATCATCATTCGGTCCATAAATAGAAACAAGTGTAAAGTTAATTTTGTCAACATTAATATCTAAAACAAGATAATTCCCATTTATGTCTCCTTTCTCTTTAAGAATATTAAATTCAAAATTATTGTTAAAAAGAATAGCAGTACCCCTGGCATTTGATGTAAATGAGCTAAAATAACATTCATAACCCCAACTTGATCGTATGCTCTTTTCATTTTCATAAATAAAATGAGTATCTTGTAGACAGTAGATGTTGCACTGCCTTTTTTTTAGATAATTAAAGACATCTGTTCTTTTTACAATGTTACCGAGTCCCTGACAGTTTACTGAAAGAATTCTTACACTAGCCATTAAGTAATCTTATAACATAACACACTGATAGATTATCATAAATAAACAGACAATATACATAAATTCTGCACCAGACCAACCAATATAATAATAAGTACACAAAAATGAAATTAAAAGTAGTACAAAAAGAAAGAAGACAACAGAAAAAATGTAATGAACAGTAGTACAAAGAGAAAGAAGACAAAAGAAAGAGACAATAAAAACAATGACTGTAATCAAACATGGCTACAAAAAGCTAAACAACATAATATATTGCAATTTTTACAGTTATAAATTATATCCTTTTAATTTCATATAGTATCAGCAAAATCAAAATCATACACATCAATATTCTGTTTAAATAAGTTATCAGTATTAATATCATTTCTATTATGTTTATCAATTAAAATACAAGACCAACACTGAATTCATACCCACTATACTCACTGTTGTCCCAAACAATAGATACGGCCATACCCTGAGCAAGTCACACATGCAGAAAATCTACTACTTCAATTCAAGATTCAAGGTGGCAAACAACAAGAGAAGGCCACATTTAATTATATGAACTATAACATGTAGGATTTTCACCCATGTACAATGTACCATTAGTGTTTCAGTTGTGGGAAAATCCACAAAAAAATCACCTATGAAAAGGAGGTGTGCAATTATTTCATGCAGCCAGAATATAAACTACATCAATTCTAGATCACAAAAACCAGTTACTGCCCTTGTTCCAGACAACAAACCAATAACTATGTTCAACATGCTGGAAATACCCTTCCCCCCCCCCCTTTTCCAATGCACATCTTGAATCTATCCACAAATACATGGGTGGGTAACACTGGGTACATTAGAAAAGTGATGAATAAAACTAAAGGATCGTTAACAATTACACAAACTAATGTTTCAGTGAACAAACCAACAAGTTTAATACACATAATTATACGGAAAGTTCATGATAAAATTTTTCCAATACTTATGAATACAGGAGGTGCACACCATTATTCCGCCTCATAGACATGGGTCAAATCTAAGACATGTTATACCAAAAACTCAGAGTTCCAGATTACATAACCTACCTAGGTACATGTATATATATATTTGGGCAAACAGGTGGAGTCATATGGCCCCTAAGCCTATGTCCACTGTTGGTAGCGCAGGTAATAGTATATATTATCTTCAATATGCAAATGTAAATAATTAAAATTTGTGCTAAGACAGTTGCAAGTAGTCACAATATGTAGTTCTGGTATGTAGATATCATCTTATGTACATTCTATATAATCATTTTTACTGTGTATTCAATATGCATATCATAACAGATAAAGACAAATTAAATATAAAGTTAAATAAACATGGACAGTTAATGTATGGTAAAAAAGTAAGCATTTACCTTCTCTGTCTGATTTTAATGTCAATGTCATTATACAAACCAAATTTGAATTGTTTATCATCAGATGTTCTTCCATATATGCCACAATTGTAGAACCACACAGAGTCAAATCTATTGGAATCACGCATCCTTTTCATTAGTTCATGGTTTTGTTTTGTAATGTCATCTACAAAACGAACATAGTTTTTCAGGTTTTTCTTTGCACGCATGACATTCCTTTTGGCATCACTGTTAAATAGTCTGACAATAATTGGTTTTTCTCCTGGTCGATCTGAAGGTAAACGGTGTATGGCTACAACATCCCTTAGTTCTAAATCCACATTAAGGTCTTTCTTGACAAGATCAATGAAATCCTCTCTCAGGTTTTGTTTGTCTCTTTTTTTCATGTTAAACACTTTTATATTGTTTTTCCTCGAATATTGTTCATTGTAGTTACTTTGTATGGTAGCGTCTTTGGTCAGTATAACATTCCTATCAAGAGTTGTCTTTACATTTCCAAGTACATTTTTTGTGGCATCTAGTTGGCCTTTCAAGTTTTCATTTTCCAATGATAATGCATCTATTTTTTTCCTGCATATTGTTTGTAACTTGTGTAAGTTTAGTTTCAAATTTTGTTTCCAATTTACTTTCAAAATTGTTGAGTAGTTTGTTAACTATAACAGTAACTAATGTTTCTAATTCAGTACTTTTTACCAGATCTTTTGTTGCCTCGTTAAGATCAGTTATCTTTGTCACACCTTGAAGACTTGATTTTATTTCCTCAAGGTCCTTTTGTATATGGTCCAATCCTGACAGATCAAATTCAATACTATTGTTTGAGTCATTAGATAGCTGAGAATGTGTTCTACCCTTCTTAGGTGCTTTCTCCTTTGTTGAACCCAATTTTGCTTTGAGCAGTGTTTGAACAGTATTTATATTTGTACTTCTAGGTTGTCCAGGTTTAAGTGAGTTACTGCCTCCAGACATAATGTCAATTTCACTAACAATAAATTCCAATGAAAATATCTGTACACACTCAATAAATGTTCAAAAATCTAAAATTTTCATCAACAGAAACATCATCCTTTAACACATTATATAGGCAATTATCTTTCCAAAATATTTTTGCATTAGAACTTCATAAAAGATCAAAAAACTGCAAAAATTGCTGAGCTGTTTTTCAAGCTGCCATCAACTCAGCCGCCATTTTTAATCCAAAGCTTTTTTCCAGTCTTCAATAATTTTTAGTGAGGCAGTTTGACATCCGAAACCTTTCCTAAAAGCTGATAATGATGGATGAAAATGAAAATTGAAAAAATCTGTTAATTGGTCAAAAATAGCTCTTTCAACAAATTTTGATATCGTTGGAAAAACACTTACTGGACGATAATTTCCTTTCTCTAAAATATTCTTCTTCTTGAAAAGCGGTCTAACCTGTGCTGTCTTGAGCTTATCTGGAAAAATTGATACATCAATATGCTTATTAATAAAAAAAATTAATTGGTTCTACAATACAAGGCATAGATAGCTTCAGTATTTTTTGTGATATCCCATCGTAACCAGTAGCTTTCTTAATATTCAATTTGTTTATTTGCTTACTAACAAAATCAGAGCTTACCGGTTTAAAATTTAGATCAATAACAAAAATATCTCATGGCAGTCCCAAAACATAGACTACTGGGCAAATGATACCTTCGGAACTAATAGTCCATCAGCAGAGAGAGGTATGGACCCAATGATAGAAATAAAAATGTAGGTATCTAATTTAGTGTGTACAACAGGTTTCTGGAATAGCCTTCATCAAGTACACTCAAAATCAAAACATTGGAAACCCTAATACTTTACAAATCTTTGGGAGAAGAACATCAAATGACCTAACCAGATAGCCAAAATTGGCAATGGTTAGGGAACGACCATTTAACTTGAAGGGTTTTTTTCTAAAATAAATATTCTGATTCCCAATGTTGCTGAAAAAAATATTCTGATTTTGGTGGAGGAAAAAAAAATAATCTGATTCAGAATTTTTGTCATATAACCTAATGTTAAATTCTGGAGAGAAAAAATTAGCACTTTGTGCGACAAAAAAAAATATTCTAACTCTTGTGTTGTCCGAAAAAAAAATTCTGAACGAAACAAAAAACCATAACCCCCCCCTTCAAGTTAAATGGTTGGTCCCTTATGTATGCCTGAGGGAGAAGACCCTTAGTTTTAATAATAATTATATTGTTTAGGGACTGTAAATCTAATTATTGTGAACCCTATAAATATCTAATTTCAGAATATTATGTACATATTGCATTCTGTGTACATTCATAAAATATAAATGTTTGAATTTTATTTTTCATTTCAGACTTGAAGAGGTCAAAAAGTAGTCCATCTATACCATATGTTTTTGATGGACGACCATTGGGAAGTTTAGGAAAAAGTAAAGACGCCAAGAAATCTACAAGATTTCCCAAGTCTTAAAAGATTGCTGCTGTAGAGTGCTGTAACCTATTTTCAATTCAAATCTTATTATTTTGATCAAAACCTTTCCACAATTTTATGCAATGCATTTTGTTAAGAAACCAAAGAAGTAGATTTAGACATTGAATTTTTTTATTTTATACAAAATCTTTCATACTGTAGCAAAGCCTATAAAAGTCTTCCTCTTATTTTTCAGAATACAACGAAACGTCTATAAATAGGAATCTTACTAGAATTGATCTTTGATTCTTGAAAATGCTAGTTGTTGGGTTTTTTTTTCTCATACATTCAACGTTAATGCTGATTATTTGCATGATTGCTGAAAAAAATCTGATATAAAGATTGAAATGTAAAATTGTCTATCATTATACAATTTATTACACAAACAAATTATAATAGTGTAAAGGCTTGCATTTATAACTACCTCTATATATTTCAAACTTATGCGTAAGTATCATATATGACACGTAAAGTCATTTTCACAGAAGCATTTAATAACTGTAGTTCATTAGGTTAATTTCATCATATCAAGAAAAAATCATTTCAATGACAACTTAATGACTTGAGTTTGACAATCAATAAATAGGTACATGCAAATAAAATGGTTGGTATTTGGTTTTTTTTAAATACCCCCAATTATTTAAAGTTGAATTGACCAATTTCTTAAATGTTTATCTATATGTCATTTTTCCGGTATGTTGTTTTCTGAAACTTATGTGATATTATTTAAGGAATATTTCTATTCAACTGGTGGAAAATTTTGATAATTTCATGCGACTGCGTCAATATTTACAAAGATATATTGGTTGCAGCTTCAAGATACCATCAGCACAAGCTTGTACAACTAACCAAAAATAAAATTGAAAGTAACATTAGACGAGGGTGACTTTTTAACAGATCATGTGACATATTCAACTTATTTCCAGATCACATGACTATTATACACCTTTTTTACCTCGATTGTAGAGAGTTCATACAACACAGAAAAAGAGGTATTGTAAAAGAAATTTATTAATAGTAAAGATAACATTTTTGTATAACAACCATTTTTTATATGTCATTGTATTAATATTGCCATGAAGTCACATGAACCAAGATTGATGGGATTTTACCCAGGCTAATAAATCATTTATTTATATATGTATTGCAGACATTTGAAATTATTGAACTGCTGATGAAAATGATTTTGTTGTAGAGTAACATTCAATTTGGTTGTAGTTAAATTAGTTTTATTTTTAACATGGCCAGTTTTTTTTAACATGATTTATTACTAAACCATTTTCTTGCCTTTTTTTGAATGATTTATTGATTTATTTGTATGACAGTTTGTTGTTGTGATGAGAAAACTTGTTTCCTTCAGTCATTTAAATTGATTGTAGATTAATTATTTTGTTAGTTTGACTTGAAGATGCAGGGTAAATAGATAGGTTGAAATAATGATTTGGTTCATGCTTATTGAATCTCAGGGGGAAAACACACTGATTTAAATTTAGTTTATACATAATTTGCTGTACAAGACAAACAAAGGGTTGTATAAAATATTATCTAATTTTATATATACCTTTGATGTACGTACAAAGAAACCACCATTAAACCAATGATATAACTGAAATATTGTTGAAAGTGGTGTTAAACACCATAACCATAACCCATAAAACCAAACAGTGCAATTTGTTTAAAGGTGTATTTACACGGTCAAATTTTCCTGTGCACATGTTTGAAACACAAATTTGACCGTCTAAACATGTCGTCAAAACACGTTTGATGGGTCCATCAAATATTAGAAGGCAGTTACGTAGATAAGTGTTTAGACTGTCAAATTTTTTGTTTGAAACAGGTACACTGGTAATGTTTGAAGCGAATTTGAAAAAAAAATATTTGACCTGTAAACGCACCTTTACATAATCTAGCAGGGGATGCCAACATTATTGTTGTATATTATATGTATTTATAGACAAGATTTATTGGCATTTTGTAACATATTACCATATTTTTTCGATAGTGTTTTTACTTGCTCTTCATAAAAATTATTTTACCATTACAAGCACTATGGAAGAAATTTGAATTAGAACTTATAATCTAGAAAGTACAGTTATCCGAATATTAAATTTTTCTCTGTCGAGAAATGGAAACGTACTTGTTGGTGGGATAATTTATTTCTTGATATTTCTCAGCTTTGTATATGTTTGATTTTGGTATTTTTACCACATATCTTGAATATAATTGGGTCAAAGATTACTGTCTATATATAACAAGGCTATTGTTCTATTGTGAAGATATTTTGTTATTATGTCTGTCTTAAGAAGATCTATGAAGTTAAACTATAGGTATCACCTTTGCCAATATCAAATAAAGTGTCAAATTTGTATTTTTTCTATTGTTTTTTTTGTTTGCTAAATGATAATAAAAACTAATTTGGTATTACATTGTATATTAATAATTTGGGGAGACCCAATAATTTGTATTTATTGTGACGAATGAATTTGAAACTAACAAAATGGAAGAATGGTTCAAATGTGTATACATGCTATATATGATATCTCTGCTTTCGAAGAACTTGTTTGAATGTAAAAGTTGAACTTTACTTCTATATAACATGCAAATTATAGATATACAACACTTTTGTTTGATATTTTAACACCTGTGACAACTCAGTTTTTTGATGTTATAACACCTGTGACAACTCAGTTGTTTGATATTTTAACACCTGTGACAACTCAGTTGTTTGATGTTTTAACACCTGTGACAACTCAGTTGTTTGATGTTTTAACACCTGTGACAACTCAGTTGTTTGATGTTATAACACCTGTGACAACTCAGTTGTTTGATATTTTAACACCTGTGACAACTCAGTTGTTTGATGTTCTAACACAGTTCAAAAAAGCTTTATTTAAAGACGATACATAGCAATACAAATAACACAAGCTCTATTGAGCTTTTAAATCGTCTATCAAACAAACATAAAATAGTAACAGAAAAACATGCATGACAGTACATATAATACAGCAAGGCACATATAAGGCATACAATCATAAGACATTACAACATTTAATGTTATAACACCTGTGACAACTCAGTTGTTTGATGTTTTAACACCTGTGACAACTCAGTAATACCTGTGCCAATAGAATAGTTTGATGTTTCAACACCTGTGACAACAGCCTTTTATGACTGGATAACTTGAAGGTGATGGGAATATTAATAATTAATTAATTAATAAAGTAGTCAATTTGAAAACATTTCTAATTGTATACAGTTAACTGCAAATTATTTTACGATTTAATTCATAGTCTTTGTGATAATTAAAATGATTAATATCATTTATAACCGTTAAATTACAAATTTAAGCATGTATTTGTATATGTAATTAACCTGTAAAAATACATATCTAGATTATCCTCTTTCTAACATCATATCCTAGACACCTTTACATGGAGTATTATCATGAGTCCAAGCTTGTCATTTTCTGTGATCTAGATATATAGGCAAGTCTTTTTAGTGAATTATAATGAAGTCTTGATATTACCATCTGCAATAAGGATGGATGAATATCTCTATTGGATGTAGATCTTGCGCTGTAAAAAATGTTTTCCATCTATTTTGAAAGTTAAGTCATTTTTCGGTAGCATTTTCAACAAAATATTTAGTTTGTGTAATTAACGCTGGCCACAATTTTTCAACCCAGATACATGTATGTGAGAGAAAAAAAACAGTATGGCCGAGTACCTCACATTATAGGGCGTTTGAGAATGTAAAGTAATTAAATGGTTTTTTTTATCTGAAATTTATGATTCAAGCTGATGTAAAACAATGGGCAATAAATTCTTTATAGTAAAAAAACTATTCAAAAGAAAATGAAAATACTTAAGATTAGCATGTAAGTAAATTATACCAATAAATATAGAAGAATGTCTGTTTTGAATATCAAGACAGAAATAATCACTAGTATTGCACCATGTCTGTAGGATGAGCTACGATACTTGTGATAATGTAAGTAGAGACCTTCAAATCGGACGTTGTTGTTTTATCAGTAACATCATAATTTGTTTGATGTCACACTGACAGATAATTTTCAGTATCAGAGGGAGTTCACTTATACTGAAAATATCATTCGTTGATATCAGAGGCAAAATGCCCAAATTACCGATAATAACATTTATTTGTGTCCTAAAGTATCAGGTCATGTACAGAGAGAATCAGTTGTGTATATGTATAAAAAAAATAACAATGGAGTGAAGTTTGGACAAAATAAATATTGTGTTGAAATCAAGTGAAGGTTTTTCACATCTTTTATTTTACCGTAATTTTATAATTTAAAAAATAGTAATACAATTTTTTGATTTAAAAAATAGTAATACAATTTTTTTTTAATTCTCTTAAATGGTTGTATTTAACTTTTAACCCATGACAGTAAATCTATATTAAGACTTCATTTGAGTCTGCTAAAAAGACCTGTGTGTATTAATACATATTTATCATAATTATGTACCACATTTAACTGGATTATATGTTCTTTGTAGTGATATAGGTTGTGTGATTAATAGTTGTTTTGTAAACCAGATGATATTTGTGTCCCTATTTTTACAAGACATATCGTTTATATTTATTGTGATTGTATTGTATGAAACGTGTGGCATTTAACATTGTTTATTGATTGTTTAATGCCTTTTGTATTACCGTAAATATTTATTGAGGGATGTAGTTAGATTATACAAATATTCCCATAATATTTTTTTTATAATTCTTCAGGAATTAAAATCATGAAAAGCTTATTGATTTAATAATTATGCATATTTTTTTTTCTTCTTCTCTTATGAAAAAGAGAGAGAAAAAATTAACAAAAAAACCTACAATTGAATTCGTCTGAGAAGAATTCTGAAAGTTATTTTTTTATTTTATAAATGACCATCTATATTGTTGCCTTAAATGTTCGTCAAAATTAATATCATGTATTACAATGACGAATGAATTTCTTTTTATCGTTGGGATAATTGTTCTTGTTGCTAATAATAGAATATTGGGTTGTATAGATTATTTTGCCTTTTAACACATTGTTGTCATACCGTACTTACACATTTAATGGTTGTTAAAGTGCTACAAGCTATTAATAACATGTATATTTATTATTAAATGTAATTTTCTTCATGGGTTGGGTAATAACTTTATGTCATTTATCTATTTTCCAGCCAAATATTTATACAAAACCATACATTTTTTATATTAAAATAATTTAAAACTTATTTATGGTTGCTTTTTAGCTCACCTGGCCATAGGCCATGTGAGCTTTTGTCATGGGTAAGCGTCTGTCGTCCGTCCGTTAGCTTTTCACATTTAAATCTTTATCTCTGAAACCGCTGAACAGAAATCAGCCAAACTTGCCAGAAATGTTCACTGGATGGTCCTCTACCAGATTTGTGTTTTTGGTGCTGATTTGAAATCCAACATGGCTGTCAGGGTCCATAATGTGTTCTCATTGGCTGAAATTTTAAAAATCTTCTTGTCAGAAACCACTAAGTCAATTGAATTGTGACTTTGCAGGAATGATCATTGGGTGGTCCTGTACTAAAATTGTGAATCGTTTGCCGATCGGAAATTCAAGATGGCCGCCATGACTCGACTTAGTTTAACATAGGACCCTATGGGAATTTCACATTTTCATCTTTTTTTCTGAAACCACAAAACAGATTTGAACCAAACTTGGCAGAAATGTTCATTGGATGGTCATATACAAGATTTTTGTTTTTGGCACTGATCGGAAATCCAACATGGCTGCCAGGGCCCATAATGTGTTCTGATTGGTCGAAATTTTAAAAATCTTCTTGTTAGAAACCACTAAGCCAATTGAATTGTGACTTTGCAGGAATGATCATTGGGTGGTCCTGTACTATACTTGTGAATCGTTTGCCGATCGGAAATTCAAGATGGCCGCCATGACTCGACTTAGTTTAACATAGGACCCTATGGGAATTTCACATTTTCATCTTTTTTTCTGAAACCACAAAACAGATTTGAATCAAACTTGGCAGAAATGTTCACTGGATGGTCCTCTACCAGATTTGTGTTTTTGGTGCTGATTTGAAATCCAACATGGCTGTCAGGGTCCATAATGTGTTCTCATTGGCTGAAATTTTAAAAATCTTCTTGTCAGAAACCACTAAGTCAATTGAATTGTGACTTTGCAGGAATGATCATTGGGTGGTCCTGTACTAAAATTGTGAATCGTTTGCCGATCGGAAATTCAAGATGGCCGCCATGACTCGACTTAGTTTAACATTGGACCCTATGGGAATTTCACATTTTCATCTTTTTTTCTGAAACCACAAAACAGATTTGAACCAAACTTGGCAGAAAGGTTCATTGGATGGTCATATACAAGATTTTTGTTTTTGGCACTGATCGGAAATCCAACATGGCTGCCAGGGCCCATAATGTGTTCTGATTGGTCGAAATTTTAAAAATCTTCTTGTTAGAAACCACTAAGCCAATTGAATTGTGACTTTGCAGGAATGATCATTGGGTGGTCCTGTACTATATTTGTGAATCGTTTGCCGATCGGAAATTCAAGATGGCCGCCATGACTCGACTTAGTTTAACATAGGACCCTATGGGAATTTCACATTTTCATCTTTTTTTCTGAAATCACAAAACAGATTTGAATCAAACTTGGCAGAAATGTTCACTGGATGGTCCTCTACCAGATTTGTGTTTTTGGTGCTGATTTGAAATCCAACATGGCTGTCAGGGTCCATAATGTGTTCTCATTGGCTGAAATTTTAAAAATCTTCTTGTCAGAAACCACTAAGTCAATTGAATTGTGACTTTGCAGGAATGATCATTGGGTGGTCCTGTACTAAAATTGTGAATCGTTTGCCGATCGGAAATTCAAGATGGCCACCATGACTCGACTTAGTTTAACATAGGACCCTATGGGAATTTCACATTTTCATCTTTTTTTCTGAAACCACAAAACAGATTTGAATCAAACTTGGCAGAAATGTTCACTGGATGGTCCTCTACCAGATTTGTGTTTTTGGTGCTGATTTGAAATCCAACATGGCTGTCAGGGTCCATAATGTGTTCTCATTGGCTGAAATTTTAAAAATCTTCTTGTCAGAAACCACTAAGTCAATTGAATTGTGACTTTGCAGGAATGATCATTGGGTGGTCCTGTACTAAAATTGTGAATCGTTTGCCGATCGGAAATTCAAGATGGCCGCCATGACTCGACTTAGTTTAACATAGGACCCTATGGGAATTTCACATTTTCATCTTTTTTTCTGAAACCACAAAACAGATTTGAACCAAACTTGGCAGAAAGGTTCATTGGATGGTCATATACAAGATTTTTGTTTTTGGTGCTGATTGGAAATCCAACATGGCTGCCAGGGCCCATAATGTGTTCTGATTGGTTGAAATTTTAAAAATCTTCTTGTTAGAAACCACTAAGCCAATTGAATTGTGACTTTGCAGGAATGATCATTGGGTGGTCCTGTACTAAACTTGTGAATCGTTTGCCGATCGGAAATTCAAGATGGCCGCCATGACTCGACTTAGTTTAACATTGGACCCTATGGGAATTTCACATTTTCATCTTTTTTTCTGAAACCACAAAACAGATTTGAATCAAACTTGGCAGAAATGTTCACTGGATGGTCCTCTACCAGATTTGTGTTTTTGGTGCTGATTTGAAATCCAACATGGCTGTCAGGGTCCATAATGTGTTCTCATTGGCTGAAATTTTAAAAATCTTCTTGTCAGAAACCACTAAGTCAATTGAATTGTGACTTTGCAGGAATGATCATTGGGTGGTCCTGTACTAAAATTGTGAATCGTTTGCCGATCGGAAATTCAAGATGGCCGCCATGACTCGACTTAGTTTAACATTGGACCCTATGGGAATTTCACATTTTCATCTTTTTTTCTGAAACCACAAAACAGATTTGAACCAAACTTGGCAGAAAGGTTCATTGGATGGTCATATACAAGATTTTTGTTTTTGGCACTGATCGGAAATCCAACATGGCTGCCAGGGCCCATAATGTGTTCTGATTGGTCGAAATTTTAAAAATCTTCTTGTTAGAAACCACTAAGCCAATTGAATTGTGACTTTGCAGGAATGATCATTGGGTGGTCCTGTACTATATTTGTGAATCGTTTGCCGATCGGAAATTCAAGATGGCCGCCATGACTCGACTTAGTTTAACATAGGACCCTATGGGAATTTCACATTTTCATCTTTTTTTCTGAAATCACAAAACAGATTTGAATCAAACTTGGCAGAAATGTTCACTGGATGGTCCTCTACCAGATTTGTGTTTTTGGTGCTGATTTGAAATCCAACATGGCTGTCAGGGTCCATAATGTGTTCTCATTGGCTGAAATTTTAAAAATCTTCTTGTCAGAAACCACTAAGTCAATTGAATTGTGACTTTGCAGGAATGATCATTGGGTGGTCCTGTACTAAAATTGTGAATCGTTTGCCGATCGGAAATTCAAGATGGCCACCATGACTCGACTTAGTTTAACATAGGACCCTATGGGAATTTCACATTTTCATCTTTTTTTCTGAAACCACAAAACAGATTTGAATCAAACTTGGCAGAAATGTTCACTGGATGGTCCTCTACCAGATTTGTGTTTTTGGTGCTGATTTGAAATCCAACATGGCTGTCAGGGTCCATAATGTGTTCTCATTGGCTGAAATTTTAAAAATCTTCTTGTCAGAAACCACTAAGTCAATTGAATTGTGACTTTGCAGGAATGATCATTGGGTGGTCCTGTACTAAAATTGTGAATCGTTTGCCGATCGGAAATTCAAGATGGCCGCCATGACTCGACTTAGTTTAACATAGGACCCTATGGGAATTTCACATTTTCATCTTTTTTTCTGAAACCACAAAACAGATTTGAACCAAACTTGGCAGAAAGGTTCATTGGATGGTCATATACAAGATTTTTGTTGTTGGTGCTGATCGGAAATCCAACATGGCTGCCAGGGCCCATAATGTGTTCTGATTGGTTGAAATTTTAAAAATCTTCTTGTTAGAAACCACTAAGCCAATTGAATTGTGACTTTGCAGGAATGATCATTGGGTGGTCCTGTACTAAACTTGTGAATCGTTTGCCGATCGGAAATTCAAGATGGCCGCCATGACTCGACTTAGTTTAACATTGGACCCTATGGGAATTTCACATTTTCATCTTTTTTTCTGAAACCACAAAACAGATTTGAATCAAACTTGGCAGAAATGTTCATTAGATGGTCATATACAAGATTTTTGTTTTTGGTGCTGATCGGAAATCCAACATGGCTGCCAGGGCCTATAATGTGTTCTGATTGGTCGAAATTTTAAAAATCTTCTTGTTAGAAACCACTAAGCCAATTGAATTGTGGCTTTGCAGGAATGATCATTGGGTGGTCCTGTACTAAACTTGTGAATCGTTTGCTGATCGGAAATTCAAGATGGCCACCATGACTCGACTTAATTTTAACATAGGACCCTATGGAAAAAATGTTTAAAAGTCTTCTCCTCCGAAACCAGTAAGTCAGTTTAAAGCAAAAATGGGATGAATGGTCCTTAGGTGGTCAACTTTCAAAATTATGTCCTGTGACCCCGACCTCCAACCAAGATGGCAACCATCAGCGAATATAGTTTTAACATAGGACCCTATGGGAAATATATTTAAAAATCTTCTCTGAAACCAGTAAGCCAATTTAAAGCAAACATGGCATGGATGGTCCTTAAGTGGTCAATTTTCAAAATTGTGTCCAGTGACCCTGACCTCCATTCAAGATGGCCACCTTCAGCAGACATACTGTAGTTTTAACATAGGACCCTATGGGAAAAAATGTTTTAAAATCTTCTCCTCTGAAACTAGTAAGGCAATATAGCAAACATGTCATCGATGGTCCTTAGGTGGTCAACTTCCAAAATTGTGTTCAGTGATCCCGATCTCGGTTCAAAATGGCCACCGTCAGCAGACATAGTTTTAACATAGGACCCTATGGGAAAATTGTTTAAAAGTCTTCTCTTCTGAAACCAGTCAGCCAATTTAAAGCAAACATGGCATGGATGGTCCTTGGGTAGTATACTTTCAAAATTGTGTCCGGTGACCACGACCTCCATCCAAGATGGCTGCCATGAGCAGACATAGTTTTAACATAGAACCCTATGGCAGTATGGGATTTGAATAATAACTTAGATGTATTCAGCATGCAGACATTCTTAAGAGGACTTATTTATGTCAGGTGAGCGATACAGGCTCACCTGAGCCTCTAGTTGTTTTTTATCACTTGCAGACTGCATCAGTGGTGTAATGGTTAGCATGCTTCCCTTGAGTGTGGTAGGTCGTGGGTTCAAACCAAGCTGAAAACTATCAAATTAGTTTTTATTGCTTCTCTGCCAAGCACACAGCATTAAGAGCCAAGACAAGTGAGCTTGCGATCAGAATAATGTGTCCAAGTGAAGCGAAATGTCTACCTGCAGACTGTTGTTTCATAAAAATCCAACTACATGTGTTTCTCTAGTACAAAGTGGACATCATCATCTCTTTGTAATGTAACTTGTTCTCGTGATGTAGCTGAACAATTGGTTACTTGGTGTTAAACAACATTCTGTTGCTCTTTCACCCGAGTGTATGTATTTAGTCAGTTTGTTAGATGCCATCCTTGACATAAACAATATTACTCCACACACATTGCAAACTAAAAATGGACAACCCTCAAAATTATAATAAGGTTCTTTCCTTGACATGATATGGTCATTGGATTTACATCTACCTATACAATCTGTCAATCACAACTAATGCTACAAGTTCAATTTACCACAGATGGCAAGGTTATCTTTGTCAGTAACTGGAAGCAGATTGTCAATTTTCTCCCAGTACTTACTGTTTCCTTCCTCCGTCTATAAATCTAACCGCCATGATATAACTGGAAATTATTGAAGGCAGTGTTTTAAAAACACCCATAATCCTAATCAATTGAATGGTACTATCCGTCCGTGGTAGTTAAATTTAAAAAAAGGGCGAAAAAAATTGGTTGAAATAGCACATAGAACCTGTAGTGCCATAGGATCAGTTTAAATATTTAAATGTTGTAAGAAATGTACCGTTATATATTATCTGACTTTCGGAATATAGATATTGTACAATTATCATCCTTGTTGGAGTGTTACCCGACGGTTTGTCTCCCCTCGAAAAGTTAGGTCACCGTTGGGGTCACACTCCAACAAAGGTGATAATTGGTATATTATATCGAATATTTTTGCATCAGACACCAAGTAATATAATACCTGCGGCTTTGCGAAAATATTCGATATAATATATAAAATTTCTTCTTCGCCTACAGCGACGAACCTGTCGCTGGATGCCATATTTGTTGTCTGTTGAATCAAGGGAAGTAACTATAATTGGAAACACGGTGGACTTTACTATGAGACCTTATGATTAGCGGTTGACCCAACGAATGGATAAATATCACGTGAGTGTTTTATCAAATCAGATTCAAGATATTTATATGAGTATATAATATCATCAAATATCGGCCTTGAGCCAAAACATAAAGTTGTGCTTTGCCAGTGAACATTTAACGAATTAACCTAAAAACTTCATATGATGCCAACAAGTTTATACGTAATAAAATTTGATGCACGAAAGTCAGTTGTTCTGATTGAGATTCATTCAACCCTTTTAACGTTTTAAAACATGAATTGCATGTGGTAATCTGACCAATAACTAAATTGGAAGTGACATCAAACAATTGATAAGTTTGGGTCATTTTAATGACAATCGTTTAAATTCTGTGACAATTTGAATATTTCAGTGACTGCGATAGAACTTTTCAGACAGCTGAGATAAGTGTAGGAAGCTGTGATAATGACAGTTACAAACCGTTGAAAGAAATTACATGCAATGAGAAATATGAAAAATCTGTGTGGGTTTTTTATAATTTTTTTAATATCTGTGTTGCCGTTGGAGATAATTATCAAGATGGGTAGTGTTGGGATCTCATTTACTGGATTAATCCTGCAACAATTTCTGTCTGTGCCAAGCCAGGATCTGTATTTCCAATGCCATATGTTGTCATCAAATTATGTTCAATGATTTGAGGTGAGAGGCAATTGTTCGTTTCGTTGATATTGGTGGAATTATTGACCATCACTGTTTTAACTTTCTTTTCATAATTTAATATTTGAATCAAGAGAGCTAAGGAGTAAATTAGACATATAAAATAATTCTTGAAATTACATTTTAATAAAAATGAATTAGTACAAGTTTAATTACACATATACAGCCTATCACACATGAAGAATTATCACACTATGTCTCTATCACTACATTCCATACATCATGAGTGAGGTGGCATCGGTGGCATCATACCTGGTAACATAGGAGAACCTCCAGACATTGCTGCATTTGGACCCAATAAAATCTGCAACAAAAACATTTAATTCAAACATATTTGATTAATTAATAAATAATATTGTACAATAAAATAATTAATTACAGGGTGAGGGTTATAGTGTTTAATGCCACTTTCAACAACATTTCAGTTATATCGTGGCAGTCAGTTTTATTGGTGGAGGAAACTGCAGTACCCAGAGTAAATCACTGACCTGCTGAAAGTCACTGACAAGCTTTATCACATAATGTTGTACACCTCGTCATGAGCGGATTTGAACTCACAACTTTCGGTGTGATAGTATGAATATTATGGTAATAATAAATTGTACAATTAGATAATTAATTACAACATATACAATATTGGTTTATTGATGGTGAATATAGAATTTATATATGATGAAGCTGAGAAACAGGGAGAAAGAATAACAGCTTTTCTTAGCGCTCTTCTTTCACCCTTTTCTCAGCCTCATCAAATAAATTCTATATACACCACCAATAGACTAATATTGTATTTATCCTGCAATCCATGGTGCTTTGAATAATAATTTTAACTGTTAAATGCATTATCCCAATGGGAACTTAACTTTTTGAATAGTGATATTCAAGAGTTTTAGAATGTTTACAGCTTGGATAAAATTTGTGTACCAATAATTCACGAAAGGAAGTGAAATAATTTTGATTCAAATGAATATTTATTCAGATGAAAAAAAAATTGAAAATTTACATTTTAGAACGGGGCTTATAAAGTTATTAATATACTAGACGAATAAAGTAAAAATTTATTAGTATATACTATAAATGTAATGATTGGATAAATATAATTAAAGTAACCCAAGAATATTTAATTTACATCTACCATGGGTATTGATCAAATGAAGACAGTTACAAAAATACTTGAAATTTTGCATCACACATTTATTGTGATATAGTGAATTGTGTATTTTTATTATGTGACTTCTAAGTGGGCCTATGATATATACTCCAGATTCCAAGCTAGAAAGGCCTTCAGACTCCTAAACAGATAGATTTGGACTGTCAAGTACATACGATAGCTGAATAATAGTTCATATGGTTTTATACAACTATCATTCACTCACATGTTTAACATGCATATATATGATAATGATTTAATTTATTATATATGGGTTGGTTGGTTTATGGTGTTTAATGCCACTTTCAACAATATTTCAGTTATATCATGGGGGTAAGATTTTTGTTGTTGGAGGAAACCAGATTATCCAGAGAAAACCACCGACCTGCTGCAAGTCACATAAAAACTTTATCACATAATGTTACATTGAGTACACCTCGCCATGAACGGGGTCCAAACTCACAACTGTAGTGGTGATAGGCACTGATTGCACAGGTAGTTGTTAATCCAACTACCATATGATCATGACCTGGACAACCTCCCTATATCATAAGGGTAATTTAACAATTCATGATGTACCTGTCTTTCTTGTTGTCTTTGTAGTTCATGGTGTTGAGCTCGTTCCTTTTCAAACACTATAGGTAAGACTAAAATTGTAGCAGCCGATGTTGCCACCCATAATAGATTTCTGGTCAGATTATATCCTTGCTTTGTGTAGGTTCCTGACATACTGACAGCACTACTGCAGAAATTCCTAAAACTTTCTGGAAACATTTCAGTCAAACCTACTAATCTTTCAGCTAGTGTTTCATCAATATCCTAAATAAAAAAAAAAACAGTTTAAAATCATATTTCAGAATATTCACAGTACATGTACTATCTCTTATGGTCACATTCCCAGACCATCTCAAAACCAACTGAACATTACAGGCTACCGGTAGTTAGTTTTTCTTTACTGGCTGTCAAGAAATGGACTTAAATCACATAATATTTTAAACTAACAAATTCATTTGTACACAATGAACCATATTGCATTTTACTTCTTTTTTAGGGCACATATCATTTTTAATTTGTCATCTTTATACTTATGCGTTCGATAGATTTATTACCGCACAATTGCTTTAATACAACTGCAAAAAAAAAATCTTATTTTGGTATGGGTCTGCAGTAGTTGTGTATCTGTCAATGGTTTTTGTGTGGTAACTTCTAGTAACCGCATTGGCGGTGTAATGGTAAGCGTGCTCACATCAAGTGTGGTAGATCGTGGGTTCAAGCCTTGCTCAGGTTAAACCAGACCATAATATTGGTACTTGTTGTTTCTCCACTGAGTAAGTCACATGTCTGTCAACCAACAGACCGTTTCAGTGAGCAAGCACCATAAAATTCCAACTAAGCATGTTGGTCTAGTGCAAAGCAGACATCATCATCTCATCAAATGTAACTTGTTCTCGCCATGAGTGAGGATTTGTTGTTTAATGCCAACTCAGCAATTTTTCAGCTATATCAAAATTTTCAAAAACACAAGTTATTTGGATAGGAAGCAAAAAATACAGCAGTGATAGACTATGTGAAAACTGGAATCTCTCCTGGGGGAAAACTACGTTTACTGTTCTGGGAATAAATTTCGATGTTGATATTTCTAAAATTACAAAAATCAATTATGAAAAATATTTAAAAAAAATGAAAGGACTCTTTAAACAGTGGAACAAAAGAAATTTAACTCCTATAGGTAAGATTACTGTGGTTAAATCACTAATTCTACCAATACTTAACCATCTTTTTATTGCACTTCCAAACCCTAGTATAGAAATTATTAAAGATATTGAAGATATGTTATATACATTTATTTGGAAATCATCTGTTAATAGAGTGAAAAAGGATATCATGCAAAAGGAGTATCAAGAGGGGGGACTTAAGATGATTAATATACATTCTTTTATTTTGGCTTTTAAGTCCACATGGATCAGGAGACTCTTTTTCAACAATGGTAAATGGCAGAATATTTTTATGTCATCAATTGATATAAATAAACTATCATGTGGTGGTAGTGGATATATAGAACAAGTAATAGAAAGTGTAAAAAATCAATTTTGGAAGGATGTATTATATGCTTGGAAATCTGTTATTGGAAAAGACGAAAACAAAGATTGGACAAACTTTCTTGCCAATACAGTTTGGTTAAATAAACAAGTAAAAATTGACAAAAGAACTATCTTTTATCCAGAGTGGTTCAACAGGGGTGTAAAGTTTGTTAACAATTTTGTCAATGATGATGGTTCTTTTCTGACTTTAGATCATTTTTCAAACAAATTTGGATTTTGTGTAAATTTTTTGCAATATAATGGGGTTATTAGTTCTTTACGACAAATGCTAAAATTATATCCATATGGAGACAAATCATCTAATTTACAGACTCCTTTTGTCCCATCATCTCTACAAAATATTCTTCGAAGTTCTAAAGGTTCAAAAGATATGTACACAATTCTAAATAAAAACAGTAGTTTTCCTACAGCTCAAAGAAAATGGAATACAGTTTTCGATATTAATTCAAAAGAGTGGAAACAAATTTATATACTCCCATTTAAAGCTACAGCATGTACAAAATTAAATTGGTTTCAATTTAGAATAAACCACAATATTCTGGCTACTAATTATTTCCTGAAAAAAATTAAAATTATTGATGATGCAAATTGTAATTTTTGCCAAAAGGAAAATGAAACCATTGAACACATTTTTTGGGGTTGTGAAAATGTACAAAATCTTCTAGGGCAAGTAAATTCTTGGTTCGGTGACAAAGACATTAACCAAACATTTTTAAAGAAGACTCTAATTTTTGGGGATGTTGATTAAAGTACATAAAGATGATGTATACAATTCCATTTTACTAAACATAAAATACTATATATATACAAACAGATGTCTTAAGAAAAAATTATCCATTCATTCACTTAAAGCCTGTTTGATAAATTTATATAAAACTGAAAAAATGATTGCTGTCCGAAATCAAAGAATTGCAGAATTTCAATTACATTGGAATACTTTTGAAAAACTGTTTGAGGATTGTTGACATAGTTTTTATTCTTATGTAAATTCCCTTTCCATAGAGATTCCACTAAATACTAACTGATATAGTCTATCTAAATATACTTTTCTTGTTTATATTTACTATACTATAGTATACTTTATAGTATACTCATTACGGGATAATTAAAACAATATGAATGTTTGATCCATCCAAATAATACTTCTGTATATCTGGTACAGTGTTATAGTCCAATTGATTGTTTGCACCAGGCCAGACCATAAAATTTTACATATAAATGCCAATATAAAGTACAATCTCAACTTCTCAATGTCTTTTCTTTTCTTTTTTTCTCTTTTTAAAAATACACTAAAATTCTTATCTACTTTTTTTCCTAATTATACAAAAAAAATATTTATCACATATATCAATAGTAAACAATTTTAAACTCTGCAAAATACCCCTTTTCTCATCTTTTATATTCTAAAAAAAAAAAAAACCTCCACTGCAATATACATATGATTATATATTGGAAAAGATTGTAAGAAGATTTAATTGTACTTTACTATATAGATTGTATGATGTTGTATATGTTATTATATTATTGTACTCTAGCTTTGTTCTAGACCAACACGCTGAGTTGGATTTTTATAGTACTAGCTCTTGAAACAACAGTTTGTGGATAGACTTGTTGCTCCGCTCAGACACATTATTCTGATTCCGAGCCAACCATTCTTTGCTCTTACTCCTTAATGCTGCATGCTTAGCGGAGAAGCAACAAATACCAATTTTATAGTCTTTGGTTTGACCCGACCGGGGCTCGAACCCATGATATACCACACTTGAGGCGATCACGCTAAACATTACACCACCGATGCGATCTTTCTCTCCATGGTATAGCTGAAAAATTGCACATTTGGCATTAAGCAATCACTCGCTATGTTCCAGATGATAAATTGACCTTCCTGAAACTTGAACATAAGGACACTTTGTTGGAAATAAATAGAGATTTTTAAAAGTTGTCAGGTAAAACCGTATGAAAAAAAGTTTAAAAGAGTAAAAAATAATAAATAAAATGTGTGCCTATTATGAAATATTTGAATCAATAGTCCAAACAAGTTGTTTGTACCATATTCAATAACATCATTGACATCCACTGATGTATTAAATGGAATGAGATTAATGCATATATTGTAACTACGAATTTTGTAAATTTCTATAATAAACTTATAAGATCTATCAATATAATTGGAAGCAATGTTATAAGCTATAAGGCTTTTAATTATAAGTTGTCATCAGCTTTTAAATATTTTTACTTTTCGAACTGGCTGATTTATTAAGAATTCCAAGGACATCCGATTGAATGCTCCCAAGTCACACATCCAGTAAAAAACAATGGTAGAAAATTCAGTACATTCGGAAATTCAATATTACCGGTAAACCCAATTAGTCACAAATAAAGCCCCTATAAGGAAATCACTCAAATAAAGGTTGTGTTTTTATTTAATTTAAGTTTAACAGGATTCAATCTTTTAGATACATTTTAGTTTAAAACGCAACACAGTATTAAGTTACGTTTTCATTTCCCATTCATTTTCACGACTTTTGAAATGGGAACAGAGCATAGTTAATTTTGACCTGTTATGAAAAAGAAATGGATAGGCTGATAGCTGATATCATTTAAATTTTCTTTACAATGGCTATGAAAATGTATTTTAAGAAAGCATATCTAGGACAGGTCATTTTTACAGTACAGTCAGAGGCATACCACGATAAATCACTGTGATAGACATATCACTCTTCTTAGTGATACTGATATATCTTTTGGTCTGTTTAATCCATTTACTTATTCTGATATGCCTTTTGGGTGATAGTAAGTAACACTCTAAATGTAATAGAAATTTTGAAGATATATTTAATAGAACAAAAGATATATCCAAATCACAGTGATTTATCACGCTATGTCTCTGACTGTAATGTACCCTTTAAAATTGTGAACTTAAGGTTTTTGCTCTAGTCAGTATAAAAATCAGGTTATTTTCAGAGTAATATTAAGCAATTTGTCAAGATGAACCTAAAAGACTAAATGTCAATGAAAGCACAGAAGTATTACAAATGACAATTGATCTTCACATATAGTTAAGTGCTCTCCCAATCACCAATAATGAATTCATGATGATCCGGCCTCCAGTCTTTCCGGCCTCTTGGGGCCAGATTGTCCGGAGACCCCAACCATGGCTAATTTAATATCAGACTTCTTCTTCTTCTTATATACAGTACTCCTTCAAGACGTTGAAGATTACATACTGTTGCATGCGTGGATATTTACAAAAATATTTACATAAATTTCATGAAAGTGAAATCAAAAGTGTGAATAAAACAATAAATTTTAAAACTATGTATAATTGTATTTGATATTTAAATGTTTAAGAGAACAGTGGGTGTTAGCTGTTCTCTGAAAGAGTCTGTTGATGGACTTGAGATAATTGTCTGTGGTAAGATGTTCCATTGTACTATAGTGTGTGGAAAAAATGACCATTTGTATCATTATGTATCTTTTTGTGTTGTTTATTCCTAAATGTCTGATTTTCTAGTTCTGCTGTCAGTTGGGATGAGTATGTTGTTTGGGATAGCAATTAGAGCGTGTGTTATTTTATACATCATGATCAGTCTGGTTTTAAGACGGCGCTCAGCTAAAGTTGGCCAACCTAGAGTGTCAATCAATGAAGTGACACTGCTAGTATACTGTATTATGGTAATTGTTTTGAACATAGTGAGCAACTCGTCTTTGAACCATTTCTAGTTTGTTTATGTTGTCATGTGAATAAGGGTCCCAGATACTACAGCTGTTTTCAAGTTTTGGCCTCACTAGTGCTTGATATGCCCCAGATTTTACTTCAGGGTTTGATATTTGTAAATTTCTTTTTAAGTCTTCTTAGGTATTTTGCTGAAGTTACTGGTTTGAGAATGTGATTGTGAAGTATATAGTCATGTTTGAAGGGCGTTTTCTTTTGACTGATGGCGAGTACTGTACAATTATCTGGGTGGAAAGCCATAAGCCAATCGGCTTCCCACCTTGCAGCTGCATCAAGGTCAGATTGTAGTTTCTTGCAGTAGTCCTGACATGTTATTTCTTTATAAATTATACTGTCATCTGCAAAGAGTTTTAGTTTGCTGTGTGTAAGATATTCCGGAAAGTCATTGATGTAAATTAGAAAAAGAATTGGACCGAGTACTGTACCCTGTGGAACACCTGATGTAACTGGCACTGTGTTAGATGTTACTCCATCAATTACTACTGTTTGTGTTCTATCTGTTAAAAATGCCTGAATCCAATTTAGAGTATGGGTTTGTATTCCGTAATATTTCAATTTGTATAATAATCTACGGTGGGAAACTTTATCGAATGCTTTGGCAAAATCCATAATAATCAAGTCTGTTTTTGTTATTGTTGGCATTTAATTCTTGTATGAACTGAAGGAGTTGCGACTCACATGATCTTGCTTTTCTGAAACCATGTTGTAAATCATATAAAATATTGCTTGAGTTGAGGTGTTTCATAATGATGCTGGTTATTATGTGTTCCATCAGTTTACAGCAGATGCATGTTAGTGATATTGGTCGGTAATTTTCTGCTTTGTATCTTTCGCCCTTTTTGAATGCTGGTGCAACATTTGTGTGTTTCCAGTCTTTCGGTATGGTGCCAGTTTCTATTGATTTTGTATATATTTTGGTCAAGATTGGAGCAACTTGATCTTTTAGGTCTTTTATCACTCTACTGTTTATGCTATCTGGACTACATGCTTTGTGAGGGTTAAGGTTGGTTAAGAGGTTCAGTACACCTTTATCGTTTACCGGTATATGTATTTGTTCCATTATAGGATGAGGACTAGTCCTTTGTCAGGTATGTCATGTGGTGGATCGTGTGTAAATACTGATTGGAACTGTTGGTTAAGAATGTTCGTTTTTTTCTACTGTATCAGTATAGAGTATACCTTCTTTTTTTCAGTGGGCTTATGCCCGAGTTGTCCTTTCTAATGCTTTTGAAGTAGCTAAAAAGCTTTTTTGGTTTATAATCCAAGTACTGATGTTGATCGGAGTCTTTAATGGGTAGGTCAAATATGATGTTCTCAATATATTTCCAGTAAGCTTTGCGTTGTTCTTTTTGTACTGTATGTTTCAGTTTTTTATATATTGAAGAATTTTGTTTTTTCTTCCTGTAGTATTTGTTCTTTTTATTTATAAGTTTGCATAAATTGTTGTTTATCCAGGGAAATCTTTGTTTGTAGGTAAATAGCTTATGTGGGATGTTTGATTCTATAGAATTAATTATGTCATTTTTGAATGTGTTCCAGAGTATGTTTGTATCACACTTTTCATATATGTTATAATAACAAATAATATTTATGGTTGTTAAAGTATTTTCCAGATCTTTTTTAATTTTATCCCAATTTGTTTCCTTGTATTTCATTACTTTTCTTGGTGTTTCTCTGACTCTTTTTAACCATGTGTCAATTTCAGCATAGACGATGTCATGGTCTGCTAGCCCAATTGGAGGGAGAGTGCATAATTTATTAAGGTTTGATGGATTGTTCATGAGTAGAAGGTCTAATATTCTCTCATTTCGTGTTGGTTTGTCAGTTACTTGATGTAAGTTATGGTCTGCAACAGACTTCTGTAACAGGACCTGTATTTGTAACACATGCACTGATCCAGTCCCTAACTCTTACCTTATTACAACAAGAGGTAAGGGCTCAACTGGATTAAACGGATCAAATAGTTCCGGCATGATCAAGAAATTAATACACAAAAGAATTAAAATAAATGTTTAAAATATACAATAAAACTTTTGTTTTGTCTTTATCTGTTGATTTCCCTTGGTTTAGATGTCTACCTATTTTAAGGTCGACAGTTGGCACTTTTGTTTTGGTGTCTACCTATTTTAAGGTCGACAGTTGGCACTTTTGTTTTGGTGTCTACCTATTTTAAGGTCGACAGTTGGCACTTTTGTTTTGGTGTCTACCTATTTTAAGGTCGACAGTTGGCACTTTTGTTTTGGCGTCTACCTATTTTAAGGTCGACAGTTGGCACTTTTGTTTTGGTGTCTACCTATTTTAAGGTCGACAGTTGGCACTTTTGTTTTGGTGTCTACCTATTTTAAGGTCGACAGTTGGCACTTTTGTTTTGGTGTCTACCTATTTTAAGGTCGACAGTTGGCACTTTTGTTTTGGTGTCTACCTATTTTAAGGTCGACAGTTGGCACTTTTGTTTTGGTGTCTACCTATTTTAAGGTCGACAGTTGGCACTTTTGTTTTGGTGTCTACCTATTTTAAGGTCGACAGTTGGCACTTTTGTTTTGGTGTCTACCTATTTTAAGGTCGACAGTTGGCACTTTTGTTTTGGTGTCTACCTATTTTAAGGTCGACAGTTGGCACTTTTGTTTTGGTGTCTACCTATTTTAAGGTCGACAGTTGGCACTTTTGTTTTGGTGTCTACCTATTTTAAGATTGGCAGTCGGCACTTTTGTTTTGGTGTCTACCTATTTTAAGGTCGGCAGTTGACACTTAAACACTACCGACTAAAGTATATAAATATCAATGGATTATAAGCATTGTTAAAAGTGCTGATCTGCCGACCTGTAGTGAAATATCGACAAATTTTAAAGTGCCGACCTGAATAAAAAATATATAGGCAATTATAAAGGTGCCGATCTGCCGACCAAATATAATTATTGGCACTTTTAAAAGTGCCTACCTGACGACCAATTATACGGACAATTTCTTTAATTGCCAACCTCTGAATATTTTTTAATCACTAAAAGACCGAATCACTCATTTAATTCCTTACGCAGGAACGCAGGAACTATCCGTTCTCTCCACTTGACCTGAGGTAAGGACCTGACCACTGCGTAATACAATTGCATGTGGTCTGTACATATGCGAGTGATGAACGGTAGTCGGTACACGGTGCCGATGAGAATCCGGGTCGTTTTGCCCCGATCACCTGTTCGCCCCAGAAAGTGAGTCGATTCGCCCCACTTAATCGCTATTATATTATAATAGATGAAGTCTTTTTCGACATTTTTTGGTAATTATTTATTCATTAGTTGTATGCAAAAAAAAAAAAAAAATTCATTCATTTTGGTCTACTTTAATTATTTATTTATTAGTTGTATACAAAAAAAAAATAATTCATTCATTTTGGTCTACTTTTGTCAATGAAATTTTTTTTACAGTAAAAAGGTTGTTTTTTTTTGTACCAACGCAATAGTGCATGAAATGTCTAAGATGCTGTACAAGTGCAGTGAAAACGAAATACCGTCGGACAAGTCCAGTAAAATGACCGCCGGTCCGATATAAACCCTTGGATTTCAGGACCGATTGTCCAGTATTGCTCTGTCATTTGATTTCGGCTATAACGATTGATTTGTCAGCATAGGATTTCATAAAAACTAAAGTGAAACGCCAGATCAAATCTCTTTTATTGTATCACTTTTCGTTGTTATATGCTATGATGAAGTTCAAGGATATTGACAAAAAAGTCGCAATCTCAGAAACGCTTTAATGAACGAAAATATCAATATTTGAAATATAAGAAAAAGAATCACTCCGGACCGGACACATAAAAATTATCGGATATCAATTTGGCGCCAATTTAAACTTGTCTGTTGCGCAAAATACGATAGAGGACTTGATTTAGGATTTTGGGAAATATTGAAACCTTTGAAATGGACAAATATTACAAGCTTTTTCCTGATTAAAACAAATGGTTGAAAAGATATCCACTAAACATTTATTTCCCTGTGAATTTAAATAAAATACTTTGCTTTATTTATATAAAAAAAAATTATACAAAATGTTTACTTCAAAGCAGACTTGTTTTAACAAACAATGTTCAGAAAAATATATATACAGTTAATTTGCATTGCTAAAACGAGAAATGGAAAATTGGTAGCCCTTGCTTGAAAGCAACCACTGCAGGAAAAGCTTGATATTGACAGTGAGGAAAGTGACCTTAATGCACTGAATATTATATGTGACACAGACAAAGACAATGATGACTTTTGTGTTGATTTTATTGATGAAGAAGATAATTGGAGAGACGTTTTCCTTCTCTCGGAGAGAGAATGTTAACAATAAAACTATTCGGAATATATATTGTTATGAAAATTTTTGTTCCCATACCATTCTTCTCCTTGTTGGTTTCATATGACATGGGTATATGAAATAAGAACACAACCCTAATTAAAATCAATAACAATGAAAAGGGCTTTATACAAGTAAAGGAAACTATATAGGCCAGCCATCAACAATGAAATATTTAAAAAATTACGATTTTCTTTCCGTCTGGTAAAAGTTGATTCGGTCTGGTGAATCACCTTGGTTCACCAGACCGAATGTCCTGTAAAATTTTTTACAATTTCGCATTCACTGCAAGTGCACAAATAACCTCTTTTTTAATGAATTACGCATCAAATGCTAAAATAGTATAAATCGAATCAGATGTCAAACAAAGAGTGAAGCAATACATAATATTAAACACGTCAAGAAAGCATGTTAATCATGAGGAAGACAAAAATAAAGTACCCATGAACAAGCCTTACAACATCCAAAATACGAATATTTGCAATGTTATTTTCCATATTTCATTTTTTAAAGCACTATTAATAAATGAGGGCGAAACGACCCGGGCGACAGGGAATAGGGGAGAAACAACCCGGGGCGAAACGACTCATGGGGCGAACGGGATTCGGGGCGAAACGAGTCAGAATTTAGAAAGAAGTCAAACTCAAAGCCAATATTATGATCCTTCTTTCACTCTTTCTAGTCTTACGTCATCATCTTCATCGAGCGGAATATCTTGTATCTGTCTCTGAGGTGTGTCAATTGTATCTTCAATTTTCATTCTAATTAATTTTACACGAAATCCTTCAAAATTCGATTAAATCGTGTGGACAGGGGAAAAACGGAAGTCTTTGTTGCTAATTACTTGAACTAACACAGTTTTTTCCTGTTAGTACAAAACGCACAGTTGATCTTGCTTTTTTTCTTTGAAAAAATCCAAAGCATTCCGAAATACAATACTGGTACTTTATTTACTATCTTTGCAACCATTCTTAAGTGTAACAATTCAGTAACAGTCGAAGTCGGCGTTTGCAGTAATACATCAAGATGGAAACGAAATTTTGAATTTAGATAAAAATAAGAAATGGTTTGTAAAGTGTCATTTAAACAAATCTGATATTCTTCCTCTTCTCTGTATGAGCTTCCTATAGGAGGAACACCCCTGCTTATGCGGGGTGAAATACGCAAAGTCCTTACATAAAACGTAACTTCCGTAAAATGAATTTAGAATTAAAAATCTAAAAATCTGAAAAGAACCTATATACATCTATTTACATCGTTGCTCGCCTGACCGACCACAGTTTCATAGGTAGCACTCCGAACACACTATGAATGAATGAATGAATAGCGGAGGTTAGCAAGCTGTAACCTTGCTCATCTAGCGAATGCACTAGATTTCTTATCGAATATTGAACACATAAATTTCATAATTGAGAATAGCAAGCTGTGACCTTGCTCACCTCCATCAGAGGTGTTCTTTTTGATTTTCCATGACTCGCAGCAATTTGTTATGAAAAGTGGAGGTTAGCAAATAAGCAAGCTGTCGCCCTGCTTACCTCGTACGAGGATTTACATTCTGATTGTCCATGATTTGCAACCTTTTGACGTGTAGGGCATAGCAAAGGTTTCTGGATAGTTCCTCGATTCTGTGCATTACATTCTTGTCTTCATTGAATATATTAGCAAAATTTCTGCAGTCCACTATCAATTTCACTATGGATAGGCTATTGTTGAAAATATTTTTCCAGGTATTTTCATTGGTGCAGCTGATGACTTCCCCTTTTAAAGCCTCAAATAACGGAGCCAAAATTGGTCTCAATAACGGACATTTGAGTGAGAAATGTATCAGATTTTCTTCCTCTGTTTTACAGAGAGGACAGTTCGGATCTACACGTATGTTATACTGACTGAATTTGTGCCTATCAATTTGGAGTATATATGTTCCTGTAACGATCCTTGATTTAACAATTCCCTTTCTGACCTCCGGCCTCGATCTTAGGGGAAGTTTCCAGACTGGGTGGCTGTCTCCTATAGCCAGATGATCACAACTCATAAATTTTAGGGTTGTTTTTCCAGATGTTTCCTCTTTTAGTTTTTCTGTCCAATATTTCTTTATGGTTGAGTTAACAAGATTTTTCCATTTTGGCTTTGGAAGTATTGAAGTTCATGAATTTTTGGCAGCTCATTGATTTCCAGATTTTTCTTATATTGCAGAAAAAGCTTTTTGTATTTTCATAATTCACCGAAATTTACCTCGATACCACTTCTTTGATTTTTCCATTTTGGCAAGACAGGGAGTACAGCAACGATAATTGTCTCAGATGGATTTCTGCCTCAATAGGGTATGCACTGATCAGCAAGTACACAGCGCTCACTGCAGTTCTTTGAGGAAGCGACTGCATGTATTGTAACTGTACCATATAGATTTTCGATGAAAGCCTTCTAGGAGATTGATCTGGGTTCTTGTCAATGGTAGTATCTCCAGACCATAAAGCAATCGTGGCAAGACATACATACAGGTATGTAAGTCTTATATATTTGATATGCAGTTATTGGATCAATTCCATTTGTTCCATGGAAGCCTGTCCCTAAAAGACCATATTGTGTTTGTCGTGCATACTTGATTCTTTCTTCTATGTTTAGTTCTACTTCTTTTATCCCTGAACGAGTCAGGCCTAGATGTACAGCTGAATCTGATGGCTTGATATCTATGCCGTTCATTTCCCAGCATTCGTCTACTGAAGGGTGTTTCGAACAGTCAAGTATTCTGGTTTTGAGTGGATTTATCTTGTAATGATGTTGCTTTGCATATCTGGATATAACGTTAATCATTATTTGTAAGTTATTTGAATCTCTTTCTATGAAAGCTACGTCATCTGCACAAGTTGGCATTCCAATGTATACATTTCCAAGGTGGTACCCCAATGAGTTCTCTTCCAGTTCCAATAAGAGGTCTTGTACGAAGATCTTATACAAATGAGTAGACAAGATTCCACCCTGTCTGACTGTCACTCCTTGCAAGACCGGATATGTATTACTTAATTCTCCTTTCCACTTCACTCTTGTTGTTAGGCCACTGTACATGTCATCTATAATGGACCACAGCACTAGTGGTATTTTTTGGTCAAATAGCTTGTCCATCAGTATTATATGTTGCACAACATCAAAGGCTGACTGTACGTCAAATAGCCCAATAAATAAGGTCTTTTGAACTTGTGAGACTTCGTATTTTGCTTCGGATATCAGCAGCCCTGCTATTAGAGGAAATAGTCTTTTTGTAAATCCAAATGGTAATTCAGACTCATTAATTACTAAATTTAACTTCTCCAGAAGGCAATTTTCAGAAGTCTTTCCAATCACTGCTGTAACTGTAATGCCCCTGTAATTGTTCACTAGAGCAGGATCTTTGTCTCTTTTTAGGACAGGTGTTAGGATTCCTGATTTGAAGCTTTCTGGTGATTTACTACTTGCTAATATTTCATTAAATACCTTTGTAAGAGCCGGACAGATAACTTCCACTCCATATTTCAGGTGCTTGGCTGCAAGTCCAAATTCATCACTTGATTTATTCGGATTCAGTTTCTTAATAGCCTTTGTTACATCGCCTTCTCTAAATGGTTCAAGAGGAGTGTTATCTTCTTCCACCAGTTCTAGAATTTTCTTTCTTCTAATATTACAGAGTTCCAAATAGGTGTTGTCAAAGCTATCTGTCTTTGGTTTGCTCAGGTCCTCGTAATAATCAGGAAAACATTTGTGTTGATCTTTTGGTAGGAATAGGTATTCTCCATCCTGTTTGATGCAGTTAGTTCCATTTATTGTGCTTCCTCGATTTCATTTGATTAGCCTATAGAAATGTTGAGAGTTTGGTTGTTCCATTATCTGGTCGTATAATCTGTTTTTGGCTATGGCCTGTTCCAGCCTTTGCTGTCGTCACAAATTCCTCTTTTCTGATAAAACTTGCTGCTTAAGTCAAGAGGATGATTTTGTGGTTTTCCTATATTTACCCATTGGGCATAAATGCTCTTACATTTCCTTAGTTGTTCCAACACTTGGGGTGAAGCTTTCCAGCGTGGACCTTTCATATTTATTGATTTTGTTGGTATTGCTTCTTTTTGTGCCAAAAGTATTGCTTCTGTGATTTTTTGGATTTTAAGCTCAAAGTTTTGAAAGTCATCTATGTCCTTGAGATTTGCTGTAATATTCTCATTATATTTTTCATTGTCAATTTGGTCCCAGACTATCTTTTGTTTGACCAGCTTATGTTGACGAATATTCTTGGGAATTGTGGGAAGCTGAATAGCAGTGGTTACTGTAACTGGTACATGAGCAGATATATTGATGGCTCCTTTTTCTGATATGGTATAGTCCTTTATCATATCTTTATTTGTTGTCAATATATAGTCAATTTGCGATTCTGAATTGTGACCGTGATGGAAGAATGTTAACTGGGAACCAATACCAATGTTGGTGGTTAAATCCAGCTCCCTGTTGAGTTCCTTCAGAAGCCTGTCATGCTTATTAATTCTAGACTGTAACAGTGTGCCGTTTAGATCTCCACATAAAAATATGACGTGTGATTCACGATATTTCTGAATGATGTCGTGGATTACATCAAGGCACTCTCTATATTCTTCAGATGAGTTTGTTCCATGTGTTGGTAAATATGCATTTGGTGAATAGTAGGCAGTTGGCCGATTCATAGGCGGTTGAAACATTGGAACATATGGCGCTGTGTAAGCTGGATGAGGTACAGGGTACGGATAACACTAGGGACCACCTTGGCCAATGTACGTATTTTGAGGCAAGCGAGACTAGAGCGATTTGAGTGTGTATTGCAGTATTAATGCACATGGTTTGCATCATTTGTGTTTCAAGGATTCTCATCCTATGCTCCAGTAAGTCCTGCATTGTTGCTGGTTGATTAGGTTGATGGTTAGGATGGTGATATGTTGCTGGCTGAACTCCATCTGTATTTTCTCTCGTGGTGGCAACATTGGGGCCTGTCCGATTTTATGTACATTGTATCTACGACATTTTTAAGCTGTTTAATTTCATTTTCCAAGTACAATATCCTAGTTTTCTGATTTACTATAATATCTTCTTTATCACATTTTGATGACTTTTTGTTTAACTTGCTTGCATCTACTTGGTTATGTACTATTGTTGCACTCTCATCATCTCTGACTTCCCGTGGACTTAAATTTCAGTTTCGTGTATTATGGTAATAGGCGTAGAGTGATCTGTTGAATTACTATTTTGCATAAGTTGGTCATTTGTGTTATGTATTAAATTACTGTTTTCAAGCTGGTTTCTTCAACTGTGGATTCATAGGGTTCAAGTTCATTTGTATGTTGTTCCGATGTTTCCTGGAATTCCACGCTGCTTCTGTCCATATATAGCAGATCATCCTGACAAAAGTTACAGATATAGTCAGTTTTTGCCATCCTTGCACGACCAGTTTCTTCTGTGAGGCCGACACAAAGTTTGTAATGAAACCATGCATCGCATTTATCACATGCGATACCATCTTGAACATACTGAGTGCAGTGGGGACATAAGTCAGAGAAATTAACACTGCCCTTTATATATATGCTTTGTTGTTGTTGAATAGATTGAGGCTTGGTAGTTACTAATGACGTATCTGAAACTGCCCTACAGGATCTAGACACTGACACATGACAGTTCTGCGGTGAACTGATGGTTGTGGTTGCTTGTTTGTATTGTCAATGCTTTGTTGTACCACTGTAGAGGTTGATGTTTGTAGAGATGATATTTGTGTGGCTAGGGTGGTGTTCATGATGTTGAGTGTGGAACATTTGTCCTGAATAGCCTTGCATAACTGATCAAATATTTTGTTTATAAAGAAGATATCCACTCGCCATCCATTGACAGTCATTGTATTTCTAGTATGGTAAAAGTTCATTGTATACTTGAGCTGACTTCCAGGGGCCCCATTTTGTTTCCTATTGAATACTTTCATGCACGTGTCTACTGTAATGTCAGAAAGATCCAAACTGTGTTGGGCACGAATATTGTATGTAGCATTAAACTCTGGAGTTTCTATGATTTTTGATATTTCCATTTTAGCAAGTTCGTATGCAGAGGTGCTAAATTCAATGACAAAGTTTTTACCTGGTTTCATTTCGAATTTTAAATGTTCCTTGAAGTTAATTTCTTGTCTAGAGCTTTAGATTTATTCAGAGTACATGTATACAAACATGTATGTTCTGGCACTACTACGGGTGGCCATGTGAAGGTTTCCAGTGGAGACTGTTTTCCGAAAAGTTGTAGTTAGAGCCATAGTTTTGCTAGGTTAACTAAAGTAAATATGATTTAGTATAATTAGGCAATTATAGCAACTGGCAAGCTTACCCGTCGATTGGTTGGAGATAGCCTGTGAATTTGCACTTTTGAAATTGTGACTGAACCACTCAGCTAGCTACGACCTTGCTAAGTGTTCGTTGACTTACTGACTGAGATTATATAACAAGCTGAATCATTCAGCAAGCTTTATCCTTGCTAAATGTCCGTTATTTTATTTCAATAGATCATGAATTGATTCAGAAGTCTAAGTAATAGCAAAGCCACAATTTTGAGACAAGGCCACTAGGATGAAGTCCGTCACACAATAGGGAGTAGTTGATGTAATATGCCACTTTTTTCCCTGGACAGCTTTTGCTCCCTTTTGTAGATGTAATTATATCCTTGGTAAAATTTGGAGACATACAATGTACATTGTATATGAAGACTTGTATACATGTATATAACTTCCTGTGATGTTTGAAGCAGCCGTAAGGTTTATTGCTTGGATTTGCTCATTGAAATAAGTGATTTGGTCTTCTAACTTTACAGTTTGCTTATGAAACATGTTTGAATTTAGGTGTCCCAATGTTTTGTTATATTGTATTATGGAGAAAGGCGGACATTCCAGGAGTATAACCCTTGACCGTCTATACCTGGTTTCTATCTGACGTTTCAAATTTTGAAGTCGCTCTACTATGGTGTCAACTCTTGGCCGGTAATTGTTTGTGTTGTACTTTAGGTGAATAAATTTGTATATCCAGGACTTAAAAGTAAAGTCACATGTACCAATCCAAAGAAAAAGTATAGCTCTATCATTAATGTTAAGCAAATTTCTCAGTGTGGACCATATAAAAGGTCTAGTTTCTGGATTATCAGTTGATATACTAGATTTATGTACAATCTGGAGCTGTAGGTATGACTCAGGTGACAGCTCTTCTTCCAGATATTTCCCCTTACTATCTGTTAGGAGGATGGCTTATTTTCTTCTATTTTTAGCTCACCTGGCCATAGGCCATGTGAGCTTTTGTCATGGGTAAGCGTCTGTCGTCCGTCCGTCCGTTAGCTTTTCACATTTAAATCTTCTTCTTCTCTGAAACTGCTGAACAGATTTCAACCAAATTTTGCCAGAAATGTTCATTGGATGGTCCTCTACCAGATTTTTGTTTTTGGTGCTGATTTGAAATCCAACATGGCTGCCAGGGTCCATAATGTGTTCTCATTGGCTGAAATTTTAAAAATCTTCTTGTCAGAAACCACCTAGCCAATTGAATTGTGACTTTGCAGGAATGATCATTGGGTGGTCCTGTACTAAACTTGTGAATCGTTTGCCGATCGGAAATTCAAGATGGCCGCTATGACTCGACTTAGTTTAACATTGGACCCTATGGGAATTTCACATTTTCATCTTTTTTTCTGAAACCACAAAACAGATTTGAACCACACTGGGCAGAAATGTTCATTGGATGGTCATATACAAGATTTTTGCTTTTGGCACTGATCGGAAATCCAACATGGCTGCCAGGGCCCATAATGTGTTCTGATTGGTCGAAATTTTAAAAATCTTCTTGTTAGAAACCACTAAGCCAACTGAAATGTGACTTTGCAGGAATAATCATTGTGTGGTCCTGTACTAAATTGTGAATCGTTTGCCGATTGGAAATTCAAGATGGCTGCCATGACTCGATTTAGTTTAACATTGGACCCTATGGTAATTTCACATTTTCATCTTTTTTTCTGAAACCACAATTGGCACAAAACAGATTTGAACCAAACTTGGCAGAAATGTTCATTGGATGATCATATACAATATTTTGTTTTTGGCACTGATCGGAAATCCAACATGGCTGCCAGGGTCCATAATGTGTTCTGATTGGTCGAAATTTTAAAAATCTTCTTGTTAGAAACCACTAAGCCAACTGAAATGTGACTTTGCAGGAATGATCATTGGGTGGTCCTGTACTAAACTTGTGAATCGTTTGCTGATCGCAATTTCAAGATGGCCACCATGACTCAACTTAATTTTAACATTGGACCCTATGGAAAAAATGTTTAAAAGTCTTCTCTGAAACCAGTAAGTCATTTTAAAGCAAACATGGCATGAATGGTCCTTAGGTGGTCAACTTTCAAAATTATGTCCTGTGACCCCGACCTCCATCCAAGATGGCCACCATCAGCGGACATAGTTTTAATATAGGACCCTATGAGAAATATGTTTAAAAATCTTCTCCCCTGAAACCAGTAACCCAATTTAAAGCAAACATGGCATGGATGGTCCATAAGTGGTCAATTTTCAAAATTGTGTCCAGTGACCCTGACCTCCATCCAAGATGGCCGCCTTCAGCGGACATACTGTAGTTTTAACATAGGACCCTGTTTTAAAATCTTCTCCTCTGAAACCAGTCAGCCAATATAGCAAACATGTCATCGATGGTCCTTAGGTGGTCAACTTCCAAAATTGTGTTCAGTGATCCCGATCTCGGTTCAAAATGGCCACCGTCAGCGGACATAGTTTTAACATAGGACCCTATGGGAAAATTGTTTAAAAGTCTTCTCTTCTGAAACCAGTCAGCCAATTTAAAGCAAACATGGCATGGATGGTCCTTGGGTAGTATACTTTCAAAATTGTGTCAGGTGACCACGACCTCCATCCAAGATGGCTGCCATGAGCAGACATAGTTTTAGCATAGAACCCTATGGCAGTATGGGATTTGAATAGTAACTTAGATGTATTCGACATGCAGACATTCTTAAGAGGACTTATTTATGTCAGATGAGCGATACAGGCTCACCTGAGCCTCTAGTTATTTCTTGCCCCTCCTGAATTTATATCAAAGATACGTCTTCTCAGTTTTGACTCAGTCATGGAAAGTAATTTTGGTAATTTTCCTTATTAAATTATATATATATTTATATTTAAGTGCAGTCAAATAAGGTTTGTCGAACTTGAAATGTTATATTTTTTTCCGCAGAAAAATAGCCAGCTTTGGCGTGAGTTCTCAAACAACTCAAATGTTTAAAATTGTCAATAAACAGGTGAACAACAATGCAAATAACTATGCACAGGTCATGATTAATTCAATATAATAAAATGGGTACAAAAGTTAATAGGTAAAAGGTGTATGTATGGGTAAAAACACAAAATCTTTCTCTCTCTAACAGTAACACTCGTCCTCTTCATTTAACACATGCGCTACAACACACATCTGTTAATTCAAAACAAATTAAATGTAATGTTTTCCATCACTATATCGAGAGGTTGGACAATTTGCAGACGAACACAGATAAAATCATGTAATGGCTGCATCTTGTCTGTCAGACCTGTGGCTGTAGTCTGTAGAGGCTGTACTGTACTAGACTGTAGTCCTGTACATACAATCTTATGATCTAATTAAAATTATAGATATATTCACTTACTTCTCCTTTTTCATTGTTGCTGTGCGGTAGATCTAACAAGATCCCATATGGGATAATGATCAAGTCACCATTACCAGTCCAGTCATATTGTAACTTAATCTTGTTGAGATTAGGATTCCGAAGAAATTTTCTGTCTGTATCTTCATCCAATCCTATGATGAAGATACAGACAGAAAATTTCTTTGGAATCATAATCTCAACAAGATTAATTGTAGCTCTGAAGTAAAACCGAACTTATTTTGACGACCATAATTTACCTTGATACATTTGACGGTATTGAGCGAACATATCATGTCTATATGAAATACCAGCATTGGTCTGAATGATTGCAGCGCCTTGAAGCGAGGTAAAATTTCTTTGGTTTTCAACAATTAATATTCAATGTGTGACAGACGATAATAGCAGAGATGTTTAATGGACAAGATATTCAACTGTGCAATTTAAATGCTATTTAATAGAGAAAAAAACTATTTTGATACTAGACCATATCTCTTTAATTAGTGATCTATGGAAACATTAATCTGATTGAATTGTAGTCCTTTATATTAAAGCCAATAAAGGCGAAAGAAACCCAAGTTAAGATGTGTGTTTATTTCAAGCAATTGATGTATCAAAATGGTTAAGGCATTTCTATTTCTCTAAATAACTAATAGTATAGTCGCACAGATGGTTGAACAATTGTAATTTTGATATATATGGTTGCTGCCATTTTGTGAAGCTTTTGCATACTGAAGAGCACAAAAATTACATTATTCAACATCACAAATTGTCTATTCCTCTTTCCTTGTGCTTATACCAAATAGCATTTGCTATCAACACAGATTATGAAATAGCCAAAGATAAGCAAAATTCTTGAACCACAACATTTTTCATGCATTCATTTTTGGAAGGAAACCAAAACAATCTTTTAGGTGGTTTGTTAGTGTTCTGAAAAAGATTTTATAGAAAAGGGAGATGGTTGCACAGTTGTTTCAGTGATTAAATATTGACGACTGGTAGTTTTCGTGTACCTAAAATTCTGGATCAAATTTATAAAGAACTAATCCCATATTGTCTGATTCCCCAATTCATTAAAACTTTGTAAATGCACATTTTCTTGATTGGTTAATAGATTATTGTGTTGATAACTGATGCATAAATTAACCGGAACAGAAGGAATGACATCACTACCTTTGTCAATATGACGGGTGCATTTTCGACAGGAAATTTATAATATTTCCTTTTAAAATACCCAAATGATAGTTTTCTGTGATTCTTTATTCCAAACAATGTAGTTTATTACCTTTTTAATGAGTACCGGTATAAAATAATACATTATAATGGTCTATCCTTCCTTTTAATAAAGCTCTTTAATTGAAATATTATTTTTTAGTTATTTTATGTTATTATCATCATACAGTTTTTAACTTGGAGAAAATGATAATTAAGAACATGAAGAATATTCAGAGGTTCCTTGGGGCTTGCAACGCTCACCTGGTAAACTAATAGCTCCAAAGATGTTTAATATTTGAAAACTGTTTTTGACTGACATAGGAATATTTTTTTTTGAAAGTCATAAGCTGGACTAAAACTAAACATGAACAGGGTGACCAATTACAGACTCAGCTCTAAAAACCTATGATGCACATTTTGATGTCTTTTTTTTTTTTTTTTTTTTGTATCTTTTTTTGAAATTGGAGAAACATAGACTTAACTGTATTAAGTAGAAAATAAGAATATATGTTTGACTGTATCAATTGGTCGTCATTATACATGTATTAAAAATATTTAAGGAATATCACTAGCGGTATGTCAAATCATTTTGAATTCTGTGTTCTATCTAGTTCTTTCGTTTGTATGGAAAGTTGATTTACCTGTATGCATATATCATAATATTTCTAGTCTATAAAATATATATGTTTTTTAGGCTTCAGATGAAAATTCCCTGAGAGCCTTGGAAGCTTTAATGAATGAATTCTTTGATGGAAGAACAACTAATGACAGAAAAAGAGAAATTGGTAAATGGTTTATTAATTTTGCTATATATATATATTGTTATATTAAAGTGTAATATTACTTTCTAAAAATTATAACCGAATCAGTGTAATGTTTGTGTGCTCGCCTCGAGTGCAGTAGGTTGTGGGTTAGAGTCTCGATCGGGTCAAAACAAAGACTATAGAATTGGTAGATATTAGTATTTTATCCCAAACCAGAATTTACTAATATCCGCCAACCCATATTAAAACTCAAAACACATTCTGGCTTCCATGATTTATTTTGATTCTGATATGTCTAAGAGTACAAATATGGTAGTATGCTTTGATTGGAAGACGGTAATTTATATTTACGTTTGCGGAAAATGTCACACACAATTTATGCTGCCAATGGAAAAGTCAGTCACATTCACCGGCACATGTGCGAATGAGATTATACCATCGATAAATTGCTCGTTTGTCTACAAAGCGAAAGAAGGATGTTATGTTAGAATTGTTCTCATTATTTTGATTCCATTGACAGATTGTACTTGTAAAATTACTTCAAAATGTTTTATCTTTTATAACCCTTTATCTCAGATTGAAACCACTCGTAGTCGTGTCACCAGATTAATCCTGACACGGGGCAAATGTACAGTTAACTTATATTTATATTGTTTAAAGAAAGGTGATCAAATGTGTTAATTGAAGGTGTAATAATTTAATAGAGAAATGTTTATACAACACTTAGAAGTGTGTCACCGTTAGTGTATGGTTTTGAAGTAAATTTTATTACCGTAAGTTGTTAAAATCTTTTCACAAATAAAGATTTCGATCGTTTTTACATATGCATTCAAAATCAAATCATTCACAAACATGTTCGTGGGTTCATTAAAATTGTCAACTGTCCCCTATACAGCTGGTCCAGAAAGTCGTGGTCACTCGTGGATAGCATGGCTACATTTGTATATATCGATGTCAAACTGCTTCCCAAGTTTCATTGTTCGTTGGATTCTTAATTTCATAAAAACCATGAAAAATTGGTACCCCACGAATAAAAGTGATTTCACAGGTAATTTGTTTAAAACAGTTGCACAAATTGAAATACATATCCTGTTAAGTGCATAACTGCCATCATGATAGTGCTTATAGTTTAGGTTAGGTTTATGGTGTTTAACACCACTTTCAACAATATATCAGTTATATCGTGGTGGTCAGTTTTATTGATGGAGGAAACCGTAATTCCCAGAGAAAACACTGACCTGCCACAAGTCACTGACAAAATTTATCACATAATGTTGTATCGAGTACACCTCGCCTGTGTGGAATTCGAAATCAGAACGTTAGTGGTGATATGCACTGATTGCATAGGTAGTTATAAATACGACTACCATACGATCACGACCACAGTGGCTGCTAATTGCTTATCTCTCACTTACTTTATATTTATATGGATGTGAAAACCTTAAGCTTTCCACAAATATTAAGATGACAACTAATATGATTATCATTGTTTTTATTCAACATTACAAAAAATTCTGTACATGTCTTAAGTAAAGTGTTATTTTTATATATTTCAAGAAACTTTGCTAGAGAACTTTTGCCAGACACAAGATGCATGGAGACACAGCTTATACTTCCTTGCTAATACTCATAATGAGTATGTAATGATGTTCTGTATGACAGCAACAGAGGTAGATTTGAGTATAACTAGAATTAATGTCAAGCGTCCGCTAAGAAAATTACATGATTTGTTATACATGTATTTTCAACCGCTGATGTGGTGTAATAGTTAGCGTGCGGTAGATCATGGGTTCGTGCTCAAATCAGTCAAACCAATGCCAACACTATGAAATTGGTTGGTTTTGTTTATGGAGTTTAACGCCACTTTCAACAATATTTCAGTTATATCGTGGCTGTCAGTTTTATTGAATTTGGTATTAGTTGCTTCTCCACTAAGCATACAGCTTTAAGAAGTGAGAGCGAAGACTGATTGGCTCAGAATCGGGATAATATGTCTGAGTGGAGTGACATGTCTACCTGTAGGCTTGTTTCAGTGAGCTAGCACTATAAAGATCCAATTAAGCATGTTTGTTCAGTGCAAAGCGGACACTAAATTTTGTGGTTTGATTGAACAAAATCTGCAAAAATTAGCATTCAACGAATAAAAATAATTTAACAGTATATATATTTATATATAAAAGATCTAGGTAGATACAGAAATTGACTGGTGTGATATTATTCCATGCACCAGATGCACATTTTCGTATTCGACTTCATCTCGTTGGTGGTGCTGAAACCCCGAGCAACTGTAAAACTAAATGTGGAAGAACAGAAACAAATTCCTTTATGTTCAATCCTTTAATCAAATCCTACTGAAGGAAATAAAATATTGAGTTGTAATAGTACTGCTTTAATTTAATTTTCTGAAGTATTATCCATTAATTTCATGTTAGAACTGAACTAATTTTAAAAAGGTTATTAATTTGCTTTAAGTTTTTGATAGCAGGCATAGTCTTTTATTTTTAATATCAATTTTTCAGAACATGATAAATAAGCAATGGTTAGGACTGAATGCTGAAGATAAATTAGTTATAAGAACAACTTTAAACCAATTTTTATTGGATCAACACACTAAAGTTCCTACATTTATAAGAAACAAGTTGGTAAAGGTGATCGTGGACATTGGACGTATTGACTGGCCACATTTTTACCCAGATTTCTTGTCAAATGTTATGCAGGTTTGTACAAATACATGTAGTTGGTTAGTTATATCAAGGTTGAAAAAAATGCATGAGTGGTGTAAAGGTCAGCATGCTCACCTAGAGTGTGGTAGATCGTGGGTTCTGGTCACCTCAAACAAATGACCAACAAAATTGACATTTTCTGCTTCTCAGCTAAGCATGCAGCATTAAGGAATAAGAGGAAAGGTTTGCTCGAAATCAGGATAATGTGTCAGAGTGGAGTGAAATGGCTGCCCACAGACTGTTGTTTCAGTGAGCTAGCAGTATAAAATTCCAATTGTTGATCTAGTACAAAGCGGACACCAATATCATTTCATTAAAAAATGTAACTTGTTGATTTAAACTTATTTTATTGTTCATAATAACAACAAATGGATCAGACACAAGTTTTACAACTTAGAAATGTCTTCTCCGCTAGTTACATCAATTTACATATAATCAGAACAGCATTAATTACATAATAATAACATATTTGTTCAGAATATGAAGACGAATAAAAAAAAAATAAAAAATACAATAGAACGAAAAATGCAAATTTCAAAGGTCGATGAAACATACTGTGTGCTAAGGTATAATATATGGCAAGTCGAGCACACCTCAAAGACCATTCTTAAACACGTGGTGTATGTGTGTTGCATACTTGGATCGTATTACGATTAGACATAGTTTATATATTGGGATTTAATTAATTCGTGGAGATCTTGCATAGGTAAGTACAATTTGAACTGAATAACACATGTATATTTCATCGACCTTTTGACACGTCAATCAATCAATACCCCAAGCGCGACCAAGAAAAGAATATACATACATGTAGAAGTACACAATGTTGACAATTGTCAATAACGTTATACATGTTGACTTGTTAGTTCAAGAGAAATGCCATGTATCTTTTATGTATTTTTGTACACATGAAAATATAAACGTGTTTATTTCTACTGACAGGTCATCATTTCCAAATAACAAAATATCGATATTTACCGGTAGACCCCCCATATCAAGCATATTCAATTCAATGATCATGTTATTTCTAAGTAAATTGAATTTATTACAATATAATAGAAAATGCTCGGAACATTAGTTTTTATATCCACATGAACAAGAAGCACTAGGCACCAACTTCGATTTAAATAAATCGCTGTTCAGAGAACTACATTTATTTCTAAGCCTATCATGCAATACACTAAGATATCGGTCTCCAAAAGAAAAATAAGAAGGTACAGTTTTCGGTTGAAAATATTTTTGTTGCAATTTGGATTTAAAAGACGGGAGTGTCTGCAGTTGACGAAGGTTCAGATCTAGAGTGTTCCATAATTTAATCGTACTTGGAAAATAAGACTTGATATGTAGATAATCGGTATGATGGTTGTGAAATATTAAGTCTGTTCCTTAAATTATAATTATTAGTGTCAGCGACTGTAGGTGGTACCAATTCTGTTAAATAATCAGGTACTTGATCGTTGACGATTTTATAAAATAGCACCAATTTTCTTACCTCCCTTCTAGTTTTCAACTTTTCCCACCCCGTCTCGATATAAATAGAATGTATACTGGCAAACGATGGTAATCCCGTAACAATACGCGCAGCTTCAAGTTGTACTTTTTCTAATCTGTCCGAATTTGTTTGTCCACAATTATCCCACACTTCAGATGCATATTCCAATACAGGTCTAATAAATGTTAAATAAATTTTTTCTAAGTAATTTCTGTTAAGACGGTATTTTAATTTTCTGAGTACATTAAGTTGTTTCGAAGCTGATTCAATTAATTTATCTATGTGCTTAGTCCACTTACAGTCGCTGCTGAATACAATCCCTAAATGTTTGTGTGTATGTACTGGATCAATAGTTGTTTGGTCAAAATTAAATGTTAAATTACATTCAACCCCATTGACATTAAAAATAATAATTTCAGTTTTGGTGGGATTAAACTTTAATAACCACCTGTTTGACCATTTTTTCAGGTGATTCAGATCTGTATTAATCATATTTCTTAGTGTGCTTTCATCTTGTGCTATATGTCCAATAGACGTGTCATCAGCAAAAAGACGACCTAGACCTACTATCTCATCAGTAATATCGTTTATGAAGATCAAGAACATTAAAGGGCCCAATACTGACCCCTGAGGCACACCCGCATGCAAATGACCAATCCCGGATAAAGCATCTTTTATCATAACCCTTTGAGTACGGTTAGAAAGATAACTTTTTAACCAACAAAGCAGATCACCTTTAATACCATATTTGCCAAGTTTATATAAAAGTGCTTTTACCCAAACTGTATCAAATACTTTGCTTATATCAGCAAATGTAACGCTGGTCACTTGTTTTGCCTCTAATGCAAGTAATATTGTATGATACAACTCTATTAGTTGATGACTTGTAGAGTGACCTGGTATAAATCCCGACTGGAACTTGTATAATAGTTTATTTTCAAGTAGGTGATTAAACACATGCTTGAAAATTATTTTTTCCAGCACCTTACTTACACAAGAAAGTAAAGAAATAGGTCTATAGTTAGACGGTAAAGATTTGTCCCCATTTTTAAACAAAGGGATTACATGGGCGATTTTCCAGTCTGATGGAAATACTTTTTCACGTAAGGATTTATTAAATAAACTACACAATGGTTTCGATATCTCCTCCTTTACAGACACCAACATCCTATTACTAATTATATCGGGACCAACAGCTTTATTAGCATTAAGAGTACATAACATATCGATTACTTCTTGTTCAGTAACGATAACTTGGGATAGAATATTTTCACATCTGTCATGAAAATCTGGCAAGACAGCATCATCGTCGTTCAACTTGGTAATCGAGCAAAAATATTTGTTCAAAACATTGGATTTCTGAGTGGCATCATATACCAAATTAAAACTATTGAATGGATCATGGAGTGGAGGTAACTCATTCGTAGAGCGGTCATTTTTAAGTAACATGTGAATTGTTTTCCAATACATTTTGCTATTTACTGTTTTGAGATCATCAAGATGTTCGTTAATATTATCGTAAAACCGTTGTTTCGCCTGTTTCTTTAAGTTATTAAATTTGTTTGTTTGTGTTTTATATTTTTTTTCGGCTGTTTCCGTTTTCGTCCTAAAAAATATTTGCCGTAGTCTGTCGCGTTTACGCGATTCACGCCGTAAATCCGAATCGAACAAACTTTATCATCACTACGAATAGTTACCTCCCTTGTAGGAATGCACGTTTTTGCTATATTAAGAAATGTTTTAGTAAAGTTTGAACATGCCGAGTTAATATCAATTTCTGCATCAATCACGTTTTCCCAGTCTGTTTCAGTTATTTTGTTTTTCATAAGTAAATAGTCCCCCCTCTTATAATCCCAGATGGTACGCTGAAAGGTTTTCCTGTTACAATAGCCACAGTCTATACTGACATAAGTGCCGTCATGGTCACTTATTTCCCTGTCAATAGGTATTGTATCACAATCAATAACCGGTATTGAATCGGTAATTAAAATTGGGTCCAATAGAGACGTGTTACCTGATCGTGCGTCGAAATGTGTAGGTTTATTTATTATATTAACTAATCTGTGACAAGAATGTCATTAACGTTATGAGGAAGATTACCAAGAAAATTTTTGTTCATATCTCCCAAACAGATAATATTATTATTCTCATCATAAGCCTGCTTAAGCATATGCTCAAAATATTGCCAGTAATAAATATGAGATTGTCTCTCAGATCTGTAATTTATATTTATTAAAATATTATGTAATTTTGTCTTAAGCTCGTACCACATACTTTCAACATGTTCATGTTCTAAATCCAACCTCCTAGTCAAGTTTACACAACTTTTATGATACGTAATAATTCCACCTCCTCTTGAATCCCTATTTTTCCTACTTGGTGTTTCAAAACCCTCGATAATAATATCGCTGTCTAATACTTGATTATCTAGATGGGTCTCAGTAAAAAATACAATATCGAACTCTTCGATAATATCAGCTATATAATTAAGTTTATTTCTGAGACTTCTAATGTTGCAATGGAAGATGGACAATATATTTTCATTCGCAATATTGGATGTGCCTCCTGGGCCAGGGTTTATTTCAACATCGCCAGATAATAACAATAAGCTGATGAGAAGCAAGTTAAATGAGATAACAGAGTATGTAGATCTGAACCTGGTCAACGCAGTCCTACATAAGGCATGTACATATAATATTAACCAATGTAAAATGTCATATAAATTGAAAGATACAATCAGTTTAACTTTTCTACAACAAGCCATACCTATTTTATGATAAAACAACCCAATTACAATTCTATGTGCTACAATATCACTACCCATTATCAAAAATAAACAACATTACATAAGAAAAATTGGGTTGCTTTGTTAGTACATGTAGACAACAGTCATAATACAGGAAAAACATGAAAATAAACTTCAAATGGTCGCACTGTAGGTATCGAGTGAAAAACATAAGGGAAAGAAAATACATGTATATACAAGATGCAAAGGAAACTTTTTCCATCCATCTTGTATGGATGGAATTTTAAGTAAGCAAAAATAGGGAAATTGCTAAGTAATTAAAATTATTAATATTGTTTGATCTAAATTCACTAGATCACCGTCATTTAAAAGAAGAGAATTACATATTATATATAAATATATATATACATGCCAAAGAAAAAAATAATATATATATGCAAAAATAATATCCATACATTATACATATACGTATAGATTCATACAAATACACATACACACACAAACATATTGTATAATAGGACGATTTGTATATTCTATTTGAAAACAATTCGGGTTTACTGTTAACCGTCCCGTTTGATTACATGATTACATTGTTACGGTCGGTCAACCATGAATTTCAATTTCAATGCCTTGAAGTGAATCAGTCGAGTTCACCTTGAATGTAAATTGTACTTTTGATAACATTGCATTTAATGTTGGTTTTCTTTTGGGTTTTTTTCCAAAGAAAACAGCAACAAATAATACATGTAGGTTTAGCCAAATCCTGGTTCATTTATAATGCGTAATTGACATAGTATATTGGGATTTATCCGTTGTTTTTCATGCCTCTTTTTTAGAAGTGGGGGTATTATTATGTATGCGTATTTAAGTGTTCATATATTCAGAATAAAGCAATACTCTTTTAAGTAGAAAAAATAGCTATGTGGTTAAGCGTGCTGGGTGAGGTGGATTTAAATGACCAATACGACATTGAATGTACAATTGCTTGATTGTTTATAAACATACGGTAAACGTGACTGTGCTTATATACACATACACGTGGTTGCGTTATTTACTTGTAACCAAATGAATAGTATCTACTAAATAAGTAAATCTATATACATGTAGCTATAAGACGGATAGCTGTAGCATCATTGACCTTGGGTATGTGCTAACAGCTATTCGACTTATATCACTAAAATAAAATAAAAAATAAAAAAATATATTCAGTAGATAAATGTCTTTCTTCTTTTTCTTTTTTTTTTTTTTAATAAATAGTAGGCAAGTCAGGGTTCATTTTATAATGTGTGGTCAACAGATCTAGAACATGTTGAAATTTACATTATTAATATTGCAATACGTGTAAAATCAGTTGCTTTTCATGCCTCTTTTTTTTCGTTTTCTTTTCTTTTTTTTTTCTTTTGGCAAATTTATATGTAAACGCATTCATATAAACAAACAACTCTTAGGTTACTCAGTAGAGCATGATAGATGAGATGGATTTAAATGACCAATACAAACTATTATATATATAGTGTATTTAAATTGTTATATTTGGATAACAACACAATAATGAGTGTGTAATGTTTGTAAACCTGCGGTATATTTGTATACAAATGCACGTGGTCGAGTTATTTATGTTTCAGTTTTATTTCATGTCACTCTATGTATGATGTTTGTGGCAAATCTAAAGTATATATAGGCGAATTAATATATATTTTTATACAAAAACTTGTAGGTAGAGCAATTTATTTGCGCAGTGAAGCATGAAGGCCGAGATGAATTTAAATGACCAATACAAAATATAATGTATTTAAATAACGATACACTTTTGCCATGATTGCGTGAATATTGTTTGTAAACATGCGGTATATATGTATAAACAAATGCACGTGGTCGAGTAATGTATGTAAAGAAGGGACAAAATGGGTAACAAAGTAAATAAGCAAATTGGTACTTATGACAAATTACAAGTAAAGCATAGTGTTCACATTGTGAGTTCAAATATAAAACAGCAATCATCATTTCAATTTAATTTAGAGAACCAAGAGCAAGTATGTCAACATCTTCTAGGTTCCTAACAACTTTAGTACCCGAATGTTCGCTCTTCTTCACAATGATGGAACCATCATGAGTCCAGTAGGAGTGAACTTTGTTGTTTATTCGATGGGTATTCAGACGTTTTAACATGTCATATCTGTGTTTGGTGAGGTTTTCACATATGAATATTTTGTCCTTGTTTCCTTTGAGTTTTTTTTTATTACTGAAGACCATTGCTCGTTGTCTGTAGGTGAGGAACCTGACAATAATTGAGATTTTGCCATCTCTAGATTGACCTATTGGATGAGATCTGCCTATGTCATTAAGATTGAGCTTAACACCAAGCTGATTTTTACAGATTTGGAGGACAATAGAGTCAGTATCAATGGGTTGGATAATGTCACCATTACTGTTAGTTGGAACTCTGACATTGTTGAATCTCAGACTTGTTCATCTACTGTATTGTTCCTGTTCTTCAACCCTTTCCTCGACTTTGTCCAACTTGTCTTGTAATGTCTGAATAATTGTGTTTTGTTTGTCAATTTCTTCTCTTTGTAAGTTAATTACATGGTGAGCACTTTGGATTTTTTCAATGTGTGGGATAAGGCTATCATCTACCATTTTTTTCAGAGTGGGTTTAATTGATTCAATGACTTTCTGACTTATCATAGGTATCAGTTGGTCCATAAATTTTTGATTTTGTAGGGTGGCACAAATGACGTGCGACAACTGAACAACTGTATCATCTTGTACTTCTTGTACTTCTGAACAGGGTGGTGGATCAGAGTTGGATGCAAGTCTACTAGGGTGTTCAGGTGTGGTAGGACTAGAGTTTAATCTGGCTTGTTTCTGCACTTGGAGTAGGGATGGTGATATGTTATCTGGACTAAATGGATCTGATCTTTTATTGTTATTTTTAGGAGTTTGTGTCAGAAACCTATCTAATGATTCTTGTTTACCATCCTTCGCCATCTTGAATGTTGTTTACAATCCTTTGTCGTCCACAAAATCACAGAAAGTCACTATATATGCACAAAAAATGTCAGAAGTACACTCAGACTTTGTTCCACAACATCAAATTACATAACTTAGTGGCTGGAAATAGTAATTTACGATCAATATTATAACATTTTCCCTATTTTGAAACTCGTAAATTTTCTTACGCCTTCATACTCAAGGGCAAGTAATCCTTGTTTTTGTCATGAGATGGCTAAATAATTGCTCTCTTGGCATTATACAACAATTACTCGCCCATTTAAATCAAGTTTGCAAATAATGGTCTTACCTGTCAGTCCGTTTTTAAAAATGTCTTGCATATTCATAACTGTATTTATTTTAGAAATGTCTTGCATATTCATGACTGTATTCATTTTTAAAAATGTCTTCCATATATTCATGATTGTATCCACTTTAGAAATGTCTTGCATATTCATGACTGTATCCAATGCCTATATCTATTAGTAATCCATGAATAATTTCATTTCTGTGGACAGTACACATCAATAATGCATTTTCCCCAATCAGGATTTTTCTATTCTTAAAATCATTGAATTTTTTAGTTCACAAATTATTTATGAACAATACAAAAGATAACAAATTGTGTATTCTATTTGTCTTACACCCATATTCCTTTTGACTTCTACATCTTTGTTGTAGTAAGACAGTGATTTTTTTTCTTTAAAGTAATGTGATATTTAATTTTAGTATACAAATTAATCACAGTGCTTCCTCACTATACAAATGTATATTTATTGCAAAAAAATTGCACAAGTTTGAAATTCACCATGATCACAATATTTACTCATAAGATATTTCAGTTTGCCAATATCAGCTATCCCTCTTTATATTTCCACCCTCGCTCACCACCAAAATTTTGCATAATCCAAAATGTGTCAGTATAATGAGGGGAACACTGTAGACAATGTAAATTATTTGTTTTCATTCCAGTTAGCCTCACAGAATGATACAGTGTTACTAGGTGTTATAATACTACAAACTGTATCAGAAGAACTTGCCACGCCTAGAGAAGATTTATCTATGGCCAGAAAAGAGGAATTACAACGTCTTCTGTTGGTTCAAGTTCCAAACATACTTAGTTTAATAAATAGTAAGTAGTGATATTGAGAGGGGTTAAGGTTATGATGTTTAATGCCACTTTCAATAATATTTCAGTTATATCATGGCAGTCAGTTTTCTTGGTGGAGGAAACCGGAGAAAACAACTGACCTGTTGAAAGTCACTGTCAAGCTTTATCACATAATGTAGTATTGAGTACACCTCGCCGGAGTGGGATTTGAACTCACAATGGTAGTGGTGACAGGCAATGATTGCATATAGGTAGTTGTAAAACCAACTACCATACGACCACAATGGCCCCAGTAATATTTAGAGCATCTTCTCTTGATTCAAGTTCTTAAAATGCTAAGTCAAACAGGGCCTAATCTATCTGGCAAAATGGTCATTTAAAGTCTAAACAATTTTTTGGAAAAATCACCTTTTTTCGCTGAAATACTAATTTCCTGGCTAAATGAAACCACCTTTGTATTTTTGTCAAAGGGAAGTAACTTGCACTTGATTTGAAAATAAATCATCTGAAAAAATGGTGGCGTAACAGTGAAAAGAAAAGAAGTTTTGAAGCTAGCGAATTGTAAGCACCTTATTGATTTTTTATATAAAAAAAATAAACAAGAATGATATTTTATAGATCATATTGCAATATTTATCACTTGGTTTCAATGACAACTATGATTGCTTATTATACTATTGCATATGTAGATTTATGTGATTGTATAAATAATTATGTCATGGCATAAATCAAGTCATGAGATTGCATAACGATAATGTGATGGCATTATAACACAATTATGACACAGTTCGTGTGCCATACAACTGATATTGAGTATGTCTGAAATTACCAATTGAAATTTTAGTAAGGCCCAGGGTAAGGTATCTCCTCAACATTTACACCTATTTGTTCAGTAAATAAATTACAGATTTTTTCTCCTAAATATTTCTGAGATTAATTGGCCAATTCAGTTTTTGACCCATTTTATATTGACTGCATAAGACTTTCCCTTTCTCAAATTAGGAATGAAAAAAACAATGTGTCAGCCAAGCTTTATATCATATGATATACTAATATAGTAATAATAAAATTTGTTTATTTAAGTGTCACATATTGATTGCTATAAAATATCACATATAAAATATACAAATTAATCAATCAATATCCAGCCAAAGTCTGACTTATGAGACACTATAAAATACATATATACAGAATAAAAATCAATAATTATATATTTCAGTATAAAAACAGAAAACACCCTTACAAAAATAAAAATCTTAAACTTGAAACATACTAGTAAAAACAAAATCTTTAACTTTAAGATATACTTGTAAATAAAAATCTTTAACTTTAAAACATACTTGTAAAAACCAAAAATCTTTAACTTTAAAACATACTTGTAAATAAAAATCTTAAACTTTAAAACATACTTGTAACCAAAAATCTTTAACTTTAAAACATACTTGTAAAAACCAAAAATCTTTAACTTTAAGATATACTTGTAAATAAAAATCTTAAACTTTAAAACATACTTGTAACCAAAAATCTTTAACTTTAAAACATACTTGTAAAAACCAAAAATCTTTAACTTTAAAACATAATTGTAAAAACCAAAAATCTTTAACTTTAAAACATGCTTGTAAAAACCAAAAATCTTTAACTTTAAAACATGCTTGTAAAAACCAAAAATCTTTAATTTTAAAACATAATTGTAAAAACCAAAAATCTTAAACTTTAAAACATGCTTGTAAAAACCAAAAATCTTTAACTTTAAAACATACTTGTAAAAACCAAAAATCTTTAACTTTAAAACATACTTGTAAAAACCAAAAATCTTTAACTTTAAAACATGCTTGTAAAAACCAAAAATCTTTAACTTTAAAACATACTTGTAAAAACCAAAAATCTTTAACTTTAAAACATACTTGTAAAAACCAAAAATCTTTAACTTTAAAACATACTTGTAAAAACCAAAAATCTTTAACTTAACATACTTGTAAAAACCAAAAATCTTTAACTTTAAAACATGCTTGTAAAAACCAAAAATCTTTAACTTTAAAACATACTTGTAAAAACCAAAAATCTTTAACTTTAAAACATGCTTGTAAAAACCAAAAATCTTTAACTTTAAAACATACTTGTAAAAACCAAAAATCTTTAACTTTAAAACATGCTTGTAAAAATCAAAAATCTTAAACTTTAAAACATACTTGTAAAAACCAAAAATCTTTAACTTTAAAACATGCTTGTAAAAACCAAAAATCTTTAACTTTAAAACATGCTTGCAAATAAAAATAATATAAAAATCTTAAATATATCTGAATTACATATAATTTCTTAGTACATTCTTTTATTGAGAAATCATCTTAATTTTAGATTTTAGTTAGATATTTGAAATAATATTTTGTTTTTTAGAAAATAGGAAGAATTTATTGACCTTGATCATTTAAATTTCAGATATCTTAGAATCTGTTTTGGAGAAACACAGACACTTGGTTGCTGCAACACCTCCACCTTCTCCCACATCAGGGGAGACAACTCGAAATAGACTAGGTTCTTCCATGCTATTGATATCATCATCACCTTTACCATCAGGTATCATTCAAATTTGATAACAAGATGTTATAAATAAAAGATTATAATTTTGAATTTTGTGCAGTAGATGCTGGGTTCAAGGTCAGGTCAGGTCAAACTGATATTGTTATTTGCTGCTTCTCTGCTAAGAATGCAATATTATGAAATAAGAGCAAAGACAAGTTACTTGGAATCAGGTGTCAGATTGGACAACATTTCTACCCGCAGACTATTGTTTCAGTAAGCTTACACTATAAAGATCCAACTTAGCATATTGGCCATGTCTAGCACAAAACAGACATCATCATCTCATCGAAATGCACCTTATTTGACCATGATATAGCTGAAGAATTGTTCTCTTTGTGTTAAACAACACTCACTTACTCCCTCTGTAAATCCATACATTTATTTGGTTATTATTACTCCCTCTGTAAATCCATACATTTATTTAGTTATTAGATTTACTGGTCATTAATACTATGTTCAATGACAATTAATGCCACATTTTCCAAAGGTAAATAAACTAGTGTAAAACACATTTCTTTGTGACAACAAAATATATAGAATAAATTCTTCAATTTTGCAAAATCTGCAAGATCACAATGTACTAAGTAAGACCACCTGTAACAATCACTTATCTATTATCACTGAGTTAAAGTCCACCTCCGATAAAGAGTGTTCTACCTTTATTAGATAAAATGGTCTGATTACTTATTAATGGTTTTCTATGATAACAAAGTCCCAGTATGCAGTTGTATTGTGTCTTTCCTGGAAACTTGTGTGTCACTTTACTAAAGTTATTTCTAAAAGTACAGTGAATACTGTCTAAACTGAACCCTGTATAAAACACAATCCTGCATTATCTGAGCATTCAATAAAGCCACAATGTAAGAAATCTTTGTTAATTTAACCTGTATAAACTGAACACCTGTCTATTGTCACTTTCAAACAGAAAAGCTGGTCCCAAGAAATCTTTGTTAATTTAACCTGTATAAACTGAACACCTGTCTATTGTCACTTCCAAACAGAAAAGCTGGTCCCAAGAAATCTTTGTTAATTTTACCTGTATAAACTGAACACCTGTCTATTGTCACTTCCAAACAGAAAAGCTGGTCCCAAGAAATCTTTGTTAATTTAACCTGTATAAACTGAACACCTGTCTATTGTCACTTCCAAACAGAAAAGCTGGTCCCAAGAAATCATTGTTAATTTAACCTGTATAAACTGAACACCTGTCTATTGTCACTTCCAAACAGAAAAGCTGGTCCCAAGAAATCTTTGTTAATTTAACCTGTATAAACTGAACACCTGTCTATTGTCACTTCCAAACAGAAAAGCTGGTCCCAAAAAATCTTTGTTAATTTAACCTGTATAAACCGAACACCTGTCTATTGTCACTTCCAAACAGAAAAGCTGGTTCCATGGCTGTTCTAATTAGACAGATTTTAGTGTACATCAAACTTCAAATGTTATTTTGATGAAAAAAATGATGTCACAATAAATAACTTTTTTATTTTGTTGGGTAATATTAGAATTATCAATTTCATATATCTTTTCTTTTTTTTTCAGATAGTATTTTAAGTAATATGTTCAAGTCACCAGGACGTCATGTACAAGTAGAAGCATTACCTCCCTTAGATGACGTGTCTAAACAGTTGTGCACTCATGCATTGACAACGTTGTCTCAATATTTTAGTTGGATTCCATTATCGTCTACAATTACTCCACAACTTTTAAGTACAATTTTTCATTTCGCAGGTTTTGGTTGTGAAACTAAGACGAATGCTCCCTCATTATCAAACTTTAACACTAATACTCAATCCTTAGGAATTTTAGCCATGAATTGTATAAATGAGTTATTATCTAAAAATTGTGTTCCGATAGAATTTGAAGACTTTTTGTTACAAATGTTTCAACAGACATTTTATCTGCTACAAAAATTAACAAAGGACAGCAGTACCAATGCTACAGGAAACCGATTATCTGAAATAGACGAAGGGTAAGATTAATTATTAATTTAAAAAAAAAATTCATCTTTTTTTTTAATCCTTTATTTTCTCTGATTTCAACATGCAAAAAAATATTTCTCTCTAGTTTCAGATTAATAATTCTTGCAAAATTCACTTAGGTTGTGGAAATTAATTTGTAAAATTTGTTCATACAACTATATAGCTGAACTACTGCTAAAGTTGGCATTAAACACCAATCAATCAATCATTTAAGTTGATCTTAGATTCTTATTTTTTGTGTATTAAGGGAAAAAGGACTGAAATCATTTTCAGAGTATATTTCTTAAAAAAATAATTATGTGCTGGAATGGGTTGTAATTTCACTAAAACTTGACATTTGAGACATATTTTCCAAAAAAGTGATCAGTGTGTTTATGTAGATTTCTTTTCTCTCTATTTCAGATATTTAGAGAAGTTTACAGATTTTTTAAAGTTGTTTGTTAGTATACATCTTCGGCGATTTGAGAGTAATCAAAAGTTTTCTGTGATGGAGTTTCTAGCATTATTTCTTAAATACACCTTTAGACAGGTAAGCATAGTTTAAAGGAATGAGATTTTGAAAGCATTTTGTCTGTTCTACATACTAAAGATAAATCCATACAAATGTGTCTTATCCTGTTCAGCTGAAAGAAGAAGTTACAATACTTAAAGTTATGTGGCTATTTTATTTTTTTGGAAAGGGGGATAAAAAGGGCCCAATTTCTGAATTTATGTGTATTTGGAAGGTAAATAGCATTGTTATTTTTCATCCAATTTAATGCGTTTTTGTGTTTGGATTGATTGTGCTGAGAGCTTTTGGTAGTATGTTGACATATTTACGCTATCTCTTAAGGTTTTTAAGATAAACTCAACATATTACCGCTATCTCTTAAGGTTTCTAAGATAAACTCAACAGATTACTGCTATCTCTTAAGGTTTCTAAGATAAACTCAACAGATTACCGCTATCTCTTAAGGTTTCTAAGATAAACTCAACAGATTACCGCTATCTCTTAAGGTTTCTAAGATAAACTCAACAGATTACCTTTATCTCTTAAGGTTTCTAAGATAAACTCAACAAGTTACCGCTATCTCTTAAGGTTTCTAAGATAAACTCAACAGATTACCGCTATCTCTTAAGGTTTCTAAGATAAACTCAACAGATTACCGCTATCTCTTAAGGTTTCTAAGATAAACTCAACAGATTACTGCTATCTCTTAAGGTTTCTAAGATAAACTCAACAGATTACCTTTATCTCTTAAGGTTTCTAAGATAAACTCAACAAGTTACCACTATCTCTTAAGGTTTCTAAGATAAACTCAACAAGTTACCACTATCTCTTAAGGTTTCTAAGATAAACTCAACAGATTACCGCTATCTCTTAAGGTTTCTAAGATAAACTCAACAGATTACCGCTATCTCTTAAGGTTTCTAAGATAAACTCAACAGATTACCTTTATCTCTTAAGGTTTCTAAGATAAACTCAACAAGTTACCGCTATCTCTTAAGGTTTCTAAGATAAACTCAACAAGTTACCACTATCTCTTAAGGTTTCTAAGATAAACTCAACAGATTACCGCTATCTCTTAAGGTTTCTAAGATAAACTCAACAGATTACCGCTATCTCTTAAGGTTTCTAAGATAAACTCAACAAGTTACCGCTATCTCTTAAGATTTCTAAGATAAACTCAACAGATTACCGCTATCTCTTAAGGTTTCTAAGATAAACTCAACAAGTTACCGCTATCTCTTAAGGTTTCTAAGATAAACTCAACAAGTTACCGCTATCTCTTAAGGTTTCTAAGATAAACTCAACAGATTACCGCTATCTCTTAAGGTTTCTAAGATAAACTCAACAAGTTACCGCTATCTCTTAAGGTTTCTAAGATAAACTCAACAGATTACTGCTATCTCTTAAGGTTTCTAAGATAAACTCAACAGATTACCGCTATCTCTTAAGGTTTCTAAGATAAACTCAACAAGTTACCGCTATCTCTTAAGGTTTCTAAGATAAACTCAACAAGTTACCGCTATCTCTTAAGGTTTCTAAGATAAACTCAACAGATTACCGCTATCTCTTAAGGTTTCTAAGATAAACTCAACAAGTTACCACTATCTCTTAAGGTTTCTAAGATAAACTCAACAAGTTACCGCTATCTCTTAAGGTTTCTAAGATAAACTCAACAGATTACCGCTATCTCTTAAGGTTTCTAAGATAAACTCAACAGATTACCTTTATCTCTTAAGGTTTCTAAGATAAACTCAACAAGTTACCGCTATCTCTTAAGGTTTCTAAGATAAACTCAACAAGTTACCACTATCTCTTAAGGTTTCTAAGATAAACTCAA